>JAGFZM010000139.1:3180880-3196701 GCA_017657215.1 Limnothrissa miodon
GTCATTGCTTAGCTTAGTATTATTGCTAGTTGCAATCTGGCTAACTTCAATCAAGTATTTGCTCGTCTAGGACATTTGTACTTTGTTTAAAAATGATTTCCATGGCAAAAGAAACTGTTAAAGTTAGATAACACTGCAGTTCTATTGCTGGGAAAGTTAGTATTTCTCAAACAATGGTGTGTGATTTTGCCTTGAGTAGCAGTTAGTCAATTATTAAGAAAGGTGCTTTCAGACTTTGTAGTGGGACTCAGCAAGTGTCCCCTATATTAAAGCAGGCTGTTGGTTGGTTGGTTGGTATGAGTATCATTTGTTTTACAAATGTTTAACTTAAGCGTGATGTAAAAAGTAAACTGCAATCTGTATCCCTGAGTGTAATTGCTTTTTTCTGTGTTCTGTGACTGTGTACAGCTGCTGGAGATGCCGGACAATTTAAGACCATGTCAATCTCAAAAGCATCCAAGATTGTGTCATCACAAGACTTGTAGTTTTTTTTTTTTTTTTGCCATACGTTATGTATTCCATTTGGAGTATCAAGAGCTAAGGTAAATGCAGAGTGTGAAAAAAGACAGACTGACCCATAAAAAAGCTGTGAATTCAACTGTGACAGTTGACAGCTGTAAATTCGTATGTGGCGACGCTGATAAGGAATTTGTTGGACTTGGTACTTTTCTCCACCTTTCTAACACTGCCCAGATTTTGTTTTTATTGTCTTGATATTGTTGTGCATCTGATCAGTTTCATAACCTTTATGAATGTAATCATCAATATATGTGTTTATTTTTCTAACAAGAATGATCATGTCAAACAAATTAACAATAGTTGTGCTCACACAACAGTGGCAAACAAGTGCCACACACACACTACTCACAGAAATCACAACCCTGAGTTTGAAAGGAAATGAAAAAAATGTTGATTTGGAGTGGTGGAAGTTTATTATTTAACCACCTACTTGGAGTAGACCTCTCTGAATGTTAACAGCAATCTATCTATCTTTGTGAGCTCGAGAGTTATGCAAATTTTTATTGCTCTATTAAAAGCTTTTAAAATGCAATCCCTGGCTTGTGCTGTTCTTTTTATCAATAGTGTAAATAAATGGAATACATGTTAAAAAACGGTGGAATACTGCTGCCAGTACTATTGTAATTGTAATTATACAGCAGTGAACTGTTATTATACAGAAGTGTACTGTTATTTTTAACGGTATGAGTACTGTTAAGTCACAGTTGTTTGCTGTAATACTTAAAAACGGTATTGAGCTGTAGTTACTGTAAAATAACAGTAGAATACTGGTAACCACAGCTGCCAGTAGAATACCGTGATTTTACAGGATTTTTTTTTTTACAGTGAGATGTTCCTTTTGTCATTATTAGCAAAAATGCTGTCTCAACCAAAGTTAATGGTTCATTCAGCTCATGATGGTGAGGACACTTGTTCCCCTCTGTCTGTAGATGGTGATGGGATCCTCAGCCTGCAGTGCTGTTCTTCTGGTGCTGGCTCTGTGTGGTGCGGCTAAGGCCTTTATACCAGTGGGTGGGGGCACCTCCACTCATGCCACTATCACAGGGAATGCAGTGCTCAGTAAAATCTCTGAAGTGTGCCAGGCAGTGGCAGAATCTGAGGGCAGAGAGTTCAAGCCCACGGTGAGATGTTTTGTATGTTGATGCATGTATAAGAATGTGCACTTTTGTCAATTACTGATGCCCTATTAGGAAGTGTGTCAGTCTGCCTTTTGTCACTAATTAACACAGACTGAGACATTTCTTTGGATAGCTAGCTAGTAGCGACCATCACCCACTTCCCTGAGGTGGCACAAGCAAATTTACCACCAAAAATGCAGAAAATCCTGCAGATCAAAGGTGGTTTTTTTTCAGGCTATAGAATTGTTTATGAGTCTGTTTTTGTGTATGACTCCCTTGTTACACTTGTCTGAGTGAATGAATCAGTGTCGATGTCTGGTGTGTGAGCATATAGCCTGTGCGTCAAACTACGTCAGTTGATGTGTACGTGTCTGTGGGTATCTGTCTTCTCGCCACTGACTCCTCATGAATCATTAGGGCTCATCTGCAGAGGAACTGTTACGAGCATGTCTAGGCACGGCCACAGGAGAAGTGTCTGCGGCAAAGTTCCGCACAGCACTCAACCAGATCTACATGCAGAATGGTCTGGTGGACCGGGACCTGGCCAACAGTTCACCCCACCATTTCAACAACGAAGAGTTTGTCCAGGGCCGCACTCTCATCACAGAGGGAACTGTCAGTGTGAAGGCCAATGTTCGCAAGGAGAACTTCCAAGCAGCAAGAGAGACTTTGGGACAAGTCTGCCACATCTTACAGGTAAGGTTAAGGTGAGGTTATAAAGGTTACCACATTCTCTATTCTCAGAACCGCTCACTTATCATGTGGTTATCCATGCAGGATTTTTACAGCCACAGTAACTGGGTGGAGTTGGGCAACAGAGGTCCCTACACAAATCTTCTCAGACCAGACCTTCCCATTGACAGTGTTGCAAGTACATGACCCATTGGATATGATGCTGCCAATATCGGTTCACCTGCAGTGATAAAGTCCTAGAGCTCGATAAAGTCTAGAGTCCTAGAGAGTATCCATGATACAGATACAGATAAAAAATGACAGACAAAATGGTGTGAGGGTATCTTGATGAAGGGACCCCAGCTGATGAGCCATGTTGCAAATGCATCTTCTAACTAGTCAACATCTTATAGGTTTTATGGAATTGTGTAATTATGTTATTACACTGCCATTTTCACATCCCATCCATTAGAGGGGGTCTAGGTTTTCCCAGGTGTCAGCGATTTGTTTTGCTGGGACAGGTTGAAGTTCAGAGATGAAAGTTGAGTTGTCGTTTGAGTTCATCATTGAGAAGCTGGAATTGTGGTTTGCTGGATTCAAAGTGAACAGTGAGCCATTCTTGGATTGGTTGGTACACTTCGCCTTTTTTAACTTGAGGATGCAGTTACCGGCTCTGTTCATCTGAAATTCCAAAATGGTATTGTACAGGCTGCTTGGCCATAGTTTAGCATTATGTTACATTATGTCAGGGCTAGGTAGACAGGTAAACAACCTAATTTCTACCTTTAGAAAGTACCTTATACCACGTATACCACTCTTAATACAGGTCAAATTTGGTGGAACGAACAGTCCCTCTATGGCCATGAAAATCATACATCAAGTTCAAAATTATGAAAGAAAACAAAACATAAAAAAACACCACACAAACACAAAACGTGAACCACTGTTATTTTTATCTTATTTATTATATTTATTTTATTCAAGAATATATTTTAACCAAACTAAGCATTTCTTTGTCCATGTAGAAGCAATAGAACTAGGCTATAAACAGTTTTATTTATGGTTATCCATGTGGAAAACATATTTTGAAAAGTTTTGTGAAATTTCATAAAGGGACGTTATAAATTTAACGTTAGTGGTATGTGTATGCATTTCTCTCTCTCTCTCTCTCTCTCTGTGTATTTGTGTCTAATAGATATTGATACTCCCACGTGTAGTGACTGTGCCAGTGGTACATGTCCCAACCAACTCTTGCCGGAAATCCTGACTAAGAAGAAACTTACTTCAGGATACATAGGTCTGCTCTCTGCTTCAAAACCCAAAGGTACCTTTACACACTGTAAAATACATGTATTGGCAAGTAGAATTAAACAATGAATATAATATGCAGAACATGAACAATCAAATGAACTAGTGCGTGGGTGTCAATTACATTTGAAACCTTTTAAAGTATCTGCACCATCATTTGACTGACTTTTACGTAATATGGTTATCAGTGTATCTAGATGACATTGATTCTTCTGCTAATAGGTAAGTGTAGTCACGGAGGGGCATCAGATATGACCTCCACCCAGATTCCCCGTGGAGGCATTAGCAAAGACGAGCGCAGAGCTGACAACGCAGAACTACATGATGCCGCTGTAGCTGTGGCTACCCAGGCCACTCTTGAACTGCTGGAAGACATCCGCGGGGCTGCCGGCAATAAAGAATTCTTGAGGTATAAACATAACAATTGTGCTAGTCTGTATGAACAGGAAAAAAATAATGACTAATGTTAACAAATAATAATAATTACAATATAACACATCAATAATGTACAGAATGCAGCACAATGCACAAATGCAGCATGAAGTGCAAAAGAAAATCACAAAAGTGTATCCTGTGTTTTAGTTTCAATTTGTCTAATTGCTTCTCTTTCTTCTTATTATTTGTTCTGTGTGTCTCAGATTGATGGGCATTGCCCGCTCATCCGTCCTCTGTTTTGTGATCGACACCACTGGAAGCATGGCTGATGATATTGCTGAAGCAAAGAGGGTTGCAACTAACATCATTGATACTAAAAAGGGCACAGTTGATGAGCCCTCTGAATACATCCTTGTCCAGTTTAATGACCCCGGTAAGGACCATCCTATAACCTCTGTAATATTACTTAGGTAAAGTCAGGAGCCAGATTTGACGTCAAATGATGACTTGCTTAAAAATGACTGACCTAATAAATCTACAGTAACATAGGATGTCATATCAATGTAACATTTCTCACTGTTGATGAATTTTCTTCTGTCTCTGTGCGTGTTTGTTTGTTTGTTGATCTTTATCTCTCTCCTTTTTTTTTGCCTGCCTGTCTCTTCATGTGTTTTTGTGTGCACTTATGTACACAGCATTTGGGCCACTAATTAGGACGACAGACCCAGAGGTCATGAAAGCACAGATCTCTGCACTTGGAGCTAATGGAGGTGGGGACGTACCAGAGATGTGTCTCTCAGGACTTCAGGTACAGACAAGCGATGATCATCACAGACAATCATATTCAATAATGTTCAGTATAATATTTAATGATATCTAGCTATTAGCCTATAAATCAAGATGTATCTTAGTGGTATCAAATAGTGTTTGCTTAGCAACAACTAGTAACTCATCATAGGGCTCAGTAGGTCTTCTAAATGACTTGGTAGAACCAATTATAGTTATAGTTTGGGTTGTCTAACTAACTACAACATTTAAAACAAATCATATCAGTTAACAGATAACATATCAGCCCGATGTTTTTCCTTACACCATAGTTTCTTTTCCTCTTCTCATCCATCACTGATATAGCTGGCTCTGACTGGCGCTCCTCCCTCTTCCCAAATCTACATCTTCACTGATGCCCCAGCTAAAGATATTAACTTGGAGAAGACCATCATTGCCCTAATCCGCAGCACAAAATCAACAGTGAGTGGCATGGGACTTCTACACATAAAAACTCCACACACACACACACACACACACACACACACACAGTGTTCATAAACTCCTTTTCCTCTCCTTCCTCATGCAGGTAAACATTTTCATGACAGCCACAAAGAAGACCCTCAAGTACACTGGGCGGATGCCCCGGGACGTTTTCCGCGTCTACTATGATCTGGCACTGGCCTCTGGTGGACAAGCCATTGAAGTGTCCAAGTCTAGCCTGCCACAAGCCACTGAAATCATTGTGGACTCCTCTACATCTGCACTGGTAAGTTGTTCTGCACTTCCATCTCTGTGAAGTCACCACCACCAAGAAGTACACAGTACACTTTGTTTTTTTTTTCTTTTTTGCATTGTTGTTACATTATCACTTACATTCAAGAGCTATAGGTTGAGTCCTATGGAAAAAGTATGCAATAAAATCCCATTACTGTACAATCGTAAATTCCCTTTCCCTCTAGTTTACACCACGTACATGCATTTTACACAGATGGGTTGGTGAATCCATACCTTTGATGATCATTTTTTCCACCATAGTTAGTATATTTAAAGGTGTGTAATTTTGATGATTGCTCCTGTCTTGGTTATTTAACAATCCGCGCTAGGTATCATGGGAACTAGGAAACCTGTGGATACCTCTAATTTCTAAATTATAAATCCTAAAATCTAATCATCTGTTGACATGGCACTTTTGTTTGATTGTTTGTCTGTCAGGTGACAATTCTGCAGAGAGCCAGAAACCCTGGCAGAGTAGAGACTTTACCCTTTCTGCTAGATGAATCTGTCTCCAACGCGACCTTGTACATCACTGGGACTGGAATAACCTTTACTCTGCGAAACCCCACAGGCAATGAAATATACATTTACTAACAGCCAGCTATCTAAATAATGAAATGCTGATGGTACACTGCAATTAGTTTGGCTGTGGCTCAACCTGTGGCCGTACCTGTTGTTTGTGTCATTCATTATAGGTGAATCTCAGAGTTCAACACAAGCTACTGGACCACTGGGAACGATTCAGACTGTGGGCAATCTCAAGCGAGTCAGACTCAATGCTCTAAACCAGACAGGATTATGGGAAATCAACATGGACAGTAAGAATGCCTATACTGTCAAAGTGACAGGTGGGTTTCAGGTTTTTTTTTTTTTTTTTTTACACTAATGCTTTGCGGTTGAAACGGCAGGAAACACAAGCCACAAATGTGCAGCTGTTTACAATTTTTGACATGTGGAAGGTATGTCTTAAACATCACTATTGTGTGGGCTATATTTGTAGGCCAGAGTTCCATCTCTTTTGTTTATGATTTTGTGGAGACCTTCAAAGGACCACACCCAGGATATGCAGTCATAGATGGACAACCACAGGCAGGTAGGATGTCTCCATACTATATCACTTATCAATGTGATGTCATTACTGAGTTGACTTTATTCTACTCTCTATTCATTTTCTCTCTCCTAACCTCACTCTTTCTTTACAATGATCCCGGCAGGCTCTCCAACCAAAATGCTTCTGACCGTTACTGGCCAACACGGGCCTGATGCATTGAAGGTGATGGAGGTGGCTTTGGTGGAGGTGTCTGGCTCCGGTGTGGCCAGTGGAACAGTGGAGGAAATGGGTGGGGGCAACTTCCTGGTGTCTGTGAACAGTGCCCCTGCAGGGGAGTTTGTGGTTCTACTGAAAGGAGAGGACACTTCCACCTCTAGCCAGTTTCAGAGACAATCCACCACACAGATGTCTGTTACTTCAGTGTCAGTCAAGGTGTGTGTAATGAGCTGATTGACTGATTTAGAAAATAATTAAGAAAATTAATCAACCATTAGAACAATAGCGTGTAAGAAAAAGAACTCCATTTGTAACTATTGTAATGACAGACTGGATCTATCCAATTGCAATGAACACATTTTAATGCACTTACGGCTAAATCCTTCAACAGAAAATTATCGGAAAAGTCATTAACAGTAACATACTTATTTAAGACAATCTGTGCTTCTTATCAGAATATGTGTAACTCAGGTGCAATTCCTAGCCCAATTCAGAGGGGGGATACTATTGCCTGTCATTAATCATCTTGTTGTTAATGTCATATTGAATATTTGTTTGGAAAGCTACTTGGTCAAAATACCATTTTTAAATGGGATCTTTGGTGTCGTTTCCGATTGGCCACCGATCGTCTCCTGCTCTGTTTCTCGTTCCTCCATTAGCTATCCATCACATGACCACCGTTAGGTTGGAGGCAACTAATTTAAAGGTCTCATTCCATCGTCTTTTCATTAATTTTGTGGTGGCCTCTTGTCTAAAATAATGTCATGAGAGTTGGTTTCGACAAAAAATATGCTGTGGTTATCTTGTTTCAAGCTATTTTACTTAGGTGAAAATGAGGGAGGGGATAGCGCAAGAGGATTCTTATGAATATTAATGATATGCAAACGTAATACCTCTGATTGGCTAACAGCACTGTGACGCTAGCTCAGTTGTTCTCGTTCAATCAGTGCTGGAATCTGCCGAAAGAGCATAGCTAATGTTTAATGTGACCTAGGCTTGTACAGCTTTTCCGATTTGCTCGTTTTGTCCAGCTGTTTTCTATCACAGGCGAATACAGACTACAGGGGTAGGAGAGCATTTTGAAGTTGAGCATACAAGTTTTGTGGGCCGCCATTGGCCTGCGGGCCACACTTTGAGAACCCATGATCCAGAGTTTGGAAATGATAAGCAGACCTTAAGACCCTAACCCTAAAAAAATCTTTACTTTCTTAGAACCTCATTTTGGTTCCTAGCTGGTGACCTCACAAACCAATCAAAAGATTTTTCTTAATCATCTTTATAACTATTACCCTTTTGGCCTTTACTGTAGGTTGCAGCTTACCACAACTTAGAGCCAGGGAAACAACTTGAAATACCTTTCACTATAAGCAAAAGTTCAGCATTAACAAGGACCAAGTTCAACGTACGTGCGAGAAATGACAAAGATTTTCCCATGACATATGAAACCAGGTAAGCATATTTCATAGTAGAAAAATGATAATGGTAATGCTGATGGTGATAACAATAAAACCCTAGTTGTTAATATAACAACAATCCTACACAGGTTCTATAGCTCTCATCATCGGGGCCTACAGTTCTGATCATGACATTATTCCTTATTGTTTATTTGTGCATTAGGGAGAGTAAATGTTGTCTTTGTTGGGTTGCTAGTTGATTATGTCATATTCAAAGTTTGTATGCATTGTCAGTGTTGACAGTGGGAGTAACTCTACAGTTGAAGCAAAACTAGCCATCACTGCTCCAGCCAACACTGCTTCCGGCACTGATGTCACCCTGACCATTGATGTGGAGTCCGCAGGAACTACCGACTCCAATTACGCTGTAGTGCGGCTCTCTGTGATCAAAAAGGTGAACACTCCATTTAAAAGGATCATGTTTTTAGGCTTCTTTAACCATTTAGATGTAATAGATTTTTGCAGATACTTTTGATATGCAATGTACAGATGGTATAAACATTGAGATACTTTACAAAAATACTAGGGTAATTTTTAAAACCCAAACTTGTGGCCTACTATAGAATAAACAGAAGCTCCTCATAGTACATGAAATCCGTGTACGTGAAATCCACCAATCACATGTGATTGTGTTCTAATAAAATAAAATGTCACACTGTTTTGATTAGACTTTGTAAACATAGTTGCATTAGAGTGAGAAAGTGACCCAGTTTTGTATTACTTCCAGGTTACAGATTTCACACCACCAGAATGCAATATATTCAACATCATTAACAACTGCACACCCGACGTCAAAAATGGCTCCTGGTATGCCACTGTCAACATCACCGATGGCAATGGCACAGGAGTGGATAACATCTGGTTCCAGGAAGGCTTAATTCAGGCCTCTCATCAAAATTCAAGCGACCATGGCGGCATAACAGTGATACAGAACTTTTGTCAAATTTCCTGCAGTACCCCCGACTTCAAAGTGTCAGCCACAGACAAGGAGGGCAATGTTGCCATCTGCCTCCACTCCATAAGGCTACCAACCACACTAGTACCCCTTACCACACCAAGTGGCGCACCACCCACTGCCAATTTGGTGACCCTAGTGTGGATGTGTTTACTGCTGTCAGCCACTGCCATAGCTCAAGATGTACTCCCTCTCTTAATCTAAGATTGTCCTATGACTATACCCACAAGAGGAAATATATCTGACAGACCTGTAACAGACATAACTGCCTCTATCTCTTGTTCTTAACACCCAGATATTGCTCTGTGAATTTTGTTATTTCAATAGGAAGGTGACCCTTTGTACAATGAAACTACATGAATACACAGTGTGAAATATTTCTGAAAACATTTACTACTTACTTACATTACTTCAAACCCCCTTTTAGTAATAGTATAATTATCAAATTCAAAACGCTGCCTTGGTACCGTAGCTGGCTTTTCTGTGTGAAAGGAAATGGCATGAAAATGCCTGCACAGTCCAATGTCTAATTGGTAATTTCTGCAAAAAATACAATTTGATTGATAACATTTTTAGTATTTAGAATACATTTTTATTCAACATTTTGTCACATTTTTCATAATTTAACTTTCAAAGTAGTAGTGCATATGTTGGCCTTAAGAAATTGCACTTCTTTTGCTACTCATGAGATCTGTAAAAAAAACTCTTGCAATACTAATCATTTTTAAACAAATGAAAGCACACTGGAGTCTGTTGTTCCTGAATATGATTAACTGCACTGACATGTTAAAATCTAAAAATCAGTGTTTCTACGGTATAAAAACATAAAAAGACTGTCATCAATAGTCAAGAAAGTTATCAATATTTATTTTCCGAGAGAGAATTAGCAGGAAGATTAGAGTAAGCAAATCATATACATAAACTCGAACTACTGTAATTGTCCTTCACAATTTTTTCATTAAAAAAAATAAAGGATTTCTTTTTTAAATGAGTTTGGTTATTTTCACAGTATGACAACAGAAACAGTAACTGCACAATTAATATCTTCACTTTGATTAAAATCACATTCAGATTGGAAGCTCAGCAAAATAAATTTAAAAAGATGTAATTTCCTGACCTTAATGTTTAAAGCAATACAGTGTTTCCCACAGATCTGAAGGCAATGTGTGGTGGTGGGGGACTTGCTTTGTCTGACCGGACACACACACACACACACAGACACACATTCGACACCCCCCACACACACACACACACACTCAGGCAGGTTTACAATGGTGTACAACAACATCAGCATCCATCTCTAAATCATTATAGCACCAGATGTATAGCACACACACACACAAAACACAATGATGCTTGTCTTTGCCTTGAAGCTGAAGATTTCATTCCTTCAGCTTAGCAAACACATCACTGAGATAGGCCTAAGCCAGTTTCATCAGAAATGGTTCATCATTAAATTTGCCCACTGCCTCATACATGCACTCTTCCTCCAAAAACACAGGTATTTCCATTCTGAACTCAAGGACACGCGATAGCATTTTGCCACGGGACAGCATTTTGACACGTGACAGCATTTTGCCACAGCACAATGTTAGGCCTCATACTGTGTGCTGCCAGTTGTCTAAGACACATGAGTCGCTCTTCATCCCCAACTGTGGATCCAAACACATCATCATACTTTCTTTTTGGTTGACTTTTCATTTTTTTTTGTCCGCCTGTCTTATTCTCATTCTCGCCTAATTTTGTGGCTGTGCGCCCATATGCATACCTCATGCAAATACTGCATACCTCATTTATGCGCCACTGCTTGTATCAAATTCGTCCATTTTTTAACCACACATTGTGTAGCCGTTGTGTAGCCTATGTCGCAATTTATGCCGACATCTATTACTATTATTTGTCTCAATATGGTTTCAGGCAGGCTTAATTTTTCTGGTTTTCCATCTTTTAATGTTTTTTAAGGTGTTTACATGCTAATTATGAATCAATTGTGAGTGGGTGTTCTTTTGTTGAGTAACTTAAATGACAATGCTCGTTTTATTCCGATTCCTCACGCCCCACCTGCAGTACCTCTGCGCGCTCCACACTTTGAGAAACGCTGGTGTAGGCTATGTGAGAGACGCGTGAGTGACAGAGAGATGCAGGGAGAGCGGTGAAAGGAAATACAAGTTAATGAATACGATGCGTGGGCTATTTTTAAAATAGCGTTTAAAAAACAAACAAACAAACAAAAAAAACTATGTGGCGGTGCACCGCCACAAATTTGTTTATGTGTGGGAAACACTACAATACAATGTTGCATACATACACATATAAATATTAACTTTAAAAATCACTGTAATGCTACACTGACCTGAGTGAAGCCTAAAATTATCAGTGCCAAATGGTTGAAATTGCACTGCCAAATACCCTCCAAATTCCCTGACAAAGTTCTTAATTTCCTTCAGGATAAATAAAGTATATCTCTCTCTTTCTCTTTATCTATCTATCGATCAGATCACAAAAAGCACAAACTGGATACCATCTAAGCCAGAGTTTCTGAACAGATTGGTTGTGGAGTTTGTGGTAACAACAATAAATATCGGATTGATCTGATTACTGGCAAAATCCAGGTTAAGTTGACCTTGATGACCATGGAAAAAAACCAGCGTCACTACACATTACTGATCTGTGACATGCTGAGTATTCATATGTTTCTTGAGGTGTGCCGACTGAGTGAACCTCTTGCCACAGACCTTGCATTCATATGGCTTCTCCCCAGTGTGGATACGCTTATGCCTCTTGAAGTTTCCCAGGTCCACAAATCCCTTGCCACACGTTGGGCAGCTGTACCGCTTCTCTCCTCTGTGCCCCTGCATGTGCATATTGAGCGCCATTCTGTGTTTGAATCTTTTTCCGCACATAGTGCAGCTGTAAGGCTTCTCCCCTGTGTGCATCCGCATGTGAGTGACCCGGTCTGCCTTGGCCAAAAAACGCTTCCCGCAGACCTTGCAAGGGTATGGCTTCTCGCCGGTGTGGATAAGCTGGTGCTTCGTCAAAGTGAAATGGTACACAAAACTTTTACCACACTCAGGGCACTGGTGCTGCTTCTCCTCTGCATGGATCTGTACATGACGATTCAGTCCCCTTACACTTGGGAACGCTTTGCCACATTTGTCACATGAGAATGGCCTCTCCCCTGTATGAAGCCTCGAGTGGTTCTCAAGTGCAGATGCATTACTAAGAACCCGACCACACACCTCACACTGGTTCTTGGACGCTTGGTTCTTGCCAGGCTTGACTAATCCCCCCACACACACCTCCTTGCCATCCTTCGACAAATTGTTTTTCTCAGAAGCCATGCCAAACAAGGTGGCAGTGTCTCCTGTCTGATTTGTGGGCCTGTCACTTGATAGGCTGGATTTGAATGTAGATTCCTTTTCATCATCCAAGCTACTACCCTCTGTAGTCCTAGTCCTGTTGGATTCTGGATGAGCTCTAAAATTTCTTAGCTTCAAAAAGCCAGAATTGCTGTAAACTTGTCTTTCCTGTGATACTTTATTTATGTTGCTAAAGCTTTCACCACATTGTTGTGTCGAGGCACTACTTAAGCCTGAGCATGTGGGGGAGTTCCTGAATTGTCTGTTTAGATCTACAATTGTTAATGTTGAATCAGGCGTTCCTGGCAAAGTGAGGGACTCTGAGTGGTGAGAGGTGAATTGATCAGGTTTGATGCAAGGCATCTGAAGAGATGTGCCTGGTTGGGCTAATGCCACACATTGGTGAGAATTCATAGAGGACAGATTCTCTGTCAAAATGTTAGTCGGATCAAACAGTGAAGGTGGGTGTAATGTTGTCAAAGTGGGTTCCTCAGAGTCATGCATTGGATCTAGGGACGCATAGAGGCTTTCCAATGGATAAGTCAATGGGACTTGTGAGGTTTCATGTGTGGACTGAAATGAATGGCCAGCTGGATTTTCAAGCTGATGGTCTGGGACAGAGGATCCAACGGCTGGTGCTGGATTCTGGAGTAATCCAACTAATGGCATATTTGATACCATTTGGCACACAGAAGAATTATGTTCCATTGGAAGGGCATGCCTGTTTGCTGTAACTGGGCATGGTGTAGAACTTATGGGTGGTGCACCAAAGTGCATAATGGACAAAGCTGAACAATTTTGTTGCAAAATGGCAGGTGAGGTATCTGATCGACTGTGCAAAGCAGAAGGCAAGCAGGGTGATGGATGATGAGTTGGAGATGATGTCTGGGAGAGTGAACCATGCGGTGTAACTGGGGCAAGAGAAGGCGACTGCAGGGATGGTGAAGACAACACAGGTGACTGCCTTGGAATCTGAATGGGTAGGGCAAGTGGAGCAAGATTTTGTCCAGGAGGAAATTGTGTTCTTATTGAAGTGGGGGAGACCATAGAATAGGGCTTTGGTGTACTGCTGCAAAAAGCAGCCCGGGATGGAACAGATTGAGTGGTCATATGAGTAAATGGTAGTGGAGTCTCTGACTTTTTTTCTGTATTTTGCAGCTTTTGTGTGCTGATGGAAACTGGGACTTGTGTTTGTCGCGGCTGAACCGGAGTCTGATTTGGCATGTGAACAGAACCTGGCACCTGTATTGATTGCAAGTGATATGGGTTAGCCTGGAATGGAGTTGGTGGCACTGGACCCAGCACAACATGAGATGGATGGGCCCCAGTACCCATTGCTACTGACAGAGAAGGGTCCCGATCTGGTAAGACTGGCATCTGACATTTCTGAGTTGGAGATGAAACTAACTGTAATGGGCTCATCCCTGCTGGAAACAATACTTGACCTGCGGGTGAAGATGGAGCTGATTTGAGAGATTGTGGAGAAGAGAGAGTTTGGGATTTAGCGAGTGGTGGCGGAGCTGACTGAATCCTGACATTAGAGAGCTGAGCCGAGCCCTTAACTTGTGTACAAGTGGATAGCGATGGGGAAGCCGAAGCCTGTGAACGCTCTGAGGTGCCAATGTGAAGCTTATTTGATTGGGGGAATCGGACAGTTGTGGACAGGAGAGATGTCGTTTCAGATTGGAAAGATGCAGGGGCTTGCGCTTTTGTAGAAGATGTACAAGCAGATAAACTAATGTTTTCTTGATTAGTTTCCTTACTGCCTTGATTTCTGGTTTTGAATTCACAAGTACTGATCCATTGTGCCTCTGTTTCCACTCCTGTGCATAATAAAGGAGATTCTGAAGAGACTTTTCCAAAAAGGCCTTCCTTTGTTGTCTTTTTACGGACTCTAGTTGAGAGAAAAACTAAAAGAAAAAAAAAACGGATTAGGCCTAAATGTAAGCATAATTTATGTAAAAAGTGATTACAATCTGAAAGAATTAAATAGACCATTGTAGTGGAATTTGATATATTGATGCATTGTCAGGGAAACACAGTTAAACACAAACCGGAGGACCGGAGTTGACGGGGGGCAGCATAAGCCCTTAGAACACTTAGGTAAGAAAGGGCAGACCCTTTAAGCACATTGTAGACTAGCATCAATTATTTGAATTTGATGCGGGCAGCCAGAGATAGCCAGTGAAGCTCAATGAGCAGAGGGGTGACATGCGTCCTCTTGGACTGATTCAAGATGAGTCGTACCACAGTATTTTGGATCATTGAAGTGGTTTAACAGCACAGGCTAGAATTCCTGCTAAAAGAGCATTGCAGTAGTCAAGGCATGGGAGGCCCATAGTTTGAACCAGCAATTGGGAAGCTTGTTGGGTTAGGTATGGTCTGATCTTTCTGATATTGAATAGTGATAAGCGGCTGGCCCGGGAAACAGAATATTATTATATTTATTAATATTTATTATTTATTTTTATTAACAGAATATTATAATATTACCCATCATGTGCTGTGGACACCTTTTCTGACTTATTTCATGCATGGTGTCCACAACCGTTATACCAGTTACATTTCCATTTATAAAGAAATATATTGTGTTATATTGATGAAACTTTGGTTAATCATTCCTCAAAATTTAGCCAACAGCAAATTGTATAAACATAACTAAAAGATATTCCAGAAGTAAATTCCAGAAGTAATTTACTATTCCAGAAGTAAATAATTATAACAGCAAATTGGGATTTGTGGTGTAATATCTCATGGTAAGAAATAAAGACAATACTCATACAACAAAAAAATATGGAATGTCAAAAACTACAATGCCAAAAATGCAAAAATATAAAAAGTACTCAGACCAATAGACAATGCAATGCACATATAGTGCGCCCCCACAGTAGTCAACCCTAAGTGTTTTTGTCTTGCAGTGACATCTGAACCCATTAAGCTGTGTGAGTGCTAGGGTTTTCAAATACTAATCATATCTCAGTATGCTCAGTATGTGAAATATTACTTAATACATTTCCTTAAGTGAGCTAATTAACTCCATTATATTTTGGCATTTTAATACTAGATGTTCTCACCTTCAGGTGGAATATCCTTTATGTGTTGCTTACGGATAAGCTTTGGCTCACCATCTTCTTGCTTTAGCAAAAAATACCCAGTGCTTTGGTCATCTAAGTCAAGCTCCTGGGAGAAAAAGAGAAAGAGAGAGAGAGAGAGAGAGAGAGAGAGAGAGAGAGAGAGAGAGAGAGAGAGAGG
>JAGFZM010000139.1:3196801-3235775 GCA_017657215.1 Limnothrissa miodon
GGGGCACACACACACACAAGGAACAAAACTAGTGAGCCGATGCCACAAAAATAACCACAAACTCATGCAAAGTGGGGGGAATGGCTAAAAAAAAAAAAAGAATTGACCTCTTGCTTGACAAGCACCAATGCCAACTGACGGTTCTCCTCTTCTGAGAGACCTTGACACAGGTTTTGAAAAGTGCTCCTCTCATCATCTTCATGTTGAGTCCAGGGACTGCTGGATCTCTCCACAAGTGTTAGCCTATCTAACACACAAAGATCATACATTTTGCAAATGATAAGTCATATTTTATCAAATCAAATATCTTAATCATGTTTATATTTTAACATTTAGGCCCAAATCAGATAACGTCAACGTATATAAGTCTGGTGTAGAACAGCTTCTGTCGAGGACTTAATATTAGATATATTTATAAGGCAAGGTAGGCTATGAGCACATTTCTAAAAGTATATTTGACTTAGGCCTGCAAGAGTGGCACTAAAAAAAGTAATATAAACTCAGTTGGGTCTGATCACCACTAACGTTATCCAGGAACAAGGAAGTTAAGACATAAGAACAATTCGCCCGGCATCGCAACTTACCACACTGCACAGCAATGTCACGTTTGTGATCATTTTCTTTTGTCATGGGGATGGAGCTCTTTTCAGTGTCCAAACAAGTACGTGATTTTTCAAAACAATTAAGCTTATGATTTAAATTGTCATTCTCTTTCCTGACTCGAACCATTTCTACTTTTAGTTCCTGAACTGAATTTTCGAAGAGTTGCATTGTCTCAGAAACAACATTATGTAGAAGCTTCTCCATAGCAGAGGTAAACTGGCTTCGAAAGTCTCCATGATTTGGCATTGTAATGTTTAAAGCTTCTTTGCAAAGAGCGTTTAAATCCACCGTCAGTGGTAGGCGACCATGCCACTTAACGTGAATAACTGGTTTCTTACCCCGAAGTTCACACGCAATCGCACAAACGTTAGTAGGAGGATAAAGATCAACATTCACTTCCGTACATAAACTGACAGTTTGTTAACTTGCCTGCACCTTACCAAGCAATACATCCAGGTGATAAAATTACTGGCTAGAAAAAATAGGGATCGCATATGCTTGGCAATATCACAATGACTAACTTACACTATACTTCTACACACTTTAGCTGTACAAACAGCAATATTTCCACAGTAGGCTACTTTATAATGGAGCTTAGGCTATAGGGCCAAATGTCCAGCACTGTACCCTCCCTAACTTAGTCATTACAGGTGTAAAACTGCAATTCAAAAAAGAAAAACAAAACACATTGGGGGCAAGATGTACTAGAAAACTTTCTCACACTGCTGCCACCAAGAGCCAAATAAAACACTATAAAACGGAAAGTGAAGCACGGACATACAAACAATGAATGGCACAAATTGTCCTGTCCGCCGATCCGTACATTTGTTTCCGGAAATCCATGTTCTACGAGAAGCCCGTATAAAACTTACTAGCTTTAGGGATGGAGTTGTGTTTATGTTTTTTCTCGGTGCAATTGGGCTTCTACATAGCTATGTAGTCGCTGTAGTTCGTATCGTAGTTGTTTTTTAATCAATGTCTACCTAAGATAACTAACGTTACTGTATATGTCTTGGAAACGTCTAGAGTCGCCCACTCTGTAACAGTGAGTTGAATGTGTCTGAATGCAGGGAAACTCGTTTTTGGCTGTCTTGCAACTGTGCATAGGTTCATTTACGTTTTGTGGATCTAGCTAAAGTGGGTGGTTATATTAGTTTATCAATTAAAATGCTGCTTTCAAATTAAACTATTAGGGCCTGTCAGTGGCGCTGATGTACCACCTAACGTTACACCCCTCCCGCACATGTATTGATCACCTCGAATCCTAATTTGTAGTCTATCAGTTTCTTCTTTGTCGAGTTAACATTTAACGTTGAAAGGGAGACTTCTTGCGAGTTATAATGTCTGAAGTAATACTGACCTTTCGGTCCCAGTTATCCGGCGTTATGGAGACTGTTTTTAAAGCAGCAATGTTTGAGATCACAAGGCTTGTAGAGGACAGTTTCCTAGAAGAAGTGTCCCGAAGCCGAGAACAAGTCGAATCCCTTAAGAAGCGGCTACAGTTGTCTGAGAGTAGACGTAAAGAGCGTGACAACGTACGCCGTGTGCGGTGTGTAAATTGCGGGAAGACTGGAGCTTCTACTGAGAATCCTATTGAGAAGAACTTGGGATCACAGACTAGTAAGTTCTCGCATAAGCTGACTAACAGTAAACTTGTCTTGTTGGATAAAATATGGTCGGATACATATTAACATCTGTGAACTTGTCGCAGATAGAAGTGGTGGGCTGAAGCAAGAGGAGATCCAAGAAGATGAGTGGAATAGCTGTGGTGGCAGTGCAAGAGATGATTCTAACAATGCAGGACATGAACAAACATCAGATTCCAATCATTCGGCTGTGGTGTGTATAAGTCCCACCCCCATTTAATTACTCTTCTTGCCTGAATTAAGTCACTCTACAAAATGTAATCAATTCACATCCCCAGGATCTTGCCAGTGGAAAGGTGTATCCACCACAACTCAAAGGGGAGACTCTGCGCAATGTAGGACTACAAGAGAACTCTGAAAAGTGGACCTCTGCTATGGAAGGTGAGTGAGTGGAGAGAAAATGTTTTAAGTACAACTTTACATTTAAAGGTGCAGTATGCAATCGAGATACACTCTGTCTAATTCAGTGGATTGTTCCCCATTATTGAATAGGCTAGCAGGCTTCAGTGGTTAAATGGCTCTTCAATGGTATAAATGGGCTCTTTCAGCAAACCTCTGTTACCCTAATGTTAAACCAAACCAAAACTGATGTTTTTTTTTTTAAATACTGGTGCCTTTACGTGAAGCTCTAGATCAGGGGTCTTCAACCTTTTTCAGCTCAAGGACCCCTTGGCTGTGAGAGCGACTGAGCACGGACCCCCACACCTGTGGGGTAAGATAGCTGCCAAAATATTTTAGTATTTAGTTGTGCATAAAATAAACATTTGTGACTTCTCAAATGAGTTCAGTCATGCATAAAATAAAGTGTGTGTATGTTATCCACCAGAATACGGATGGAAAAAAATTAAAAACTCAAAAATTACAAGTACAAAATCAAAATTTCAATAGCCTCTCAATATTATGGATACCACTTTGCACACGTTACTCAACTGTCAAAATACGTCATCGCCCCATTCACAGGCATTACTTTTTGAGAAAAGAAACTTTTTGACAGCTATCTTACTCCATACACACCTGGCCCACCTCAAATCCTGCCGTCATTTGGACCGAGTGCCTACATGCATGCACGCACACACACGAACGCACACATTCTAAACTCGTTTCTTTACATAGTTGCATAAATTCGCCCTATAACAGAATGAATGTCACAAGGGTTAACTAGCTGGATATATTCAGCTAAATTCAGGCAAAGCTTAATTAGCTCAAACTGATAAAGACAGAAAACCTCTTCCTCTTGTGTAAAATAACTTTGTCTTTCAGAAGGAAACACAACATGAGATTATCGTTATCGTTTTATTGTGATGGAACGTTGGATGAATGAATTCGCGCAGAACGCCTTGAAGCGCAAAGACCGCAGACTCTCATAAAAAAACAACAACAAAGCAAAACATCACACAGAACAAATACCCCGCAAAGTTCAGGGTCCATCAGTCCCGACACTGAACAGACGAATCAAACGTAATTTATCTCCCGGAATGAAAAGAACGAGTTTGCTGAATACGAAGCTATTTAACTAAAACGCACGGGGGGAAGTGTTCTTTAATCGCGATGATCCAACTCAAATAAAAAAAAAAGATCACAAGGGTCACATTTTTTTATAGGCCTAGTGGGACGAAGAATTAAAGATAACTGATCAGCTACCAGGTCCTAGTGAGAGCACTGAACCTGGTGAGTGGAACAGAGCTTCTCTATTCTAGGACGGACGGAATTTGCGAGGCAGTGTCACATTAGGCTCAGGCTGAAGTGGTGACCTGTATTTGTACATTTATGAATGCTAATGTGTTTTGGCATAGGTTAGCAAAATGTTACACAGGGATCACATGATCACATGATCACATGCACGATTCATGGGTAGCCTACAATGTGTTATTTAAAAACGAATATGAAGCAATTTTCTTTTGAACATTATGTTAACTATGACAAATTTTATTTTTTGGAAGAGAAAAAAAATGCCTCAGACGAAATATTTTCGCGGACCCCCTGCAGTACCTCCGCGGACCCCCTAGGGGTCGCGGACCCCCGGTTGAAGACCCCTGCTCTAGATATTAAAAATTATCACAGCGCCCAGTATTGCTGGTAGAGGTTTAGATTAATTGCTAAGTTGCTAAGAGGAAATCTGTTGTAAAATTAACTAAAAGTATATTGAAGTATATTTAAAAGTACATTGAAAACAGGAAACACATCCTTCTTTAAAACACATGAGTTTAAGGTGCTCTATGAGATTCTGCAGGATTTCAACGGGGTTTTATTTTTGTCTCAAAGTGTAGGCATCTTTGATTGGCTTGATCAGACCTTTATTGGCTTGCTTTTTGCCCCTGAATGCATTGTAAAAAAAGGTCTCGAAAACAAGGGCTGTAATCCTCAATCCTCGACATAACAAATAACATCCAACCAATCGGCACCAAGATGGTTGGTGGCACACACCTACCCCCAGCCATCTCTTTGCAGATTGTTTGGCCGCGGTTGATTATGTTTTGGTGCACATCCCTGTCCCCCTAGTGTTCGTTTGAGTATGCCCCTATGTTGTTTTTTCGAGAGTGGGATTTTTCACAATGTTTCAGGGGGGAGATGCCTACAATTTCAGACTTTTGAGGTATTTTGTGGCAAGTCTTGAGACCAACATGGATTTTTCTCTGCTTTCAAAGCATGTGTTTAAGTTAAAAAACTGTGTTAAGGTAAAGCTTAGGAGTTGTTCAGACAATTTACAGAAGATATAAATACCGGTTAGCTATGAACATAACCCTAAAATAGAGGTGAAGATATAACTTAATTTCAACAGCAATAAGAAGCCCCTCAGGTTCCCCTATTCGGGAAAGCCAAGATACTATCTGTTTAAAAAAACATTAAAGTATATAAAATATTCTCAATGTCTCTTTTTAAAAGACCATGATCCTCATTATACTACCAACAATGTGTGAGGCTACTTTGTCTTGTTTATGGTTTAAAAATAGCTATTAATAGCACCTAGCATTATGCCCATATCATTAGCATAATAAGCTTTTACAAACCTAGGCTAAATGCAGTCTATTAAAGCAGGCATGATGTTAAAAAAAAAACTCCCCAATTTTTCTTTTTATTATTTTATCAATACACAGCATCTTTAAAATACAGCAACTTTCCAGAGACTTTAAAGGCCCACTATGCAACATTTTTCATTTAATTAATCTGTTTCATACTGTTTAGGATGCTAAAATGAGTCATTACACGGCGAATGAACGGTGTAGAATGCGCCACCATGGTCTATAGCGGTAGATACAGCACTTGCAATGTTCAGCAGCCCGGACCGCCTCCAATAGAATGCAATGCAATACAGCGGTCTTTAGAGGGAGCTCGTTGGAGAAAAAAACAGAACGTTGCTTAGCCCTTCTTTAACACATCTGATAAATTTCATTTTTTTCCCCACTAGAATCAGAAGAAGAGATTTTGCATTCATCTGACAACAAATGTGTTCATGAAGAGCAGCTCCAGCAGAACCAGGAAGAGTGGGAACCTGAATTAGTAAACCAAGCCCCCGACCCTGACCCAGATCAGGAAGATGAGGACCTGCAAGGCTTGCCATATAGATCTCGATACATGGACGAGCTTGGTGGCTTTGACACATCTTACAGTACTCAGGTCCTAGACATGGGTGATCTTGATAGATTGGCAAACTCTCCCATGAGAGGCGATGGCACCCTCAGCTATAGTACAGCTAACACAAACCTTCCTGCCGAATTGGGTGAAATGGTAGAAAGTTGTCGGCGTACACATGCATCTGGCATGGTGAGGGGAAGGAGGGGCACTGCCAGGGGGGCTCACAGCCGAACTTCTGTCAGTTTTTCATGTGGGAACACCGGCTCAGCAGACCTTAACTGCCTGCTGATCAATGAGGATGGGTACCTGGAAAACACAAGTGCCATATACCAAAATTGTGGGGGTGTAGAACAGCGTGATGGTGTCCTTCCCAGTGGTTCATCGCTAGACGACTCTGAACAAATGTATGCAGGAGGCCCCTTCAATCACACACAGCTGACATCGACTGATGGCCTGGTTGAGCGGAGTGGTAGGGAAGAGAGACTACACACATGCAATCAGTGCCTAATTAATTTTCCTGATGCCAGGTCCCTCAAGGCTCACATGCAGTCCCACCGTGCTGGGTCTTCTAGTCATTACTCGTGCAATCAGTGTGGGAAGTCCTTTACACAAGCCTGCAACCTTAAAGTTCACCAGCGTATTCATCAGGGGGAAGGCCTTCATCTGTGTAGTCACTGTGGGAAAGGCTTCTCCTTATTCAGTGACCTCCAGAAACATCACTGCAGCCATGCCGTGGATAAGCCCTACTGTTGCTCCCTCTGCGGCAACAAGTTCAGTCGCCTGTGGAACCTGAAGCTGCACCGGCGCATTCACACCCAGGAGAAGCCACACTGCTGCACATTGTGTGATAAAAGTTTTACCAGAGCCGACATATTAAAGGTCCACTACAGGACACACACAGGAGAGAGGCCATATTGTTGCACGGTATGCGGCCTCAGTTTCAAACGCCTGGACCATCTAAAGTCACATCAGCGTAAACACATGCCGGATCTCAGGAACTGAAACATTACCTGGTGTCTGGAATAAATATGTAGAGCGCATACTCTGTATGATGGGACCAGATGATATGTAAAAAAAATGTACATCATTGATAAGAAGTTGCCCAATTCCAGTTGCATTTCTAGTTGTTTACTGGTGTTGCCAATATTTGCTTTTTGTCATTTGGGAACAAAGTTTTTGTGGCTATGTTGCAGTTAGTTATATCAGTGTTTTTAGCTTTTAAAAATACATCTATGATTATGACAAGAAGATTTAAGGTAAAACATTTGTATTATGAATTTTTAAAGTTATTGTAGCTGTACTTTTGTTAATGTGAGGACTTCAATAAATCCAGAGCAAAACATGTATAGAGGTTCTATCCCCATATTGTGTCTGTGTGTTATGCTGAGGTCTGGGATCAGAATACTGGGGCCTATTGCACAAAACTAGGATAAAGTATTAAGCTGGGATATCTTGGTTATCCTGGCTGAATTAAACATTTGTCATCATTTGTCAGTATAGCCAAGATAGTATAGCTTAATCCCTTATCCTAGCCCCTGGCCAGTGATTTTGAGTATTGTTTGTTATACATAAACATAAACATTATTCAGAGAACTAAGGCAACTGAAATAATGAGATGTGTAATCAAAATCTAAGTAGGACACTTAGAAGTGGTTTTGTGATTGTCCTGCAACAAAACATAAGTAAAGGCACATTGTTACAAATCTTTAATAGTAATATAGAATAAGCCAGTTTGATTGTTTTAGTGTCTGTCAATGACTATGTAATAGCAACATGCAGATGAAGGTTACAAATCTTTTCATTTTAAGTGACAGGTGTCACTCTGAACTGAACAGTAAGTGTGAAAGATGGTATTATTTAGGATATGAAATATGAATTGTGGAAGTAGTGAAATATAAATGTGCACAGTATAAAATAATAACAATATACCCCAACAATTGTAGCTAGAGAAAAAAGTGCAGTGCTTATTATAGTCTTCATAAAGGAGTAAAATCAAAGGTATAGTCTTAAAACTCTTAGACTCAACGACTATAACGTCAATGGACAGACCAGACTAACACGAAGTGATGGACCTTAAAGGCCACCGTACCATCACTGAGTGACATCACTGTTTACAACCAAGGTTTTCATTTTCTACGTGGAGTCGAGGTTGTCGTCGTTGCTACAGCCAAGTTTGTTAGGCCCATGGAATTTAAACATGGCCGGATAATGTATGATCCAATGACAACCTAATGACACGGCTTTACTAAAAAACACCTATGATCTTCATTTTATATCGAAATTGAAGTATTGTTCTCTGAACTTAATACAAGCTTGCCAGAAAACGTTAACTAGAGTTTAGCTAGCCATCATGGTAACCAACCATCAAAAATGCCAAACCTCATCTATTTATGATGCCGATTAAGCTTTGTTGTCTGTTCGGGGTTGATTTGCTTTGAGATGTCATTTTTCGATATTTAACCTGAATTGATGTGAGTCAATACGTTAATGCTAACTGTCACTGAGACCTCCGCACAACGGTAGTGGCAAAATTAGGCTAACATTACAATTCGAGTCTGAAGATTTGGATCGGTAGATCTAACATCATTTAGTTATGTTAATTTTTTCCTTTTGGGTCTTAATTCATATTGACAAGGTTTAAGATCATCTCAGGCAAGGAACGGGTGAAATTAGTCGTTTCGCATAAGGTGCTCCCCCATTGAGAAACTCATGAACATGTCTGAGACAATTATCATCACTTTTCAGACTCAGTTGTCTAATGTATTGGAGACCATCCTTAAATCAGCAATGTACGAGATCACCAGACTGGTGGAGGACAGTCTGCTCGACGAAGTGGGCCGTGGAAAGCAAGAAGTGGAATTGTTGCGGAAGAAATTGCAGCTGTCCGAGCTCAAACTGAAGGAGCGAGAATGGGAGAAAAGCAGGAGAGGAAAATGTGCAGACTGCGGAATAACCATTGGCCCCAATGACGAGTCACATCCTGGTACATTAATTATAGTTTCCATCTATAATACTTGCTTGTGGTTTAAATCATAGGCTAGCCTTTTTGCCAAGAGCTGACAATTTTATGACAATACATGTCATGTCACAATAATAAACTATTTAGACTTGATTGTATTAAATACACTTTTTGCATTTGATCATCAAAGGTGAGGAGGAAAGCCATATAGTGAAGCAAGAGGTTGGACCAGCAGGAATATGGAGCAGCTGTGGAAGGGATGTGTCAGGGGGAGAACAGGAGGCACTTTCATCTGGCTCTGACAGAGATTTCAAGGTATATGTCGAGCTGCTCATATTTTGTGTCTCGTATTCAACATACTGTGCATGATGGTTGAGTCAGTGTGTGAGGGTTATTTTATTTATTTATTTATTTTTCAAATTATGTTCTAGGTCATAGAAGAGAATGCTGACCAACCAACTGAACTTGTGAAAAGAGAAGTCATCACAGATTCATCAGAGTTGCAGGACACAGAGCCTGTCATGGTCCACAACTTCTCAGGAGACCAGCAAAAGGCTCAGAGGGAGAGTTTTGGTTCCCTGAATGACTGCCATCTCTCTGAGCCAGTAAAGCAACTGGATGTGAAGAGCCTTAAGAGTGGACAGAGCAATCAGGACAAAGGATCCTTAAGGAGTCACCCCATTAGAATACATAGTGATGGGGATTTCAGATCAGACCACAGGAAACCTGCTTCTTCACAACACCAGTCAGCCGGCAAACCACTGCCCTCCACAGATTCCCTCAATACAAAGCATCACAGTGGCGCTCCAGACTCTGCATGTGTAAAGCAGGAGGTAGTAGTTGTGTATCCACAGTGGAGAGACAAGGAGGAGGCACCCAGGGACAATGTGCCTGCTTGTTCCTCTAAAGTAAATAGACCAAGGGTAGACATGGCGCCCCGCACTTCACCAAGCCGGCCTCAAGCAGAGGCGGTGATGAATATCTCCAGGCCTCAACCTCGGACAGACAGTCTGGCCTCTCAACCCACAGGACCCTACGAGTCCATCAGAAAACAGAATCCAGCCGTAGCGCAGCCGTCTGTGGCGCCTGTGACGGCTTCAAGCCTGGCCTCTATGGAGATGGACAGAAATACCTCCCTGTACAAGAGCTCTGCTGTGAAACCCATCCAGCTCCATCACCACCAGAGAATTTACCCCAGTGGGCGACGAATTGGCACCATCCACGTGGGCAGAGGCTACGCGCAAATGGCAGGCATTAAAACACACCTCAGCCACCATGCTGTCAAAGCGCCCCACAGCTGCAACCAGTGTGGGAAAGGCTTCTCTCATCTGTGCCACCTGAAGGCCCACCAGCAAACCCACACAGGTGAGAGGCCCTTCTGCTGTGCCCTGTGTGGGAG
The DNA here is from genome assembly GCA_017657215.1 of Limnothrissa miodon. Lineage (NCBI taxonomy): Eukaryota > Metazoa > Chordata > Actinopteri > Clupeiformes > Clupeidae > Limnothrissa > Limnothrissa miodon. Next base: position 3,206,982 of record JAGFZM010000139.1, read on the forward strand.
GAGTTTCACCAAACTCAGCAACTTGAAGGCCCACTGCAGGGTACACACAGGGGAGAGGCCATACATCTGCTCAGACTGTGGGAAACGCTTCACTCAGAAGTGCAATCTGAAGAGGCACCAGAGAATACACACTGCTCACTTATGACCATGTGCATCATATGCATCCAGCAGTGTTTTCGGGTTCAGGGCAGGTAGAACATAGACTCAGATAGGAATTAATATAGATCCCATGCCATTTACTAGGAAGTTTTCTCTCATTACCGCTACCTCTGAGTGAGGATTTGAAATGCATTCAATCCATGTCAACTGTTTATACTGGCTGACAAAAATCTTGTTACATTGGGCGAATTACCAGCTACATTGATAATTACAAGGAGTAAGGGGTCATGTTGAAATGTTACATTATAGCAGCTGGCATGATGTTAACTGAATAATTGGACTGTCATCAAAATTTTCTGTTTTGTTTAATTGTGACTAACAGACTTAGCTACATTTTGATAGTGAATTTCCTTGATTTCTGAGATTGGTGTGGCAATAATTAGACAAACTGATAAATGTAACAGGAAGTTTGTCAACCAGTATGAACTAATCAAGAATTTTGGTGTGCATTACCAGTACAGGGTGGTATTGACAGTAATAAGGATGACTTCAAATGAAGTGTCATTATGCACTTCAGTGCAGATATTCCATAATTATGGTATCTATCTGTTCAATCACTAGTCTAGTGTTGTAGTGGATGGTTGATGGATAGACAGTGTTGAAGCAATAAATATTACTATGTATTCATGGTATGTGTTATATTGGTGTTTGTTATATTTGCAACAATATCACATTGTATTTGTTATGTTACTCTTGACAAAACAATTCAAATTTGATGATCCTAAAATTGATTTATCCTAAAATTAGATGATGGAACCCAGTACAATAATTCACCAGCAAAGTGACGTGACATCAGCATTGACTTTTTAAAATACTTTATAGTAACGTTCTTTCTTAAAAATGTGTTTATTCTTTTTTTCAGAATATGAAATTCCTCTCTGGTGAAATACATGAATAATATGATTTCTTACATTACAGAAACAAAGTGTAGCTGAACAGAACAGTGTAGCTGTAGACAGTGGAACTTGCTGTTGCTGCCTTTTTTTTTTTTTTTTTTGTACTTACATTGGTTACAGATTTAAGTGATGTTACCTTTAGGGCAAGACCATTTAGTCTTTAACTGTTACTGAAGAAGTAATATAATAAATTAAAATTATTTGTTTAATGAGGTGTTGTCAGTTGTAAAAAAAAAAAAAAAAAAAAAAAAAAAACTCAGTTTGGTTTTAAACAGAAAAGAGTAGCCCTCAGACCTGCAAGTGGCTGTCAGTCTCACGCCACATTTAAGTATCGTAACTGGATACCTGGTAGGCTACAACAACCCTCATCCGACGCGTCAAGTAGTGCTACATGTAGTTAAAATGGGTAGCCTTCAACGTGTTTCTGGGGTCTGCAAATGCATGAAAATGTGTTATCTTGCAGTATATAGCGCACCCGCGCCACCCTGAGGATAGAGTTCATAATTGAGGATACCGCCGTTTGCTCTTTTAAGGCGAGACACGGCAGGTGAAAACATCGATTTTTCACGTACTGGTAAAATTTGAGGTGAAGGGCTAGTTTGCATCCTTAGCATGTAATCTTTCACTCTGCCATGAAAAAAATGTCAAATTTATACTTTTAGGTGTTTATTTTATTTCACTTTGTCGACTTGTGCCCGTGGATTTTACCTCAGATTCACTAAAAGTTAGCATCTTTACGCTCAGTCTCGTATCGCGACTCGTTCTCTGACCAGGACATATTTGGTCTCTATAGAAAGCTTGAGGTCTCCTGCATTACGTTGTCTTATCCAAATATGGATAGTTCCGCTGTATAAACGACCAATCGTGAAAGTTTACAGGAAGCCGGCAGTACAAATGCAAAATGTCATTGGCTGGGCTCGAATTTCGACAATGCGATTGGTTTGAATACGTCACGTGGTATCACGTTAGCTAGCTCTGAAGTGCCCACAGCGCGAAGATCAAAAGTTTCCAGGGACTATAATCGAGTCTTTCTGTTCAAACCTCTATGCTATTATTTACACTGGTAAGAAAATCTAAATAAAACAAACAATAGATGGATGATGATGTGAGTTCATTTGTAAAGAGAGGCGTTACATGAACTGTCAAAAAACATGCGAGTTCAAGCAGTGAGTCAGTGCAGTCCGTCATGCTGACCACCTAGTCTAATCTGTTTATGTTGCACGATTGAACGAAATAATCAACGTTTTTCCCGACTGCAGTTTAGCACTGATACAAATAAGAATGTGTAGGTGAATGTATTTGGTTGTGTGTGTGAGCATGACGAGTACTGCCTAGGTGCACAAATCCATGCGTGATGCGTCTCCAAGAGAATGAGACAGACGCACGCAAGTGCGGATTGGGGTAGACTATATATGTATATATATATATATATATATATATATATATATATATATATATATATGTGTGTGTGTGTGTGTGTGTGTATATGTATGTGTATATGTATGTGTGTATATATATATATAAATAAATCTTTATCTATATAGATCTGTCTTTTACATTCATCATATATTTTCTAAATCTCTCTATATCTATTTTCCCCTTTTTGTCATTACTATTTATGTCAATACTAATTCATTGAGAAAAAAAAAAATATTTTTTTATTACTGTTATTATTATTATCTTTATGTTTGTATGCTTTGGCAATATTGTGAATTTCAACAGTCATGCCAATAAAGCACATTTGAATTGAATTTAATTGAATTGACTAATTTAGATCTATGCGGCTCTCAAAATGAACGGAGAGGTTAGGGACTGGTTATATTCGTCTTTAACTTTAATTTAGATTTTAATTAACCAGAATAATGCTAAGAGAGTGTTTGCTATGGGGAATTCACAAACATGCAGGATCATAACGGGCATTAGCCATGCATTGCATTGCATTCAGAGGTGCAGTTGTGTCATTATTTCGTCCACAGAATTAGACAGCTGATCCTGGTACAAATTCATATGGATGCTTTTAAAGATTAGGTTGTTCACAACCCATACCTTGTAGTTAAAATAGCTTGAAGGCTTATCAAATCTTACTCACAGGCGCATGGGCAGCACTTCTTGAATTTACTGGATGAATAAAGTAGCCTATAATGAAATCTAATCTAAAACTTGGAAACTAAATTATGAGTGTTATTTATGAGGCAAATGGGAAGGTGACTCATAGTGGCTAATAAATGTAAAGCTTTGCAAAATGTTTACAGGGGAGCTTTTAGTTCTCAGTAACCAGTCCAATAGGATCAGATGATGATCCAAGGCTATGCGGGCAGGCCACCTCCACTGCATGTCTGTTGATGATGTTTATTAGTCTTAGGATTGCAAAAAAAAAAAAAATCAAATGACACCAACAGATGATGGAAAAAGGCCTAACATAAGACAGGCTTCCACATATACATGTAGACTGTGGGGCCTATATAAAGTTGGCTTCCACATATAGACTGTAGGGCCTACATATATTTGGAGGAACAACTATGGATATGTAATGGTTGTGTTGTGGTAGTTCCAAGGGCAGTTTGTAATACACCTGTGACTGGCTAAGTTGAAGACCATGTTAACAGTTTTAATGTATTTTGGATTTTATGTTGTTATACATTAATCTCACTAGAACATAAAAGCATGTTTTGTCAGTAAGTTGTTGACTTTCAGTAGAAATCGATGGATTAGGTCAGATTCTTTGCATGAAATATGCAAATTTGAGCATTTAATTGTGTATTGCCTCATTTTCTTATTTAAATATAAAATTCTAGAAAGCTTGCAATACATATTTTTCTCCTATTCATGTGAATAATCAACTGGCAAAGTTTCATGGTGACATCTATTTAAAAAAAAAATGTTTCATCTATTTTATTCATCTTTTTATTATCAATTTTCTTTTAAAATCTCATTAATGTTCATTTTATTATTTATTTTCTTTAATGATCATTTTACTTCATATATTTTATATTTCCTCTCCTTTTTTTTTCATCTATTTTATTCATCTTTGTATAATCAATTTTCTTTTAAATTCTCATTTTTAACACACACGTTTGTTGCCTTGTATTGTATTTTGTTTTGGTCTCTGTACAGCACATTGAGTTGCCACTGTGTATGAAATGCGCTTTATAAATAAAATTGCCTTGCCTTGCCTTGCCTTGCCTATTAGTTAAAAATGTGACCCTATTCACCTGTAGTGTCTCGCCTTAATTGAGTTACAGCAGTTGCAGGCCTTAAATGCCTTCCATGTTACTAAATAATCAATTTACATGTGATAGAAATATTCTGTATTGTTATTACTAAGGGCCTGAGTACAATTGAACAATTTTGAGCAATTGTTTCCATTAGAAATGTATGAAATTTCCCTATTTAAATCTTTAAATGCCGTTTTCTCAAAATGTTTTCTCGTTTTCCGGTACCATTATCTCAGCCTATGTAGCACCTTTGTTCACCAAACTTTTCAGTTATACACTTACCAGCATTCTGAAGATATTTACAGAGGGATTTGTTAATAAATTGTTCCTGGCCTGATTTGTGTGGCATTTTAATGAAAAAATATGGCGAAAATCATTATTTTTAAGCCTATGGAGAGTATATTTTGATTTCCTAGGCAATGAAAGCAGATATCCTAAAACCCCTCTGTAATTTTTTTCCCATTTTGTATCTAAACAAAATGAAAAAATAATTTTGCACCTGGCTTTATCATATATTCAGATTATATACCTGGAAGAATATGCAAATTCACGCATATTTAATGAGCTAATGCCTCATTTGCATATTTAAACATAAAATTACAAAAAACTTGCAATACATTTTTTCCTCCTATTTATGTGAGTAATCAACTGGTAAAGTTTCATGGTCCTATCTGTAAGTTAAAAATTTTACCCTATTCACCTGTAGTGTCTCATCTTAATCACCCAAACACATAGAGGGCAGTAAAGACTTCTCTGTGTGTTTTTAAACCATACCGAGGAACAGCGTCAGACGGGAAAGGAAAAAAAAAAAAGATATTGGTGATCAGCATGATAACCTACCTACAAAGCTAATTCAGCAATGTACTACTGATGAGGGTGAGTACACTTCACTTCGAAAAAAATATGATCACAGATTGGCGGTTTTATGAACTATTTTAGCGACTAAAAAGCATGTTGTTTATCTTAGCTCGTAAGCTAACCCAATAACGTTAGTTGAGAGGAGGAGGATGCTTCCGTTACAACATTCTGACGTTTAGTAGATCATAAATAATAGCTATTAACATTTCTTTTGACTCTGTCAGTAATTGTAGTTGATTTACAAATACTCCCATCTGTTTTCTCATAAGCCTGAAATGTGTTTGAATTTCACTGTAGGTGGATGCAAAAACGTTGCCGAGGTTCGCATCATCGAAGCGCCAGCTCTGTCTCTAAAAGATGTCAGAGGCCCTTATCCTCACCTTTCAGTCCCAGCTCTCCAGCCTGCTGGAGACTGTCCTGAAGTCAGCCATGTACGAGATTACTCGGCTGGTGGAAGACAGCTTCTTGGAGGAAATGGGCCGTGGCAGGCAGGAAGTAGAGATGCTCCGGCTAAAACTGCAACTATCAGAGCTAAAACTAAGGGAAACTGAGCGTGACAAGGCGAAGCGTGTGAAATGTGTAAACTGTGGAAGAGCTTGCGCCTCCAGTGACAGAAAACATGATGAGCCGCACGCTGGTAAGTGTGTGTTTTTGGATTTACTTAAGTAACCTAAATTGCCTTAAAAATACAGTTGGTATTCGGTGCATTGTAATCTCTGTCTGTAGTAATATATTTATGCTTTTTGCTGTTTGTGTTTTAGAGACAGACACTCTCTGCCTGAGCGTGAGTGTGAGTGAGCAGCATCAGTGTAGACAGCCGCATCAAGAGTCGAAGTGGAACTCCACAGATGTATGTGATAACAAGCCTTCGGTTGCCCCTGCTTGTGCAAAAGATACAGGGGGCAGTCAAAGCCTGTGTTTTGCATCTCCTTCATCAACACCAGATAAGCAGTGGACATTGCAGAGTCCTATCTCAACTGGATCTGCCATAAACCAGGACACTGAGTCCTATCCTGCTAGCAAACACAAAACCAGAACCGCAGAACCTGTTGAAGTGCTCTACCCTCAGACTGCTCTGGAGCTGCAGACTACACAGTCACGTCTGCTTACTACAGTGGCTGTAGCAGGCAACAGCTGCCACAATAGCACCAGCAGTGACTCGTTTCCTTCCTCTGCTTTCCCTGATCTGAAGTCAGAGAGTGTGGTAGCACCACCTCATATTAAAGAGGAAGAAGAAGCCTTGCCTGTGTGGATCCCATGTCATGAAGACCCAGAGCTCTCTCAGGATATGGCCAATTCATCTGAGATTCACCCCAGCGGACCCTGGAACCAAGAGGAGATGCAGGTAGAGACCACTAACAATATCTCCCCTCTTGTCTCACAGGAGACAGATGCGTTTGTCATGTCATATTCTGTTAAGATGGACACATTGGCTTCACAAACCAGGCAGGTTCAGCCCCTGTTATTAAGTCCAGTATTGCCAGATTTGACTGACAAGTCAGCTGGATCAGATTTACAGGTTCAGGGCAGTGTTGGATACACCATGCCTAACAGCAGCCTGGTGTTGGGTGAAAACTCACCTGTGTCTCAACAACAAGGTTGCCATGAAGAAAGGGTCTTTAGCTGCTCTCTATGCCAAAAGAGATTCTCGACGTACAAGTACCTCAAAGCACACCAGAAGCTCCACACTGAAAAGCGCCACCTCTGCACGCAGTGTGGTAGAGGGTTTCAGCACCTGTGCCATCTGAAAGCACACATGCTCACTCATACGGGAAAGAAGCCGCTCAACTGCCCACACTGTGACAAAAGTTTTGTGTATAACTTTGAGCTCAAGATCCACCTAAGGCATCACTCGGGGGAAAAGCCCTATGTTTGCTCCCACTGCGGCAAAGGCTTTGCACGCCTAAGCAACTTTAAGCAGCACCAGAACATACACACACGAGAGAAGGTGTACGGCTGTGCATTCTGTGGCATGAGGTTCACACGGTCCAGCAACCTGAGGGTTCACCTGCGCCGGCACAGTAGTGAGACCTGTCTGTGATGTGGCTGATTTTGAACAATCACCACATTAAGGCATGTTGGCAGAGACTCTCCTTAAATAAGTTATATAATAGTGATAATAATAATGAAACCTACAGAATAAAAAATGCTCAGTCAGGTTCTCAACAGCATAGTGGAATGTGGACTCTGCTTTTAAATGTATAAAAATGTACATAAGCTATTTTGGTGGATAATATCTCATTAACTATGGTTTTAAGTGAAGCTGATGCGTAAATGTCCTGACTGCTGAGAGCTGTAATGATAAAGATTGTTTTTCTGTGATTAAGTGTTACACTTTTGAAAGGATGTTCTTACACAATTAATATAACTCTGAGGTTCATTTGAGATATTCATTAAACCAGTTTCATTGTCTCAACATTGTATTTGTCTTTATGGGTCATGTTTGCCTGAAATTCCGCTTGTTTGAAATTACATTTATGATGTATGATTACGTTAATAAATCTTAAATGAATCATGAAGTGGAGTTCCCACAAGGCACATTAGGAGGAGTTCACTGAAGCAACTCTATGCCTATTTGCAGTATATGTAAATTACATAATTCCCATTACTTTTTCTATTTTATCTGTCATTAAAATATCTGACATAACCACCATATTTCATTTCCTGTAGAGGTAATTAACAAGTATGCACATGTAGACATTTAGTACTGTCTGACACAAAATGAAGAGTAAAAGACAAGTATGGTGTTTTTGTTTTAGTTTTTTTTACTTTTTGAACAAGGTTAGCCCTGTTCCTTTAAAGGATAGTCATGGATGTCACACTGGCAGTTGGCAACCTTTATAACAACACATTGGGATTGTGTAGGAAAGGCCTTTGAAAAATTTCTTTTCAACATTATAATGGTGAAAAAAAGAACCCCATATTAACTTGAACCTGAGTACTTATATGTTTGTGTGTTTGGTTTGGTTTATTCTTTATTTACAGGTGTTTCATGATGTCGCTAGATGGACAAGTGCGCAAGAGGCCAAAAGGAGGACCAAAAGTAGACAGAAGACATTTAGTGTGAGTATCTTCTTTGATATTTACTCCAAAAAGCATTTATAGTCTAAAATTGTTTATAGGTACAACAGGCAAGTGTGGGATTTTTTAAAATATTGAGTTTCTTCTTCAGTTGCCTTTTTGTACTTTAAATTAGTCTTCAAACACGTATAGGAAGTAGCTGTGACAACTCTCGAAAGATCTTGTCTGACTAGGTAATAAGCAGAATTTCAAGTTACTTTTGGTTTTATTATGTGGTGTGAGCCAACAGTTGTCTTGCAAATGCTAGTTTGCAAAGAGACCATGGGGGTAGCCAAAAGGATCTTTATTCATACATGACATAATATATCATTAAACAACTGAAGTTACTGAGAAGTTGTTGCACAAAATCACTTTACATTTCAGTAAATTACATTTTAATTTATGCATTTTTATTATAGAGTGTAGCCAGGCAAATTCTTATACAATCCCAAGTATGGCAGAAGGCTTGCTATAGCAGAAATATTGAATGGGGTCCAATCACAGCAAAGGTTGGTTGAAACACACAGCATAAGTTGATTCTGATTACTTATGTGTCAAGGTCAATTGTATAAAATAGTGACTAAAGAGGTCTTTATCTGATGTGCACACAGATCATATCAGCAATGCCACAGCTTTCTGGCAGGGAAATGGAGGTGATTGTGCGATGCACTAAAATGCTCCATAATAGAAGAGACTATCTACGGAGGAGAGCTAAGGTTCCCCACTGAATATTTTTTTTTTTTACAGTTTTGTGCTACACAAATGTCAATAATGTTCGATAATAAAAAGGGGGTGGGGGTATGTTGCTTATATTCCTCTAAATTGCCAGCCAAGTCTTAATATTTAGTCAGCCTTTGAAAAGTCACTGTCATAGTCTACGGTCTTAGAAAGTCATACAAAATATGTGAACCAGTTTGACTTTTTTGGTTTCCCACACAACCATTGGCATTACATGGATGTTTCCAATAACATGAAACAGCTTGAGTTACAGGAAAATGAAAATCTGAAAATTCAAAGGAGCTCAAATACTGAACTTTTAGGCAGTTACATTGTGGCCTCTGGCATTGAGTTTGCCCACCACTGCTGAACAGCACATTGCTGCTTAATTTGCATTTTAAAAATTAACCTAACATTGTATTCATTTTTTTGCAGGATCTCACAATGGAACGAAGTCAGTTGTCAAGTAACAGTGACTGTGGTGCAAATTAATACAAGACATTTTATGTGTCTTGGGAAATTAGTTAGCAAAATGATGTGTTCTCAGAGTAGTCTCATAGTAGTTTGTGGGTATGAGTAATCCACAGAGTGGGTTTTTGTGTCAACCTCTTAACAACATCCACTGTTAATAGATGTGTAACGTTGGGTTCATTAATTAAGATGATTAAAATTCAATTAACCCACAACTCTTGAGAAAAGTGGTAGCTTTTACTTTGTTTCAGAAAACTAAACTAAACAAAACATACATAATGGACATTTGTAAGTCTTTGTTCAATAGGAAATTTAAGTTTAACTGTCAGACAAAATAGCATACCAGTGCATAGGATTGGGCAATTAATCGAAAAGCAATCGAAATCAACATTCAGAACCTATAATCGATCAAATTTTTCCAGGTCAGTTATTTCAATCAATTTCCCTTCAAAAACAAGACCGCGTGTAGAGTCACATGCCCTTCTCTGTTATGTTATATCGGCATGTCAGACTTGTGTCGGCATGTCAGACTTGAATGAATGAATTATTCATTCATCGTAATCGAGTTAAAATGTTCAATTAATCGATAAATTATTGAGATTTTAGGCCAAATCGCCCAGCCCTACCTGTGCCGCTTGGAAACATGGATCAAAATCACTGTTTTTAAAATACTGGCTTGACATAGTATGACAGTATTGACATACAGTTAGTACAGTACTGTAGTCTGTCATAGTATTAGTCCCTACCAATGAAAATTAGTACTCAAGACCACTGTTGGTTTATACATGGTGTTAAAACAATGTTTGCAAACAGCACACTCACTTAGTTCTTGACAAGCTCTGTGTACACTGCAAAAAATGCCTTTTCAAAAATAAGAACTCTTTTGTAATCTGTGGCAGACTTTTTCCTAGTGTCTCTGTGGTCTTATTCCAGTCTGCCACAGATTATAAACTCATTCTGTGTCCTGTAATGACAACACTAATTTCCTGAATGACCAATGCTCTGAACAACACTCCAACAGTGAATGCCACCCCTCACCATGATGAACTTGACCTGGAGGATGTCCTGAGGAAGGCAGGCCCTGCCAATTAACCCGAGGAAAGGTTCAGACTCTAGGTTCAGACAGAATATATAGCCCAAGAACTTTTTGTCATAAGCTATTTTGCCATCATACTATAAAACCTCAGCCATCATCCCTGTGCCAAAAGTGTCTTCCATCACCTACGTATCCCTACGCAAGACAGGTCAAAGAGAATATTGCTTAAATCTTGCCTACTTGATCTACTTCAATTTGCATACAGCTGAAATTGCTTAACTGAGGATGCAATAGTCACTGCATGACATCTGAGCTTGAAACACCTGGGGGGAAAGAATTCATAGATGCAGACATTGTTTGATTTCAGCTTGACGCTTACCACCATCCACTGGGCCCAAATACATCCCTTCAGAACTGGATCTTTAATTTCCTAACTTACAGGTCTCAGTTTGGGGGTCAACTTTTCAGCTCACCACCTCATTAGGCACTGGGCCTGCTCACTCCAGGGGTGTCAAGCCCTATACACCATGATGACACTGTTGTGCAACGTTTAACACCAATCACACTTTATATGCTGCTAATGCAGCAGTGGTGGGCCTCATAATATATAAAAATGTTTTATAACAGTAAGCTTCTGGATTATTTTGACCTTTAGGCCTATATACACATTAAAACTCAAGGGTGTATAGTGTAAAACAAGACAATGGCAAGATGTAGGTGTGTGTGTGTGTGTGTGTGTGTGTGTGTGTGTATACATATATATATATATATATATATATATATATACAGAGAGAGAGAGAGTATTATATAGTACGTGCGGCAACACCAATTAGGCCTGCTCGTAGGCCTACAAAGTTAGAACCAGCCATATGCCAGAAATACACGAAATCGTAGCCCTTTTATTGCCTCTATGTTGCAACAATACTTGAATATTTTGTTCATTTAGTAGTGCCATACCTACTAAAACTAAAGAGATCTGTCTGGCGAGCGAAAAAAAATGCATGAGCGCAGTGTGATTAAAATTTGAATTATTTGGCATGAACAGCAGCCAAAATGAATGAGACCGGAACTTCCTACGGCTACGTAACTACGTTTCCACAGTAGAACCAATGGGCTCTGGTAGAACCATTGAGCTAGAAGAACCGAACGAAACAGGGACAACACGTGGACAATGGCAACAACAGTAGCGACGTCTTTTCTGACCAATTCCTTACAGCCATATCGACTCGTTGGAAAACCTGGGTCCCGCAGTCATGTTTGGAAATACTTTGCATTTGAGGCTGATCAGGAGGGATTAATAAAAGATTTAAATAAACCAGTGTGTAAACGATGCCATCGAGCTGTTCAGGCCAAAGGCGGAAATACTTCAAATTTAGCGAAGCACCTCAGAGACAGACATCCTGATTTATTCAGAGACTTGCAGGTGAGTTCATAATTTCTGTCTATGCTGGTTTGGTGTGTAGTGGGGTCCACAACAGTAAAAGATAGCCTACTCATAACGCCCAGTCCGATTAGTGCATTCATTGAGATAGCTAGCTCAGTGGATTAGGAATTGAAATCGGAGGTTCGACTGCCCACCTTGCCGATTGGCTAAGAGCTCTTTTGTGCACACGAAACTACGCGCAGGCGTGTAAACGGACAATTATTTTGCCTAATGTTGATCACTGGCATTCTGGCGCAGAGACACAAATTTAAGGATAACGTTTAGCTTTGCTATATCACCAGTATTATAAGCGATGGAAGTAAAGATGGACGAGATTTTTCGTCCGATTAATAGAAAGTCTGAAGTCTGGGCCTATTTTGGCTTTGTGAAAGATGCGGGTGGACAACTAGTTGGGTTACCGATTTGCAATGCGTGCAGAAGTAGAGTTAAAACGAAAGGTGGGAACACAACAAATTTAATGAACCATCTTCGGGACAGACACGCACTGCTGTATAGACAGCTGAAGGTGAGATTTCTTGAGAACAGTGAATATGATAAGATTATCTTCGCAATATTTACAGGACTCCTGAATTGCACGTTCTCGGATGTTTTGTGGACATTTCACTCATATTCAGCTTTACCAATTCAGTTATTCGAGTAAGATTGTAATTCTTTTATCAGAGAAATGCATGGTATTGTGTTGTGCATTGTTTTTTGGTGAATTAAAGAAGGGTTATTGTGTGTTGTACTAGGCCAAGCAAAACAAATCAGGAACAAATCAAGAGACTGAACTTCCAAGGTCCAATGTTGAGCTGGAGATTGAATCTCGGACTACCCTCTTCCGGACAAAAATCCTTTCCTTAATGGAGTCTTTAATGGTTAAAACAACATCTGAAATAGTATCAATATTTGATGAAATTTACGTGGGAGCAGAGAGTGAGTTAATTCAGAGGAGAAAAGAAGTGAATTTACTCACACAGAGACTAAACGAAAGAGAGCAGTCAGTTGGTCAAAATGTATACAATCTACCAAATTTGAAACCGGAGCCAAGTGAAGATTTTAATGATGGTGTCTTGTCCCATGGAGTCCCTCAAAGAACAGAGGTTAGTACATCACAGGCGTTACTGTCATTTTTAAATTTTAAAAATTTCCCGTGTGTAAGCAGAATGTCTTTAGAATGTCTTTCTAATAGCACTTGTTTCTGAAAATAATACATGTCTTAGGCTGTGGAGTTTGCACTGGAATGTGTGGTGCTAAAGTCAGAGGAACACCTGAATTCTGAATCAGTCAGGCAGCCATCTGGTAAGGACAGTTTTTAAACTATATAATACAGAGTGCACTAAATGCCTTTTTTATCATTATGATCAATGAATGATTTTGTCATAGCAGGCTATTTTAATTTCATTGTTTATGTTATCTGAAATCGACCTAGGTATATCTCTAGAGCCAGGAAAACATTACTGTAGGAAATGTAGGCAGCTGCATTCATAAGTAAAATAATAAATTTGTATTTTATATAAAAGAAATCTTGCCATGCTACCCCCGCCAGGACTCTGTACAGGGGTGCGTTTCCCGAATACCGTGCCCACACTGTTGGACAATGAAAGTTGTAACAACATGAGGTCTGGCTTGCTTTGTTGAAACTATGAACAGAGAACTTTTAATAGGAGAACTTCCACTCTTGGACACTGCCCTGTGGGGAAACTTGTGGGCGAGCGCAGAATGAATGGGGGCCTATCAAGCTGCACCTACTTATTCCTACATATCTGTCGATATAATTTTTTTTATAAACAAATGCAATACTGTGTTAAAAACAGAGTACAGAATTGACACAAAGGGTGTATACACCGTATTTTTAAACTCGCTTGGTTATGAAAAATACGTCTTTTTGAGCAAATCTTATGTCACGCACACTAAACCAGCTAGATGCTAGCAGAGACTAGGTCACGACTGCCCAACCTGTAAGAAAAGGAAAGGATATGACTCCCAGATTATTCCACTTTTGATTTACAACCACTATTGATCTCTCGGAAACCACAATGGCCGGATTGCCCAGATTTGTTTAGAAGGTCTTAAGATCTTCTTTGGAGCGCTAATCTGGACAATGAGAGCTCTCAAAGAGTGCTCCAAAGAAGATCTTAGCGTTAAGAGCTTCTTAACAAATCTGGGAAACCTGGCCAATAACATTTGGACTTTATCGACGATATGCAAATAAAACGTGCAAATTAGCCGTCTAGCTCCATAGACGTCCATTGATTTTGCGATCGCCCCCTTGGTGAACTGCAGCTAAAGTCAAAGTGAATGGAGTTAATAGAGAGTGGTGGGGCTCTCCGTAAATGCGCTCTGCTATGAAGTCTACAGAAGTTTCGGAAGCGTTCTGAGAATATTTGGATACATTCTACACTCTGTTCTATACATTCTATTTAAACGATATACATTCATAAATAAACTGAACGACTCCTCTTGTCCATGCATCTTCATGGGTGAATGGTTAGTGCAGTGGCCTACGAGTTGTGCGACTGTATCTTGTTTTTTGAGTTACACGTTCGATTCCTACTGAGAGCACTTAATATTCTGTCTACTAATGTTTAACTAACAATTCTGATATAAAATCGACATACAGAGTTGTTTTCCTGTTTGTGAAGATTTATTATTGTTTATCGTGACTTTAGTTACCAAAATACCCCTACAATCAATAGCCTTATAAAACATCATGGTCTAGTCATTAGGCCTACATCAAGGGTCAGGCTACTACATTTGAAACAGGGGTGGAAAATATCTGATCTAATTACAGGCTTATGCATATTAAGTGTATTTAAAGCCAACTCTAGATGGCAGTAGCTCTAGATGGCAGTAGCTGTCTTTTTGGGGCTAAAAATGTCTAAGAAGGTGTCGTGTGACCATAACTTAGCAAAAACGACAGCCCTGTGGGTGTCATGTTAACGAAGCCTTTTAACGATGGGAATTCCAAGCGGTCGTCCAGCCTATGCTGTTGGGAAACACCTGCATCGTGTGCCAATACATTGGACTAAGTTAGTTATAAACACCTTAACTTGCTTCGTCTGGACTATGGCTTTGGGAAACAGAAGTGTGCCGTAAATCCTTCGCTCAAACTCAGGAAGTAGCTACAGAAGTTAGCAACGATGCTTTAAGGAAAGAACACCCCAGGACTTTCCAATGTTTATTTCTCTCTTCTACTCACCCTTTAACAATAATTAGATGACCAGCTGCAGTTGAGCCACGTAACTGACGATCAACAGGAGCTTATAGACAGAACTGATGAGGAGCTGCTAGGATCCCCAGTCTGGGTTGCCCAGGAACCAGATCGCCAGCTCTGCCCTACAGGGAAGCTACACACATCTGACCAGACAACAGCAGCAGAACTTAGATCCAGCGTGCTCCAAGAGGAATCTGCTAGTCCTGTGAAGGATCTGGTAGTCCGTGGTGCCCCAGAGTCCGTCCAGAAAGACCTTCCTACAGATCAACACTGCCGACAGCCTGATGGTAGGATGATCTCCATCTACTCTTCAGTACTGCACACAAGCTCCCCCCAGGCCCTTCAAACTGAAGATCATGTAAATGAAAAGGGGTTCTCTAAAAAACATAGAGTAAGAGTTCGACTTGCAGACTTTCCTTGTTGGCAGGAGTTCAAAAAGCGTGAGTACCTCTTTGATCCTTTTAATTTCAGAGAGAAAGAAGAATGCTTTAAAGGCTCCTATCCATTTGCCTTTCTAAAAAAGGAGTTTAGAGGGTGAAACATCATCTTTGTTGTCCTTGTAAAGAGAATCAGAGTGAATAGAATTAAACGGTTGGGGTAAAGGACTGAAAAACAGCAATCCTTATTGTGGAAAAGGAGCATTTTTGAAAATCAGCTTGATGAATTTCTAACACATGGCTTTACACAAAGCTGGCACTGTTGTGCGTTACTGCACTAGTACTAGAACTGTCATGTTTGTAAAATCAATGATCCCCAATGGCATATAATTCTCTTTTTCTCTTGTTTTGTTAGAGTGCATGGATTCAGCAAACACCTCCCTCGATGCTTATTCCTCCACTCAACAGGAGTCCCAAAATGGAGGAGATGAGGAGTTGCTGGCAGCTCCTGCATTGGTGGCACAGGAAGACCAAAGCCAGTGCCCTCCCAAGAAACTACAATGCAAAACAGACCAGAATAAAATGTGCTCATCTCAGGAATCTGTTGGTGCAATCCAGGATTTGGTGGACAGCAATTCTGAAAAGTCCAGTGAGGTCGTCCCACCTGCTTATAGACTTCGGGGTCGGTCCTCAGTGCAGAGCTCAATAGCTTTTTCGGCACCAGAGACGAGCCGTTGTCTCCAGAGCTGTTCAGCTACAGTGAACACCAGCTGTAGACCTCAGAAGCCTGAGGAGGAGTTTGATGGCTCTCTATCTGTGGGTTCCCGTAAAACAAACCATGCAGAGGAGGTTGCAAGAGATGGTTTGTCTTCTGAATATGAACCTGAAATTTCCTCTGATACAGATGAGGAATACCCTGTAGTCAAAAGAAAGACGACAAAGGCTAAGATCACTAAGAAAACAAGGGATGTGTATCAACAGGTTAAAAACAGAGCATCAAAAAGAAATTCTTCAGTGTCGAGTGAGAAGATTCCAAAAAAAAGGCGAAAAATGGTTGACCCAGGTGAATTTTTAAATTTGTGTATTTCTTTGTTAGCTGTAATTTTTGTTTAAACTGACATGCTGATTTTCTAATACCCTCAAATATACTAATACTGTATGTCAAACATCTCCCTCATTTGGATTTTCTTTTAGATAATCAGACATGTAATGTCAGGTGATCCACTAGGAAGCATTGCAAACTCTGCAATATAGCACCCTATTTTTTTTAAGTGATTTAAAAAAAAAAAAATTGTCCACTATTAATTCCACTTCTGTGAAGCATACCGGGTAAAAAAAAGCAATTTATTCAATTGCATGTTCAGCGATGCCTAACCTTTTGCAAATGAATGCGTAATGATTACCAGTGACGGATCACATGGAGGGGCTGTCCTGATTCGACCACTAAACAAAAAAAATGTTGGGAAACACATGTACAACAAATGTCATGAGGAAAATTGGCAACACAGAGCAATGCATTGTTGCTCAGGCTATTTGATCAGCGGCTGTATTCCTTTTACTTCTAGTTTAGATTTTTATGCAACTTTCTTGTTTCAGAGTGCAAACATGATGTATATGGTGCCCTGTATCCCTTTGAAAAAATTATGCAGAAGAGAACTACAGCTGAAGTAAGTGAATATGCCAAGACTGAAACTACCCATCAATACATAAAGTTCCTAGCCTGGCTTCCATGGCTATAACGCTCATAGGAGCTTAGTCTGGCCAAGCTGATGTACTACCTGATTTCTGGGAGGCGGGCATAACCTGCGTCCATCAGATGCCTCTGTATAATACTTGACAAATCTACAACCAGTCAGACCACTCATTCCAATGACATATGCGTAAGCTGGTTTTTCGTTGGTTCCCACTTTTTGGGAAACAGAAATGATCTATAACGGCAGCTTGGCCAGTCTGACTTTGCTCGCAAAATCGGATGTAGTGCCACAGGAAGAATGGGTGGGCCCAGGCTATAAAGTTCTAGTATTTGACCACAGTATTGATCTTTGATTGTTGCTTTTAATTCAGGGAAAAGAGGAGGTGAGAGTGAAATGGTGGCCTTGTTCTACATGGTAAGTGAAGTTGGTCTTATGTCTTGGATTGGGCAGTATTCCCCAAAATTAGAACTTGCAGTGAATTTGACATGGATGACTTGCTGGCTTGCATGCTGAGCTTGTCTTTTGTGTAACTAATTAATGCACCCAAATTCAGATTTTATAGTTTTAAGACAGTGGCTTAATCCCATACCAGCTTTGAACACACACAAACGTTATATTTCTGTGGTTAAGACTTTTATATTTCTGTGGTTAGGACTAGGTTTGTGGCTAATTAATAAAATCAGGAAGTAGGAAGTTTACTTTCCAATAGTTCTACCCATCTCCCTCTTTGTGCTGAACAAATTCAATTTTATTTGTACAGTGTACATTATACAATAGTCATGTCTCGTAGCGCTTCACAGCAGAGAGCACCTTGAGTAACAGGGGCAAGGAAAACTTTTACTTTTTATCTTGTGGTTTAGGCATAAACCTTGGGCCTGTTGCAAATTTGCAGTTTCTCAGATGATGATTGGTCCATATTACAATTGTACTCTAATAGTTGATGACTGGAAAATTACAATGACTGCAATTCATATAGGTAATTTGGAAAATCTTAAGAAAAATATGATTTGCATAATTATTTGGAAAGCAGTGTATTAAATAGGTCTTGACTGAAGATACCTATACCATCATAATAATCCCAGAATGTTGTCCCACATCAATAAATTCATGGTGTTAAAGGGATTATCCGGAGTGAATCAACCCGTAGCTCTGTTGACTGAGGCTGTTGAATGGTGTCTATAGGCATCAGAATGACAGCAGTAGGCACAACGTAGACCGAATTCACGAACTGGCCGCTAACGCTAAGCATATTGGGCATATGAAAACGAAACGGACATGCCCTAATCAGTTAGCGCTGGCTGCCGTTTCGTTACTCGGTCTACCGTGCATGAAAATCTGTCGTTCTTATACCTATCGATAGCACATAGCAATGTGAATCAACAGAGCTACGTGTTGATTCACTCCGGATAATTCCTTTAATATAGCACCATAATAGTCCCATAATGATCCCAAGATATAGTCCCATCCAAAGATTGTTAGAAGTCCTGGGCAGTGTAGTAGCAGCATGCAGGGCCACTTGAAAGCGTGGTCAATCGTGTCAGGGGTCGTCCATGGAGTTTAGTGATGCATGATCAGGTGGTGGGTGGCCGGGATAACTCTTAGCAGAGGTGGTAGTGGCATGGATAAGCAGATCTTTTTGTACATTTGAAATAGTGTTGGACATATGAAATTGGTTTGTGTTACTTTCATCAAATCGTTAGGTACAAATCTGAATCCTACCTGAAAGTGTGATGTTAATGAGGTGTCTTTGTTATTCCAGTGGTGCCAAATGGAGAAACTCCTGGGAGCCATCCTAAAGGATCAGAACATGATGCTCATTCCACTAAAGTTCACATCTTGACATGTTTAATGGCCTCTGTACCCAGGCATAGACCTTTGCTTGCGGCACTATAATAGTTTAGATTGAATTGTTTTCAGCACATTCCTACACACTCGTGTCAAACTCTGCTGAAAAAACATTATAACCTACATGTTGCTTATCGTAATAAAAGAGTGCAGCACAATAACAGATTTCCTACCAGGTCAATAAGAAAAAGGCTTAATAGTAAACAAAGACCCGGGGAATTATTTCAGGAATTACAGTAATCATCAATTAGACCATTTAAAAAATGTCGATGTTGCTAGATAGTTGAAACTGAGAGAATTATTAATTTCCACTGTTACCTACCGCTTTAGATGACAAAAAAAAATTCTGAATGTGTAAATGCCACGTCCTGGCCTTGTTCATTAAGCAAATAGTGTTATTTTCGAATTATTAACCAAAATTGTTGGGTTTACATTGTACACAGTTTTCCTTTATACAGTTTTCTCATGATCTGAGTAATGATCTGCAGTCAATACATGGGTATTGATACAAAGTATAGTCAGTACAGTTTCGTAGTTCTTTACATGAACCACAGATTTTTTTTAATATACTTTATATATGTGTAATGGGTTTGGGATATTCCTAGGTATTTTCCCTCCTTCCTTTTTTTTCAACTTTGTCAGGCAGTGGCCACTTTTAACGATTTTTTACCGTAAAGACGCCTTACCATATTGTTTGAATAGTTTTAATAAAAATGTTTAATATAGCTCCTGTACATTGCTTGTTGTATTGAATATGTTTGAGTTTAAACTACACATAAAGTAACATTGACAATTTTACATTCATAGACTTAATGAAAATGCCTGATCAATAATAGTTGATGACTGCACGAAAATAGTAAAAGGTTCTGTGTGGCAGCAGAGTGCTGCCAAATAGCAGTTGGCACAACAACTGCTGTCAAATAGCAGTTGGTACAACGTACACTGAATTTGTGGAGTGGAGTGTCATGCTAACTGGGGAACAAAAGATATATTTTTTTTTTTTGGCCATTTAGCGTTTGCTGGTATTCTGCTATTTGGTCTGAAGTGTATCAAATACTGTCATCCTCATACCTACTGACAGCATTCAGCCTTGTGAAACCACACTGATTCACACAAGATACTTTAAGTTAACAATGCAGAAAAAAAGAATGTGTAAATGCATTGGGGCAAAAAAAAAAAAAAAAAATCGGGGTTGAGGAAAATTATTATTCTTATGCTTTTGTAGTTGGTTTAACGACAAATTCACTGCCATCTTGGCTCATTACAAGAGCTGGACTAGGGTAGTCTTCAATGATGCTGGTGCCCTGCGGCAGACCGGCCTTGGTGACTTGGATGATCTGGCCTCCTGAACAGCAGCCTAAACACAGATTCTGTTTCAGATATGTATGTAGTTTCCTAAAAATACAGGGCTGATGAGCAGAATCTAGGTTTTTAAGTAGTAACCCCTGTTAGGGATTGTGAACAGTCCTCCTATTAAAACATCTCAGTTGTTAACTCCAGATCCATACTCCAGTCCAGATGGTGGCGGTAATGCTTCATATAAGCTGGCTGCCAACCGCCATAAAACCTGAAGAAGAAGGCGGCTATGCTTCACGCGCTTAGGTGTGTTTATACTGGCAACTTAAACCCTAACTGATGGCTATGTTTATGAAGCCAGGGGAAGACATTAAAGAAATCGATAAAGGTATAAAGAATAAATGGCGCTGGGGTTGGATTCAGGATGTCGGTAGCGACGGAAAGCCCTTTGGAAGCTGGTGTCAAAAACTCCGGCAGCCAGGAGCATGCTATTGCACTGTGTGCTCAAAGAAACTGATGTATGGAACTAGCGGGAAAAAAGTGCTGTCACGACACCAATTAGACCATGTTCATAAAACAACAGTCAGAGCACTTCAACACACTCCACGTTTGCTAGGGCCTAAAGCCACGGCAGATATTCCATCCAGAGAGGTAGGCTCTGATTCCACCCTCAATGATCGATCATATGACTTAAAGATTCGCTTGTGCCCCTTCATTGCTGAGCTTGATCCGTCATTTCCTATCGTCCACCCACTCGTCACTTTATGTAAGAAACTAGATCTAGCCAAAATACCTGAATCAACCCGACCGACGATTTCAGCGAATTTTGGCGAAATTGTTGCAGCTAAAACACCCAGAGTTGCCCGGGACAACTTGAAAACCCATCTACTTTCTATAATAGATCGTTTTAAAAGTTTAATAGAGGCAATTGTTAAACAGCTAAATAGTAGGATAGTTGAACGGTTGAATAGCTTAAAGAGTTAAATGAATTTAATAGTGCATAAGAATGAGGAGTAAAAAGAGGCAGGGAAATAGCATCTCGGCCGATCAAGGTAAGATGCCAACGATTTGAGATCAAAATAAAATCGCTCTAAAATCCTACATCTTATAGAGCACCTTTAATACTTTTTAAACTATAACTTATAAACTATTAAAGTTAGAAGGTTAAAACCTACTTAAGAACCTGGCCTAGTCCAGTTTTATCCAAGTTTTATCCCTCTACCTCAACAATTGTGGCCTACCCTATATGAGAGCACAACATACACACACACACAACCCCCCCACACTCGGCTTTATATTAATAGATTTAGCGGAGGATAGACCCGCCCTGGCGCATGGCAGCATGCATCTGTCCCAGCATCTCGAGTTTAAAAACGTCTGTCTGACCTATTCAGTCAATATCGACGAGGCCACGGACAAAAGTATGGATAATGTAGGCTACTGGTCCGAAATGAATGTGTGTCATTTTCATGTTCTTTATTCAATTCCTGTGTACTTTGAAGTACTATTATTGCCACTGACCTGTCTATGGCTGTAGAATCTAGCATTTACTCCCAGTGATTGTACGGGCTAATAATGTCAATATAGGCAATGAACATATTGAGAAGAAAATGCAGTGTTTTCTTGAATAATACTGGGGGCATACTGCAAATATGAAAATATCTAAAAAGAGTCACTTAATGATGACCAGGATTATACATAAGCAGTTTATATAGGCTATTGGGCCCAGGGGCCAACAAGTTATGTAAGTGTGTCGCATAGAACCCCCACCCCTACTCATCTCGGGGCAAGGACAAAAAGTTCAGCCTCAGGATGTTTTTCAACTATCAGCCGTGCTATCACTAAATGAGATATAGACCTACAGCATTGTGGGGGACAATGGCTTCGCGGATGTTTTGAGTTGTGTCTCAGGACGTGTCCTACAAGCCCCCAGGCCACTTGACATCTATAATAATGATACCTGGGAGTGACAAACAGTGGTACAATCCGCTTATCTGTCCTACACACATTTTAGACATACAGCTCTGGAAAAAAATAAGAGACCACTTTAAATAGTAAACCCCATTTAGAATGGTCTTATTTTTTTCCAATTCAGGTTGTCATAAGGCATGATAATGATTAATTTTTAGTCTGTGATTAATCTGATTACAATTTTGAATCATTTTACACCCCTGTAAAACATTTCTTACACTGGTCAGTGTCAAGGAGGCTGAATGTTATCACTTTTGTCTGCCATCAAATCAAATACTTGTTGTTTGCATGGGTTGAAACATACTCTCACAAATAGACAAAACAATGACAGACAAACGAACACAAGTGATTAGGCCAGGGGTCTTCAACCTTTTTCAGCTCAAGGACCCCTTGGCTGTGAGAGAGACTGAGCACGGACCCCCACACATATGGAGTAAGATTGCTGTCAAAATTTTTGTGTCCATATAATTGATACACGTGTGTATTTAGTTGTGCATAAAATAAACATTTGTGAGTTCTCAAATGAGTTCAGTCATGCATAAAAAATACGAATTCAAAAATTACAAGTACGAAATAAAAATTTCAATATGCCTCTCAATATTATGGATACGACTTCGCACACGTTA
This sequence comes from Limnothrissa miodon, assembly GCA_017657215.1. Taxonomy (NCBI): domain Eukaryota; kingdom Metazoa; phylum Chordata; class Actinopteri; order Clupeiformes; family Clupeidae; genus Limnothrissa; species Limnothrissa miodon. Next base: position 3,229,843 of record JAGFZM010000139.1, read on the forward strand.
CTCAACTGTCAAAATACGTCATCGCCCCATTCATCGCCCCATCGCATTACTTGTTGAGAAAAGAAACGTTTTGACAGCTATCTTACTCCATACACACCTGGCCCACCTCAAATCCTGCCGTCATTTGGACCGTCAGTTATGAGTGCCTACATGCACGCACGCATACACACGAACGCACACATTCTAAACTGGCGTTATTATTAACAGGGGGGTAACACCTCTTTTCTTTACATAGTTGCATAAATTCACCCTATAACAGAATGAATGTCACAAGGGTTAACTAGCTGTATATATTCAGCTTAATTCAGGCAAAGCTTCATTAGCTCAAAATGATACAGACAGAAAGCCTCTTCCTCTTGTGTAAATAACTTCGTCTTTCAGAAGGAAACACAATCATGAGATTATCGTTATCGTTTTATTGTGATGGAACGTTGGATGAATGAATTCGCGCAGAACGCCTTGATGTGCAAAGACCGCAGACTCTCATAAAAAAAAAAAAAACAAAGCAAAACATCACACAGAACAAATACCCCACAAAGATCAGGGTTAATCAGTCCCGACACTGAACAGACGAATAAAACGTAATTTATCTCCCGGAATGAAAAGAACGAGTTTGCTGAATACGAAGCTATTTAACTAAAATGCACGGGGGGAAGTGTTCTTTAATCGCGATGATCCAACTCTAATAAAAAAAGATCACAAGGGTCACATTTTTTATTATAGGCCTAGTGGGACGATCAGCTACCAGGTCCTAGTGAGAGCACAGAACCTGGTGAGTGGAACAGAGCTTCTCTATTCTAGGACTGATGGAATTTGCGAGGCAATGTCACATCAGGCTCAGGCTGAAGTGGTGACCTGTATTTGTACATTTATGAATGCTAATATGTTTTGCCATAGGTTAGCAAAATGTTACGCAGGGATCACATGCATGATTCATGGCCTACAATATAACGAATATGAAGCAATTTTCTTTTGAACATTATGTTAACTATAACAAATTTTATTTTTTTGGAAGAGAAAAAAAATGCTTCAGACGAAATATTTTCGCGGACCCCCTGCAGTACCTCTGCGGACCCCCGGTTGAAGACCCCTGGATTAGGCTATACACAAACATGATCCTGGGGTCTTGCCACTATACAGTAGGCCTACATTTCAATATTCAGCAACCAAAAAATATTGAGAAACATCACACGTTTGACAGTTTATCTGCAATGTTGCTTAGCCTATTTGGTTTAACGGAGACTGGAATACAGATAGTCACAGATACTAGACTACAAAAGACAATACAATCAAGATAGTGTTGGACTAATAATAAGATAAATGAGCAATGTTATCGAGGTATTCATTATCAAAGGTGGAAATACTTAAATTTAGCGATGCACCTCCTGATTTATTCAGAGACTTCAGATGAGCTCAGTTTCTGGCTTTGCAGATTTTGTGTCGAGGGGTTCCACAAGTTAAACATAACGCTCAGTATGGAAATCAGAGCATCTACGCCCCCCCCCCCCCTCGCAGATTGGCTAAGAGCTCAACGAAACTACGCAGGCATAAACGGACAAGGATTTTGCAGAATGTTGGTCACTGACATGTTGGCGCGAAGACACAAATTTAAGGACGGCGTTTTCCTTTGCTATATCACCAGTATTATAAGCGATAATATAAGTATAAGTAAATATGGACGAGATTTTTCGTCCGATGAATAGAAAGTCCGAAGTCTGGGCCTATTTTGGCTTTGTGAAAGATGCAGGTGGACAACTAGTTGGGTTACCGATTTGCAATGCGTGCAGAAGTAGAGTTAAAACGAAAGGTGGGAACACAACAAATTTAATGATCCATCTTCGGGACAGACACGCACAGCTGTATAGACAGTTGAAGGTGAGATTTCTTGAGAACAGTGAATATGATAACGCTATCTACACAATATTTACAGGACTCCTGAATTGCATGCGCCTTCTCGGATGTTTTGTCAGAGCGGTAGAGTAAACAGAGTGGCGATACTGTAAAAAATGGGGGACGAAATATGGTGCGATTTCCGGGTTATGGAGACGGCAATAGTTCCAAACAAATGAGGGAGCACCATTGATCTCTATGGCTCGGAGGGAACAGTCACAAATAAGTTGCTAAAATAACGAGTAGCCTCTGGCTGCGGACTGTAGTGTGACATCCAACTCCGCCCATATCCAGGTCTCCATATTGACTACGTCATCGCCGGACATTTCGTCTGACGTTGATTGTTGACTTATTATAAGTTGTAACCACTGAGCTATAACAGAGACGTTTTAATAGGAGGAGGCACATCACTTAAAAAATCGCCAATAGAAATGCATTGGGAAACTTGCAAACCCAAAGATGGCGGTTGATTGCATATGCCCCACCTACTCTCGCGCTTTTTGCGGCACCTGCAACTTGTTTGCCGTCAGAAGAAAAGAAGCAGCAAAAGCACTGTCAACTGGAAATTTACAAGTGGCAAAAATGAAGTTATCTTAACATAATGTCACCCGTACCCCATTTAGATGCCAGAGCTAGAAAAAGCATACAAACATGACATTTATGCTATACCGTTTATCGTTACTGCAGAGTAAAGGGCAGCATTCCGTAACGGTTTTAAACATGACATTCTATTCATGGTGTGCACCTGCTTATTACAACAGCAAACGTATGATTAGTATTTTACATTATGTTATGTACCTGTATGATTTTATGTATGTTTTTTTTTATGTTCGTTGAGCTTATAGTTCACTGTATGTTACATTTTACCATTTGTTAGCTTAGCAGCAAAAGTTAACGTTCAGACTAAGCCTTTCACTGTTATTCATCATCGGAAATTATTAAAATACAAACTTGTGCTACGCATAACTTTAGGATAATATATTGTCGTAAAGCTTAAAGCCTTTATGTGTAGGATTTATCTTCTATTTATCTTCGTCTTTTATTAAAAATATATTTTTTATTTTAAAAATATAATGTAAAACGATGGTAATTACCTCCATGAATAAATTGTAGTGTTCCCGTAAACTTGGTAATTTCCATTAATATATAGATGTGGTTGGGTACCAAATGAGAATATCCATTTTGCGCCGCCATTTTCAAAATGAGGACCATGGGAAATGAGGACCGTGGGAACGGGAGGGCTAATACATTTTATTCAAACGTATGGAGTATACCACTTCGCCGATAGATGGGAGAAATTCTCATACGAAAAAAATAAAACTTACACATAGGGGGTTTAAAGTCGCTTAAATGCAGACAAGCTCAATAGTTGTTGATCTCTGGCATTGTCCAAAACTATAGTATGATTTGGGATAGTTGGCCAGTGTTATGCCGTAAATTACAACAGTGTTGTGAAGCGGACACATGCGCAGTCCTAGATAACCTGCAAGAAAAAAATCTTTTAAATCCTTTATTTCATGTTATACCATCAAACCTTTTCAGCGATTTTACTCTGATTTTTATCTTGATTCCAACCATGCAGTTTTTATGTCCTATAAACATAGTAAAGTGGAGATACAGCTTACTCCCCATTCATTTAGATAGGGCCCTAGTCTTCTTAATCCCAAATAACTGCCCGAAGGCGTCACCAAGATGGCTGCTGAGTGAAGGGACTTGCCTAGAAGGACTTTGGCTATAAACACTGGAGGCGCAGAACGATCAAGCCGCCCATTCACTAACGTTCGGTTTCAAAACCAGGAAGTTGTCCAAGGGGGTGGGACAAGAGCGGGGTCAAGGAAGTGTTTTCCCCATTCAAGTCAATGGGAAAATTGAAGTTTTGATAAGCTCTCATGGGACACTTAAGGGCCAAATGGTCATACCGTTGGTCTTGTTTAAAAGTGTATGGTATGTAGCACAATATGTGGTGTATGGTTAGCTGTGTTTTAAAACTGTTTTAAATCTCTTCTCTGATTCTGATTGGAGAGTTGAACGGTCAGTCGAATGTGGTCCAATCAGAATTCTTTTCATGAGGGGCGCGAAGTCAGTAACGTAACATTAGCCCCATCGCTAACAGTGTTTAGCCGAGTCACCACCAGTAACATACTTACAGATTTTATGAACAACAAAGGTATCTACTTTACTGACCGCTAATGTCCGATACATTTTTATCTGTTCTGTTGCTGTGTTGACTGAACAACTGAAAGTTCTGGATTTAAAAAAAAATATATGTGGCTATACTTTATAAGATGCTGATCATAAATCCACATGGTATGTAGAAATAAAAGATGTGTGGTAATTATACTGGAGGACGCAAAGTCATGTAGCCCCATTCATTCTCTATGGAGGACACAGGCCATGACCCCAGCTCGCAAACTCGCTTCGGACAGATACGTCATAGGCGTTGCGCCTCCAGTGCTCCACTGAACCTCATTAGCCGGTTGAAACCGAATAACCCATCAGATATTTTTTTAATGCTGACAGCAGCATTAACTCAAGCCATCAAAATACATTTAGAAGACTTGGAGTGTTTTTGAATGTTCGCTGCACTGCCGCATCTAATGTAACGTTAGCCAGTTCAATTGACTAGTGAAGCTAACTGTTACGGCAGGTGCTGCTTTGACTTAGCATCAATAGGCTATCTGGTATACTCATTTGAAACATTGCCGACTAATTTGAGAAAATTACAGCTCTGATGCGACGCTGCTTATTTAGTTTGAGCAGACGGTAGTGCTAATAATAATAATAATACAGCAAAATGTTGGATCATTATTACCTTATCTGTTACCACCGAAGATCCTGAAAGTTAGTAATGTCCAAATCCAAAGCCCATCATATGCGGAATATTGCCCCAAAGACAACACAATAATATACGTAATTCCAGTACGTTTGTGTCATTCTTTTTGGTGAAATGGTCCAACCTACTACATTTCTTTGCACGCTTCAACCATAGCCTATATAAAGACGGTTTCAACATGCAGTCGTCTGCCGTGACCTCACCCTAAATGTAAATGGTATGTCCTTTTAGCATATACCTCCTTTCAATAATGCTTAATGCGTCCAGTATGCTACCGATCACAGAACAGAACAATCTTTTAATCTCTGTGTTTGTTTTATTTATGTCATTATTACATACAATGAGAACACTGAACTGTGTGACTAACTTTAGTTGGAATTGTTCTCTGCTGACAAATTAGCTACCTAAGCTAGTCAATTATTTCAATTTGTCAGACATAAAGTGCTGTTTACGCTAAAAAAGAGTCCTCAGGTGGTCCTCAAAATGGCGGTAGCGCTATGCAGTGACATCACATGACATGTATGAATAGAATGTTCTAAGAAATGTTTAATGAATCACTAGTGTTTGGTAGTGTTTCTGAGGGCCGGATGTTGGTGTGAACATTTTCTATCCCGTTAAAGTAGATGGTCATTATTGCTTAACTGTTGTTTTTTTTTTAAATGCAAATATTTGTTAACTAGCTACCGTTTGTCTGGTTTGTATTCATTTGAAGCCACGAGTTGATCGACAATTACCCCTGTATTAGCAACGAATAATCTCTAGATCAGGGCTATTCAATTACAATTTCATTTGGGCCACATTTCAAAACCAAGAGCTTAAATTGGGCCGCACATTTTTAGCAGTCGTTAAAAATTGACACTTTTCACTTTTTTTTTTTTTACCCTTCAAATTGACGACATTGAATACTCAAAAAGATTGAGAACGTATGCAATATGCATTATATATCTCTAAAATTAGGTGGGTGGAGGGTGTGGTGAATTGACATGATGGAAGGTTTGAAGCCACCGGAGCACTTGAAGCTGACTGGGAATGTCGACAGCAATTGGCGCGTGTTTAAACAGCAGTTTAGGCTATATATAGAAGCGATGGGACTGGACTCAAAGCCCGATGCAAGGAAGGTAGCTTTACTGCTCACGATAGCTGGTCCGCAAGCCGTTGAGGTGTACAATACCTTTGTTTTTGATGAGGAGGATGATCGTTTAAAATTGGA
>JAGFZM010000139.1:3257538-3284227 GCA_017657215.1 Limnothrissa miodon
CTTTAACCCATGCTACCAACACTTTAGTGACCGAGTGTGCCGCAACTTTTTTTTTGCCCCACAATAACCTGGATATCCAAGTAGCATCAAGTAGGCAAACTGTTAAGGCCATAGAAATACCAGTATATACAAGTCTATAATTCAATGGTAATGGCGACCAAAAAACACTGAATTTTAGCGTGGTTACCTACCGGCAGAATCAGTTGTGCTTGCAGAATAGTTGGAATAGATCCTGTTTTCAGGCGTAGTGCTTGCGAAAAGCCAAGCTATACAGCCCGAAGTTGACGAAACAATCTGAGGTGAAATGACCAGAGCAAACTACCAATCTCGGATTGAAGTTTAGTGGAACGTGGTTGTAGATAAACATCAACTACTCCCGTTGAATGCGAGGTTTTTGAGGAAGGTAGTGCAAATTCCGGAAAACCCCAGTACATCCTGGAGCGTTACCCTTTCAATTCAATTCAATTTTATTTATATAGCGCATTTTTACTAAAGGCATGTCACAAAGCGCTGAACACAAGAGGCCCAATGAGCAACAGGGGCAAGGAAAAACTCTTTTTTTTTTTTTTGTACTTGTTATGGTAAAGGAAGAAACCTTGGGCAGTTCCGACGGCTCAAGGGGCAAGCCCAACTGCCTAGGGCAGGTTTTCAGTCTCTCAGATGGTGAGTAGTCCACTATCATTCCATTAGATACACATTACAAGAAAATTTTGGTATAAATAAAGTAATATAGGAGTCCCATTAGAATCCCAGGATATAGTCCCATGTCATTAGGCGCAGTCAAGCCAGGGGCCAGTTGGAGGCTGTATCAATCGTGTCAGGGTCATCTGTGAAGCTGAAGGCAGCCCGCCCAGGAAGCCAGAGATGCAGGATCAGGCAGTGGAAGGCAGGGGTGACCCTCAGCAGGGAGGCAGTGGCATGGACCGTGGAGTGGGTTGAGGACCATTCAGGAGTGCTTCCGGATCACGTTGGAAGAAGGTCCCAGGAGAACCCAGGAGGCAAGAGGTGCAGGCTCAGGCAGTAGAAGGCAGTGATGACTCACGGCAGGGTGGTAATGGCATGGAAAATCAGAGAGGAGATGAGTTAGAACAGTCTCCATCAGATTTCAGAGAATGTGAGTTAAATTGCATGTGCAACCATGTACAGATGTTGGCTAAGTGATGAGAGAGAAATAAGTGGAGAGAAAAGAGAGAGGAGGAGAAAGACAGTGTGAAAATTGTACGGTTTAACAAATGGGAGGATTGTGGCGGCATTAAACTATAGCAGCATGCATGTAGCAGCAAAGGTATGATGTATAACAAGCCAACACCACCAAAGGAAATGGTCAGTGGCCACCAAGCCCTGAGGCTTACAGCAGAAGCAGTCCTTTCCAATAATACCCTGAGGAGGTGTGGCTTACCATACACCATCCCTAACTAAAGGGGTCAGTAAATAGAAAAGTTTTGAGTCTAGACTTAAAGGTGTTGAGAGTGTCCGCTTGACGAATGTTAGAGGGGAGCTTGTTCCACAGGACAGGCGCATGATAGCAGAATGCTCTTCCTCTCGTTGTGGATTTTGATATTCTAGGAATTACTAGGAGACCAGCATTCTGTGACCTTAGGGCTCTAGAAGGGTGGTAGGGGACAATTTAAAATCAATTAGGCTTTTAACAGGAAGCCAATGTAAGGATGCAAGGATATGTGTGATATGCTCATATTTTTTTGTCTTAGTGAGTGCTCGTTGCTCGTGCTGCAGCATTTTGTATTAGTTGAAGGTTTTTGATGCAGCTAGTACCACATTCAGAGAACAGAGCATTACAATAGTCAAGTCTGGAGGTAACAAATGCATGTATTAGTTTTTCTGCATCCTCAAAAGAAAGGAATTTTCTAACCTTAGCAATGTTGCGTAAATGAAAGAATGAAGTTTTGGAGATATGCTTTACACGACTATTTAAAGAGAGGTCTTGATCAATATACACCCCAAGGTTCTTGACCTTTGTGTTAGGTGTGAGTGAAAGGTCACTAAGTAAGCTTAGATGATGGGGTAAAGTGTTGGTCAGGTTTTTAGGGCCAGTCAACATGACTTCAGTCTTATCAGAGTTTAAGCAAAGGAAATTATTAGTCATCCAGTTTTTGATGTCACCGAGGCAGGCAACAAGTTTTGTTACTGGCGTACAATCATTAGGCTTCATTGAAAGGTATAGTTGGGTGTCATCTGCATAAGAGTGGAAGGTAATGCCATGTTTTCTAATAACAGATCCCAAAGGTAGCATGTAAAGGGAGAATAGCAGAGGTCCCAGTACTGATCCTTGGGGCACACCATTCTTGACTTCAGTGTGGCATGATGCTTCATTATGTGCATGTACAAACTGGTAACGTCCAGTAAGGTATAACCTGAGCCAGGCTAATGCAGAATCTTTGATGCCAATCATATGCTCAAGTCTACGTAGTAGGATGGTGTGATCAATAGTGTCAAAGGCAGCACTTAGATCCAGTAGGATTAATAATGATATGCATCCATTATCAGATGAGATAAGGAGATCATTGTAGACCTTTACTAGGGCTGATTCTGTGCTATGGTATGATAGATAGATAGATAGATAGATTCTTTCTTTCTTTCTTTCTTTCTTTCTTTCTTGATCCCCAAGGGGAAATTCAAGGGCCCAGCAGCTTAAAAAAAAACACACACAACATATACTACAGCTTACACAGGATGATAAGAAGCAGATCAACAAAACAACATGACTAGATCAACATTACTAAAAATAAGAATATAATGCAAATACTATGGGTAGAGATGCGCATGACTGTACTGTGGTACAGTATGGGGTGTGTGTCAAGGTAGTAGTGCAACAGTGCAAATGAGTCCAGTAGTGCAGCAGGTTAAAAGTCTATTGACTAGCAATAAATATGTGCATATATAAAAGAGGACAACAGAAAAAATAAGCATAGCACTTCAACAGTTCCAATATAAGTATATGGACAATAAGATAAAAATAAAAAATAAAAATAGCCTAATAATATAAAATTACAATGTCAGTGCAGGGATAAGTCTAACAGAGTCATATACGGGTAAATGCATCAGTCAAGTATGCAGGTCAAGTATCAGGTTACAGTTATTGTTAGTGGTCAAGTATGTAGTTACAGTAAAAGGAGGGGTTGTGCACATGGGCTAATGTAGCCAGTAGGGCCCCTAGGCAGTGTGAACAATACACAGTATTGTAGAAAATGTCTTGTAAGTGAATAGGAGGGTTCAGGTGCAGATAGACTATGCAGAGAAGTCCAACTCTTCTTTTCCTTTTAATGAAGCATTGTAGAGTTGAATGGCCCTGGGTACAAATGACTTCCTAAGTCTGTCTGTTGTGCATGTCAGGGAGCGTAGTCTCCAGCTGATCAAGCTCTTCTGCTGCATGATAGTGCTGTGGAGTGGATGACAGTCATTGTCCAGGATGTTGTGTAGCTTTTTCAGTGTCCTTTTGTCTGACACTGAAGTGGTGCACTCCAGTTCAGCTCCCACAACAGAGCCAGCTTTCCTTACCAGCCTGTCTAGTCGCCCAGCATCCCTCTTCTTAGTGCTTCCTCCCCAGCATGCCACAGCATAGAAGAGGACGCTGGCAACAACAGACTGGTAAAATATCCAGAGGAGCTTGCTGCAGACGTTGAAGGACCGCAGCCTCCTCAGGAAGTACAACCTGCTCTGCCCCTTCTTGTAGAGTGCTTCTGTGTTGACTGACCAGTCCAGTTTATCGTCCAGGTGTATTCCCAGGTACTTGTATGTTTTCACCACCTCCACATTAACCCCGTCTATGGTGACTGGCACCAGGGCAGGCTTGGACCTCCTGAAGTCCACCACCATCTCCTTGGTCTTGGCAGTGTTGAGTTGTAGGTGGTTGAGTTTGCACCATTGCACAAAGTCCTCCACCAGGCTCCTGTACTCCTCCTCCTGCCCATTCCTGATACAAGCCACAATTGCAGTATCGTCTGAAAACTTCTGCATGTGGCATGACTCCGAGTTGTAGCAGAAGTCAGATGTGTACAGGGTGAACAGGACTGGAGAGAGCACTGTTCCCTGTGGAGCTCCGGTGCTACTGATGACCGTATCAGAGAGGCAGTCCTTCAGTCTGACGAACTGTGGCCGCTCTGTCAGGTAGTCTTCAATCCAGGATACCAGGTGGGCATCCACACCCATCTGCAGGAGCTTGTCACTCAGTCTTGGGGGTTGGATGGTGTTAAAAGCACTGGAGAAGTCGAAGAACATGATTCTCACAGCACTTTTCTCCTTGTCCAGGTGAGTGTGTGTCCTGTGCAGGAGGTATGAGATGGCATCGTCGACGCCCACTTTCTCCTGATAAGCAAACTGTAACGGGTCTAGTGCATGGCGCACCTGTGGCCTAAGTATCCCCAGAACCAGTCTCTCCATGGTCTTCATCAGGTGTGATGTGAGAGCGACTGGCCTGAAGTCATTAAGCTCACTTGGGTGTGGTTTCTTGGGGACAGGAATGAGACATGATGTCTTCCACAGTGCTGGGACTCTCCCTAGACGGAGACTCCAGTTGAAGATGTGCTCAAGTGGCTCTCCCAGTTCTGCAGCACAGGCTTCAAGCAGTCTTGGACACAGTCCGTCGGGCCCGGCTGCTTTCCTGGGATGGAGTTTCTTCAGCTGTCCTCTGACTTGATCTGCCGTGACGATGGGGGGGGAGAGGAGCTGAGGGGGAGAGGGGTTACCATGGTCGTTATCACCTGGAGGGGGATGGAGGGGGGAGAGGTGTGTCTGTGTCCTGTGGGGGATGGGTACATCTTGCGATGGTAAGTGTTGCCTTGAGAGTGAGAGGGGAGGTGTGACTTGGGCCGTTAAGCAGACAGTGTCTGGGCAGTCCACGTCCATTGAGACTTGAGCACGTCCATCAAACCTGTTGTAAAAGCTGTTTAACTGGTTTGCTTTGTCCAAGTCTCCCTCCACAGAGCAGCTGCTCTTCTTCCCCAGGCCAGTGATGGTCTTCATTCCATCCCAGACCTCCTTCATGTTGTTCTCCTGCAGTTTCTGTTCCACCTTCTTCCTGTATTCCTCCTTGGCCTCTTTCAGCCTGACTTTGAGCTCCCCTTGTACGCGCCTCAGTTCTGCCTGGTTCCCCTCTCTGAACGCCATCTTCTTCCTATTTAGAAGGGTCTTGACATTGCTGGTTATCTAAGGTTTGTTGTTTGGAAAGCAGCGCACAGTTCTTGTGGGAACAACAACGTCCATACAGAAGTTTAGGTAGTCAGTCATGCAGTGTGTGACCTCCTCCAGATCTCCTCCATTCTGTAGTACACTCCAGTCTGTGGACTCAAAGCAGTCTCTCAAAGCCTCATCCGCTTCTGGTGTCCATTTCCTGAAAGTGTGTGTGGCAGACGGTAGCCTCTGTACTTTTGGTTTACATTGGCTGTAGATGAATGAGGTTGTGATCTGACTTTCCTAGTGGGGTAAGGGGGGTGGCGCTGTATGCGTCCCTCACGTTTGCATACATCAGGTCTATTGTCTTGTTTTTCCTTGTCGGGCAATGAACAAACTGGTAGAAATTAGTCAGGGTAGAATCCAGTGTTATGTGGTTGAAGTCGCCAGATATCGCCATAAAAGCGTCTGTGTTCTGAGTTTGTAGCCTTGCGATTGTAGAGTGTATGATGTCACACGCTACATCAGGAAGTGCTCGTGGCGGAACGTAAACACAGACAACAATGGCGTGTGAAAACTCTCTTGGCATGTAGTACGGCCGAAGGCTAACCGCTAGTAACTCCACATCCTTACAGCATGCTGTCTCTTTAACTGTCACATGTCCGGGATTACACCATCTGTTGTTTATGTACATAACCAGTCCACCACCCTTCTTCTTGCCAGAAAGTTTATTGTCTCTGTCCAATCGAGCCACACTGAAACCCGGTAGCTCGACGTTAGTTGTCGGGATGCAGCTAGTTAGCCACGTCTCCGTGCACTCATTTCAAACTGAAATTCAATATGCACTTGTTTTTCTTAGAGCCATTAGCCGTTCTCAATGTTAGCTAGCTATTACATAGACTACAGTTCGTTTATAGCCTACCGCCGAAGCAACAGGGGGCTGGACAAGAGACTGTTACAAACATTTTTTGATTGGACCAAAGAATCTAGAGCAGAGCTCTTTGGACTGGACAATGTAATGGAGGAGGTGTAGCTTTGCGCTGTCTACGTAGACAGAGCACTAGTTTCAGACGAATTCTCGTCTGAAATTTGCATATAGAAGGAGGCGGAAGATGGTGTTGGCAGTTTCTGTATGGTCCGTTGGATACCTTAAGCCAGTGTTTCTCAATCTATGTGCCGGCCGCGAGAAGATTACCGTCGGGCCGCGGGCCGACCTTGATTGCCTTCTTTTATTTTATAACTTTAAAACAACTGTCACTTTAAATCAGATTATGAAGAAGAGCAAGGCTGGCTGGCTCTGCTATCAGTGTCTTTGCGTCACCTACATCGCCCCTCCCACGTTTAACGTTGTAGAATGTTGAAAACTGTTCCCACTGTCTGCCGTCGGCACGTTTGCACTAATCCGTCCTGTCTATCCACACGCAAACACGTTTCACGAGTCCAAGTCCAATGGCATGTTCAAAGCAAGCTAGTCTTGACTCTTTCTTTGAGAAACGTTCATCTAGCACTGCATATTCACATGACACAGAGGCAAAAGAACATTGCGCTTTTACTTGCAATTACGACCCTTCATACATTAAATTCAGCTTCATGTGATGGTTACCCCCCAAAACCAATTTGTGTCATCTGCCAAACAATGTTAAGCAACGAGGCCATGAAGCCGCCCAAATAAGCCAGCTGGAAACAAAACACCTGAATCTAAAAGATAAATCTGAAGCTTTTTTTTTCAAACGAAAAAGTGACGAATTGGCTACCCAAACGAATATTTTAGTAGCCTAATTTGGCAGTCAAATGAAAGGTTAACCATGGCATCATACCTGGTTTCGCCCCACATTTCTAAGTGCCAGGCAACTTTTACAATTTGCGAGATGCTAATTATGACTTCGATACTGCATGTTGTCAGGCTGCCACCTTGGTGCAGGTCAGGTCAGGATAAACTTTTGGAGCTCTCGTGCGATGCTGGTCTGCAGTCTATATTTACTCGACTTTCTCTGACTGAATTCTGGTCGTCATGCTGCGATGAATATCCCCAGCAGAGTGAAATGGCAGTGAAAACGATACCTTTCAATTCAACATACCTCCGCGTATGTATTTTCACATTTGACAGACAAAATACCGAAACAGACGCAACTTAGAAAACACGCTCCGAATGTCCTTGTCACCCTGTCTTCCTCGTTTTGACCTGATAGTTGCGAGAAAGCAGGCGCACCCTTCGCATTAGAATGTTGGTTTTTCTTTTTCCTGCGATATTTCTGTGGATGACTGGGCCTCTCATTTATTTGAGGTTTATGGTCAGCATGCAGGCTACGTTCAATTCTACCTTTAAGTTCATACTGGGAATGCAATCTGTAGCCTAAATGGGGCTATACACTCTCTTGTCGGTTTGATGTTCCAGGCACTGCAGTAGCAGCCTACTTGAAGTTCAACAAAAAAATCTAAACAAAAACAAAAAGTGAAAAAAAGAGACGTGATAATAGGTAATACTACTGCTACTTCTAACAATAGACCTAATAGTAATAATAATAGTTGTAGTACATATAATGACAAAAGTCAAATTATTAGGCCTACATATCTGTAACTACCACAATAATCTCAAAGCCAAAGCTGTTAGGTCTCCTTGTTTAATAATAACCTACAGTAGTTTAGACCTGTAGTAATAATAATAATAATTATTATTATTATTATTATTGTTATTATTATTATTATGATAATGGCAACATTAATTCATAGTAATTAATAGTAAACTATCTATCCATCTATCTATCTAAGGGCGCCCATGGCGGCGGGCGTTGGGCGGGTGTTCAGGGGGCATGCAGAGGCCTATGCAGGGCCTTGGAACACCAAGGCCTAATATCACAGGGCCCCAGAGCAAAAAAGTTTGAGAAACCCTGCCTTAAGCTACCTAAATTCAACAATAACAAGGTAAATGTGGTTTTGCATTGTATGGGCTCTTGAAGTCTTACTTTATGTTAGCGTTCTGTTGGTGTCACCCTGAGTGAGTGTTATGTGTTTGGGGCCAGAGGGAGTAAATGCAATCCTTCTAAGCTGACAGTAAACATTGGCAAAGAAGAACGAGTTGATTGCTATAATATCTAAAAACAGCCTCTTAATGATGACCAGGGTCCAGGGGCCAACAAGTTATGTGTTAAAAGTGCGTCGCATAGAACTCCCACCCCTACTCACCTCGGGGCAAGGACAAAAAGTTCAGGCTAAGGATTTTTTTTCAACTATCAGCCAGAGGTGTGACTAGAGTGTCCTGTATGGGGGGGCAGTTTACTGATGTAGGGGGGCAGAAAGAAATACCTTCGAAAAAGGTGGAAAACCACCACCTATAAATACTACTAATATAGGCTACGAGGAATAGTGATGCATAGTAGGATGGTGTAATGATGTATATAGTAGTGTGGTTGGTAATGTGAGGTAGCCTATATAGCAGGATGGTGTAATAGTGTATAGGGTGGTGTAGTGGTGTATATTGTATAGGGCAGGGGTCGGCAAATACGTTTGGACCCGGGCCTTTTTTTTTTTTTTCAATTCAATATTTTCTGTGTGATGGAATATCTTTTTGAAAAATAATATTCTGTGATTGGCAAGGTCCGCCCTGTAAATAACGATTGTTGCTTATTGGGAATTTAACACGAGGCACTAGACATCGCCAGGCAAGCATGGGAAAAACCCAAAAAAACAAGAACTTTCTACCTACCTCTCCGCCCCCAGCTACCCAACCAACCCTCGCCGTAACACAACTCTGAATACCGTGCAGAATTAGTTAGAATGCAACACGACAGGCAAAAACGCATTAAACACAGTAGGCTATTTTAAATCCACCTTGTTCCACAAAAAACAATGTTTACATTAACATCCTCTGAACAAAACATCAACAAAGTTTACTGGACAAACACTGCCCCGGCCGTAGAAGAGCTGAGGATAGCATGTGCCAATTATCTTATGGTGCATAAGGGCCCAGAAGAGAAAGTAAACGGAAATTCCACCGGGAATTGCATCTGGCTAATCTTCACCACACTAGTATAGCGGTTCACTTCACTCACGTTACACAGGTGCAAGCTTGTTTAGGTGAATGCACGGTTCTTTACTATCCACATAAATACCACGATGTCTAGCTGCGATACAATTATGCTATAACCCATTGGAATAATCATATGATATTTAGCTTAGAACCAAATCAGCATAGTAGACCATCATGTAAGCTACACAGACAACAAAACACAAAAAGTAAACCAAATGTCTTACCTTACTGCCCTCCACATCCAGGTTATGATGTTCAATAGTTTCCACAAGTGTCAGAAGTATGCTTTGTCAAGACAGCTAAAGCTCATGCTATTTTCTGAGGCAACAACTGTCCTGCATTAACTAATATCTAAGAGAAAAACGAACTTTTTTTCAGGCTACCTAACGCTAACCAGCCTTGCCAAAATGACTAAATTATGGTCAATAAATAGCTATATAATAAGCCCAAGAAAACGAAATAATTATCTTAGATTCGCAGATTTTATGAAAACGTCATTTGAAGCAGCAGCAACTTAATAATACACACGTACATAATTAAAGAAGGATGAGACCATTGGCCTGTACTGTTTCAGAGTTGGCACTATAATTTGCTGCAAGCATCTGCCTCCCCTCCGTAAGCAATGTCAAACTTATTTCTACAGACTTTACAGAATTCTTTCCTTTCATCACCCAGCTTTGGCAATCCACGAGTAGGCTACTTCCCATACAGTCTATGGCACTTCCCCACCCACTCCTCCTGGTACCTGCATTGACGTTTTTGCTTTTTAGCGACATTTTCGGGTTCTGGTACATCAGCCATTTCGAATGAATGAAAGTTTAGCTTATTGTCAATGCGTTATTCGCGCTCAATTGTAGAACGTCAAAGAACCAATTGGAAAGCAATGAGGTTTTGCGATTGTACCGTGGTGGATTACGGAGCCCCAGAAGATTACCAGATTAATGTTTTTTTTTGTTATTGCTACCTATCTGTTTCAGGGATTCTATGAAAACAATATACAAACATAGCAGCTAGTTAATAGTGGCAGGTCTTGTTTTTTTTCGTACCAGATAATTTTCTTCAGGGGGGCAGGGCTTGGGCCTGGGGGGGCATTGCCCCCCCCAGCCCACCCGTAGAAACGCCCCTGCTATCAGCCATGCTATGCAAAGGACTGTAGATCTACAGAAGGCTATAAGTATTGTGGGGGACAATGGCTTCGCGGATGTTTTGAGTTGTGTCTCAGGACGCGTCCTACAAGCCTCAGGCCACTGGACGTCTGTAAGTAATGATACTTGGGAGTGACAAACTGTTAAAATAAGCTGTCCTTATTTTTACACACATTTTAGACATAGCTCTGGAAAAAATAAGAGACTACTTTAAATAGTAAACCCCATTTAGAATGGTCTGATTTTTTTTTCTAGAGCTGTAATTCAGGATGTGATTAGGCATAATAATGATTAATTAATTTTTAGTCTGTGATTAATCTGTGATTAACCCTTTAAAATATTTCTTACACTGGTCAGTTTCAAAGAGGCTGAATGTTGTCACTTTTGTCTGCCATCAAATCAAATAGGCTAATAATTGTAGTTTGCACGGGTTGAAACATACTCTCACAAATAGACCAAACAAAGATAGACAAGCAAACAAAAGGGGTCTACATTCCTATATTCTGTAACCAAAAAAATAGTGAGAAACACCAAAAAAATATTGACAAACATCAAACGTTTGACAGTTTATCTGCAATGTTGCTTAGGCTATCTGGTTTAACAGAGACTGGAATACAGATAGTCACAGATACTAGACTACAAAGACAATACAATCCAGACTGTTGGACTGTTGAAGGGGTTAAATTGGGCTGGGGCTGTCTGGGGCTGAGCCCCGGCACAAAAGCTGATGCTGCATTATGACATCAAAAGCAACAAACCTTTTTTCACGCTTTTCAGTTAGCCTAAGTGTAATTAATTAGGCTAAACTATCGTTCTAACAATTAGTAAAACAATGAGTTTTGAGTAACCTAATAGACCACCTGGTTTTCCCGATATAAGGACAAGTTATCAAAGCTTAGACAAGCAATCAGAGATTGTAGAACACTAACGTTACGTGGGTACTTTCCAGTCGGCTACTTTTTCCAGACGTTAGTTGAGGCTGTCAAACAGAGCACCGCACGCTGGTACACTATACGAGAGTTTGACACAGCGAGATAGAAGCAGACAGACAAGGTATGTGCGAAGAGGTGCTTAAATGCAAAGAGGTGCTTAAATGAGTAGCTGTCAGTTGAATTCCATTGTGCATTTGGCCAGTTCAGTTTCCATACATGAGCCAGCTAGCATACCTCAGCTAACGTAATGAGATGAAGTTGACATAGGCCTAATGTCACCTGAAGTTGGGCTACCTCTGGTAAACAAATAAAACAGTTTTCGTCTGCTTCTAGCCTCAATTAACTGTCGACACAGTCTTGGTTTCACTTTATACTGGCCTACGTAGAAGGCTATGCATAATTAGACTTTTTAGTAGTAGTTTTGTAGTGCTCTAAAAAAAAAAGTGGTGGTCTTTATATGTGTGTGCGTGTTTTGGTTGCATTCATTGCATACATTTGTTGGATTGACATTTTGACTGGCATTTTTTCAACATTTATCCCAAAAAATAAATCAACTGTTTTGACTCCAGATCATGCAAGCCTTGAAAGTTTCTCATAAAGGATCAATATTTAGACTACACTAACACATTGAGCATTTCCCCTCTGCACGTGTTTCACGTGCAATTTTTTCACTTAAAGTTCTACAGTAGGCTACAGGTATTTCTGACAAGATTTAAAATGTTCTGACAGCCATAATATCCCAATAGCAATTTAATTTGATACTATCTTGTGTGGTAAAGGTATGACAGGTCTGTGACGTTTATTATATTTCATGTCATGGATATGCCAGTACAAATTCTGGCTCCAATTTGTACTTAAAAATTCCCAGTATAGTAGGCTATCTGAGTGAGTTAACAATGCACAAAAACATAGTGTAGTGTGTGTGTATTCTGTCCAGTCTGTGACCCCAGACCAGGGGCCTCATTTATAAAACTTTGCGTAGGATTTACGGCAGAAGATGGCGTACGCACGAAACTCACGATGTGTGTGCGCACAAAAAATTCATTCCACATTCCACGCTGTTTTCCATTTATAAATCACATCCTACTCTAAAGTTGAGCCACCTGTGCGTACTTCAAACCACACCTATAATTGATATTCAGCGAAACGCCCGAAATGAATATTGATATATATTGAAATCATGGCAAAAGCCAATGAAAAGAAACATAAAGCACAACGTCAACGTCACGTTGACTGAGAAGTGGAAGTTTAGTTAACCGTTTACTATTTTTGCGGATAACTGTCCCTTGCATTATTACTGAATGGATAGAAGTTTGAACATTTAGAAATGGTAGAATGGTTAAAAAATATAATGATTTATGCAATAATAATCTGCACCATCGTACACAGCTCCAACATTCAGTCTGCGCTGAATAGAACACTGCTATGTCTCAATATACATCGGGTTGAACTAGACCACCGTGCGACTGCATTTGTGAGCACAAAGCACCATCTCCACGTCACACACAGTATAACTTGGATTGCGGGACATGTTACATGTAACAATGACAAATTCATTTTCACTCGGTGTCCTTAAAGAAATACATGTATGATTGCAGTTAATAGGTAGCCTACCACCGATCACATTTTGAATATCATAGCCTACTTTTCTGTTGCCTAATTGTTCTTTTTTATTTGCCTGCCCATCGTGTGATGATCATAATTGAAAAAATGATAAAACATGCATAACAGCCATTTGTGGATAATTATGCTTTGTCTGCTGCTTATTTTGCAAAAGCATTCTATACATTTCTTAGTAATTTGTCTTTATTACCTCAAATATTATATTTCTTGATGAGTGAATCAATTTACAGCCAACCGCATTTTAGATTTTAAACAAGATTCTTTTATGTGAAGTGTTACGTCATCGCGATGTTATGTTTGTGTTAAACTTTAGTTTAACCTACTGAACCAATTTTAGGTTGTTCTCCTCGTTTCCTCCTGATGCTGCCCTTTCCCCTTTTCGTTTTTTTGTGCGTACTTATGGGTCAGAGCTTGCGTGGAGGTGCGCACATTTTACCGCCAAGTTGACTTTTTATAAATAGCAAAGTTTGCGTAGAAAGTGGCGTACGCATTCTTTTGTGCGTACGCATCGTTTTTAAATGAGGCCCCAGAGCCCCCCCATATAGTAAATCCCAATTTAACCCCTGGTTGGACTAATATCTTAATAATAGTTTGGTTAAATAACACAGACAACGTTTTGCTTTGCTATATCACCAGTATTATAAGCAATGGAAGTAAATATGGAGAAGATTTTTCGGCCGATGAATAGAAAGTCCGAAGTCTGGGCCTATTTTGGCTTTGTGAAAGATGCAAGTGGAGAACTAGTTGGGTTACCAATTTGCAATGCGTGCAGAAGTAGAGTTAAAACGAAACGTGGGAACACAACAAATTTAATGATCCATCTTCGGGACAGACACGCACAGCTGTATAGACTGTATAGATTTCTTGAGAACAGTGAAGTCTAGCCTATCTACACAATATTTTCAGGGCTCGGGCACACGCCTTGCATTCTTCGCCATGTTGGTAGCGCACCGAACGTAATATCCATTCATTCAGATGCAGAAGTCAAGAAGCAGAAACATAGTATTAGCGATTCTTCTCTTGGGATCGTGCTGTTACACTCCACTATACAGCAACATACGACCAAGAAAATAAGTAAATCCATTAACTGAGGCTGCCAATATGGCGTTGCCCGCAAAGTTTTCACGTCATGATCCCGAGCTCTATTGCATGCGCCCTCTCGGATGTTTTGTGGACCTATATTCAGCTTTACCCATGTTATTTTGTGATTGTTATTTGATAAATTAATGAAGGGTTATTGTGTGTTGTACTAGGCCAAGCAGAACAAATCGGGAAGAAATGAAGTGACTGAACTTCCATGGTCCAATGTCGAGCTGGAGCTTGAATCTCGGACTACCCACTTCCGGACAAAAATCCTTTCCCTCATGGAGTCTTTAATGGTGAAAACAACATCTGAAATAGTATCAATATTTGATGAACTTTACATGAGAGCAGAGAGCGAATTAATTCAGAGGAGAGAAGAAGTGAAATTACTCACACAAAGACTGAACAAAAGAGAGCAGTTAGTTGGTCAGAATGTGTACAACCCACTAAATCTGAAACTGGAGCCAAGAGAAGAGTTTATGAATTGTGACCCTGAAAGAACAGAGGTTAGTACAACACATACTTCACTGTCATTATCAAATGTGCTCCTGTGAGTAAGCAGAATGTCTTTAGTTGTGTTTCTAATGGCACTCCTTTCTGAAATTAATAAATGTCTCAGGCTGTGGAGTTTGCACTGGAATGTGTGCTGCTGAAGTCAGAGGAACATGTGAATTCTGAATCGGTAGGACAGACATCTGGTAAGGACTGTTTATGAACTGTATAGTAGCCTACAATGTGTGCATAAATGCCTTTTTAAGTGCCAATGTGTAAAATGTCACGCCACGCAGTTCAAAGTATGTTGCAGCTACGGTAGCTATTCAAAATATGCCAATATTCGCCAATATATCAATCGTCGAGCTAAAAGCAGTGGCAACAAGTGACAATATAAATTAGAAATTAAGCTATTATTTTTCTTAGAATGAGATTAGTGAGATGTGGTAATATTGACATTGTAGGTCTGTATCTCACGACTTGACCGAAAGCGAAGCTTATTGAGGCGATAGATTATGATATATTTCAGACTTTTGTTACACAAACACATGTGAAACACATTCACATATGAAACTGTCACGCGTGCATCTACACTACTGAAAATTCGCACTCACATATATGAAACACTCATACTCATACAGATACAATGTATCTAATGTCTAGTGTAGATGCATGCGTGACAGTTTCATATGTGAATGTGTAAGTGTTTCACATGTGTTAGTGTAACAAAAGTCTGAAATATTTCCTAAACGGCCCCTCATAATAGACAACGATTTTTACTTGTTTGTTACAAAACCTGTAGCTTGTCAAACAGAGGGGCTATGAAATTAGGCTATGTAAAATAGCTTAGACGAAGCTAAATGAATAAATAAAACAAATAGTACTTCGGGTACTGTTATTCATTGCAGGTAAATCTACCCACAGATTATTTGTTTCTTTTTTAAAAAAGTGTATGTGACTTGTTCTTGTCATCTTCTGCATGTAAGAAATGGGCCACTCTAGTAGCCAACGATATGCCATCTTTGGGTACACAAAGCCTGTTAGGCAGCTGCCTTATTGGTCATGTGATAAAAGACCCTTCTCTATGTACTCTCATTGCCTGATGAAGATCCACATGGATCGAAACGTTGCCTTTAAAGAGGGGCTAAGCAACATTTCTGTTTTTCTCTCTCACGAGCTCCCTCTGAAGACCGCTGTATTGCATTGTATTGCACTGCATTCTATTGGAGGTGGTCCGCGCTGCTGAACATTGCAAGTGCTGTATCTACCGCTATAGGCCACGGCGGCACATTCTACACCGTTCGTTCGCTGTGTAATGACTCAGTTTAACATCCTAAACAGTATGAAACGGATTAATTAAATGAAAAATGTTGCATAGTGGGCCTTTAAAAAAAACAACAAAAAAATCAATTGGAGCTATAACAGTGTGCGGACCATCTCCTCTCTATCGTCTACTACAATTGTCCAGCACCTGCGCACCACCCTGCTTTCACTAGATAAATCTACCCAGTCAACATTATATATATTATAACATCCCAAACATTGGGGAGCCTTACAGAACAAACGTTAGCTTCAGCCATATAGCCTAGTCGTTTGCCACAGGCGAAGAACAAATTGTTTCAATTGAAGTTACGCGATGGAAAGCATACACCCACTAGACGATCCTGCAATGAAACATTTTAAATTCAGACATAATCTACCTGTCCAGAAGGAAGCAAGCAAACTCGGCGTCTCTTTCAATCTTGTTCGTTCATCTTGCATGCATTCATGTTTCATGCCATTCACATTTAATGTTCTCTTTTTTCCGATGTCACTAGTCTTGCTCTTTTCAATATCCTTTACCTTTTTGGGAGAAGACGACGCCTTTTCCTGAAATTTGGATTTTGAGTATGTGTGATCCGCCTTGTTTTCTTTTTCAAAACTTGCCGGACGACTGGCGCATAGCATTATCTGAGTTTCACGTGACGGCAAAAAACGCGAACGGCGAAGTCGAAGCCGGTGTATTATCTCCCTTACCTGCTAATGTATTTTAAGATGGCGAATGACTATGGAGCGACACCACCCATTCATGCCTATGTATATCGACCATTTAGAATATTTTTGATTAATGGTAGTGGTAAATTTTCATAAAAAAGCACAAATTTTTGATAGGGGTAACATGGACTTAGATTATGAACAGCTAAAAATGCTACACATTGTACCTTTTAAGGGTCATTATGATCAGTGAATGATTTTGTCACAGTACTTTAAACTAAGCCTTTCATTGTTTATGTTTTTATCTGAAATCGACTTAGGTGTCATATACATTATTTATGGATCCCAGGAAGTTTCAAAAACATTGTTGTAGGAAATTTAGGAATTAATTAGTTAAATAAAGACTGATAAACAAGAAATCTATCCATGCTACCTCCAGGGCTCTGTACAGATCAGTGATTAGGTCTTGCCAATGTTTATTTCTCTCTTCTACTCACCCATTAACAATACTCAGACGACCAGCTGCAGTTGAGCCACGTAACTGACGCTCAGCAGGAGCCCATGGACAGAACTGATGAGGAGCTGCGGGTGTCTTCTGTCTGGGCTGTGCAGCAACCAGATTGCCAACTCTGCCCTGCAGGGAAGGCACACACATCTTACCAGGCAACAACATGCTCCACCAACACAGCAGAACTTAGATCCAGCATGTTCCAAGAGGAATCTATTAGTCCAGTGAAGGATCTGGTGGTCCGTGGTGCCCCAGAGGCTATCCAGACAGACGTTCCTACTGATCAACACTGCCGCCTGCCTGATGGTAGGATGATCTCCATCTACCCTTCAGTACATCACACAAGCTCCCCTCAGGCCCTTCAAACTGAAGATGATGTAAATGAAATGGGGTTCTCTAAAAACCATAGAGTAAGAGTTCGACTTGCAGAATTTCCTTGTTGGCAGGAGTTCAAAAAGCGTGAGTACTTCTTCGATCCTTTCCATTTCAGAGAGAAAGAAGAATGCTTTAAAGGTTCCTATGTATTTGCCTTTCTAAAAAAGGGAGTTGAGAGAGTGAAATAATTTTCTTTCTCTTGTTTTCTCAGAGTGCATGGAGTCAGCAAACACCTCCCTCGATGCCTATTCCTCCACTCAACAGGAGTTCCAAAACAGAGGAGATGAGGAGTTGCTGGCAGCTCCAGCATTTTTGGCACAGGAATACCAGTACTCAGATGCACAGTGCTCTTCCAAGAAACTCCAATGTAAAACAGACCAGAATAAAATGCGCTCGCCTCAGGAATCTTATGGTGCAAGCCAGGATTTGGTGGACAGCAATTCTGAAAAGTCCAGTGAGGTTGTCTCACCTGCTTATAGACTTCGGGGTCGGTCCTCAGTGCAGAGCTCAACAACTTTCTTGGCACCAGAGACTAGCCGTCGTCTCCAGAGCTGTTCAGCTAGAGTGAACACTAGCTTTGGATCTCAGAAGCCTGAGGAGGAGTTTGATGGCTCTCTCTCTGTGAGTTCCCATAGAACAAACCATGCAGAGGAGGTTGCAAGTGATCGTTTGTCTTCTGAATATAAGCCTGAAAATTCCTCTGAGACAGATGAGGAATACCCTGTGGTCAAGAGAAAGAGGACGTCTAAGGCCAGTGAGAAAACAAGGGATGTGTATCAACAGGCTGAAAACACAGCATCAAAAAGAAGTTCTTCAGCGTCGAGTCTGAGAAGATTCCAAAAAATGGTGAAAAATTGTTGACCCAGGTGTATTTTTATCTTTGTTACTTAGCTGTCATTTTTGTCCAAAGTGATATGCTGATTTTCTAATACCCTCAAATATTCTAATACAGTATGTCAAACATCTCCCTCATTTTGTTCTTATGGATAATCTGACATGTTATGTCAGTGAGCCACTAGCAAGCGTTGCAAACTCTGCAATGTAGCACCTTTATAATTTTTTTAAGTGATTTAAAAACAACAAACGTCTCCACTATTAATTCCACTTCTGTGAAGCGTAATGGGTACATAATGTAACTCATTCAATTGCATAATGTTCAGAGATGCCCAACTTTTTGAAAATGAATGCCAAATTAATTTAATGTGTAATGATTATCCAGTGACGGATCACTTGGAGGGGCTGTCCTGATTCGACCACTCAAAAAAAAAAAAGTTCAAATGTACAACAAGTGTCATTAGGAAAATTGGCAACACAGAGCAATGCATTGGGGTAGTGTTTGCTCAGGCTAGTGGATCACCGGCTGTTTTCCTTTTACTTCTAGTTCAGATTTTTATGCAACTTTCTTGTTTCACAGTGCAGTCTGAGCTGGTGTCTTTTGTGTGGTGTTTGTAGAGGTTCTAATTAATGCACTCAAATCCAGATTTCATAGTTTAAGACGGTGGCTTTGAACACACACACAAGCGTGATATTTCTGTGATTAGGCTTCAGGTTTGTGGCTAATTAATGAAATCAGGAGGTAGGAACTTTACAATAGTTCTACCCATCTCCCTCTTTGTTTTGAACAAACATGTTCAATTAAATTTATTTTACAGCGCATCATACAAAATCATGTCTCGTAGCGTTTCACAGCAGAATTCTATCTTATGGTTTAGACATAAACCTTGGGCATGTTGCAAATTTTCAGTTTCTCAGATAAGATAAGTATAGCATTATAATAATCCCAGAATCTTGTCCCACATCATTACATTTGTGTTGTTAATATAGCATCGTAATAGTCTCATAATGATTCCAACATATAGTCCCATCCATAGATTACATAGTTACACCGGTATGTGTATATATATATAGGTGATATGTATATATTTGTGATATATCACAAATTTGCATATATATATATATAAAGCAAATAGTGTAATTTTCAATTTATTAAAAAGTTGTTGGGGGGCTTACATGGTAATACGTTTTTCCTTTATTCAGTTTTCTCATTATCTGAGTAATGAATGCCAGTCAACACATGGGTGTTAATACAAAGTATAGTCCAGTTTTGTAGTTATTTAGATTACATTAAACACAGATTTTTTATATGTTTTATAATGTGTTATGGGTTTGGGATATTCCTGGGTATACTCCCTCCTTATGTTTGTTTCATCTTTTGTATTCATTTGTGACAGGCAGTGGCCACTTAACTTTTTTTTTTTTTCCGGACGGCTTGCCAAATTTTTTGGATAGTTTTAATAAAAATGTTTAATACAGCTCCTGTACATTGCTTGATGTATTGAATATTTTTGAGTTTAAACTACAAAAAATAACATTGAAATTCATAAACTTTAAAATGCCTGTTCAATAATATTTGATGACTACGAAGATATTTCAGGAAAAGGTTCTGTGTGGTTGGTCAAATAGCAGTTGGTACAGCGTACACTAAATTTGACTGAATTACTGAATGAATGTCCTTTATTGTCATTGTCACAGGTACAATGAAATTGAGAGATGTGTCTGGTCAGTACATCATCACATAAAAATAGAATATAATAAATACTTAAGTGCTAAAGCCACATACAGACAATCAACATACGTCCAGTTGATATAACAATCAATCATGTAAGCGCATTCAACAAGACATGTCTTAGCGTTTTAACAGCAAGGACACAAATGAGCAACGTAAAGGCTCTCCTTCACGGCACAGCAAGTTCCAGTCTCTCGCCCATCATAAGAAGATTGTGGTGTGAAATAGTCCATGTCAGGGTTATCTGCAGTGTTGGGAAAGTTACTTTGGAAATGTAATGTGTTACAGTTACAAGTTACTCTATCTAAAATGTAACAGTAGTGTAACTATTTCAATTACTTTAACAAAGTAATGTAACTAATTACATTTGATTACTTTTTAATTACTTTCCCACATTTTGAATGAATTTTGTCAGCTTTTAATAATTTCCAGTTTTTAAAACCATGGATTACCCTTTAAGTATTAATCAACACTGACTGCTGTAAAGATCCCTACAAACTATTTAGACTTCAGTGCATTAACTAGAGGTTGTCTATTTTGTGTGATTGCTAGCTCATTTTTACTTTTTATACCAGGGATGGACAACCGGCGGTCCTGGACAGCATGCGGCTCTTTGCTTGGTCTGTTGCGGCTCTTGCATTAATATTGAATTTTTTTTTTGCGTGTGTGTGTTCGCTTCCCAAATGTGCATGTGTGTGAGATGAAAATACAGTCAAGTGTTCTGGCAGGGGGCAAGATCATTTAAGTAAACAATTTGTTAATTTCGCTCTCAAAATGGCAGGGAATAAATGCACAGCAAAGTGAAAATATGAAGATAAACAGGACGTTTGAAACGGGGGAGTTTATAGTTTTTTGTTGAACGTAATGGCAAATCATTCTGCCTTACATGGTGGGTGGGTGGGTGTGGGTGACAGAAAGGGGTGATATTAATGTGTGCCCATGTATGATGTGGCCCTTGCGGTAACACAGTAAAAATGCGACTCTTGGTCTCTGACTGGTTGACCATCCCTGGGCTAGGCCAACAATGAGTTTCTATCGGACATTGCAGTCATCAGTGCAGACTGCTTAGTAAAGTGGGTGGAGTTTCCAATTCAAACATGACGACAAATGTTTCACTGCAGAAGATATGTAATTTGAAATGTAATCCTGAATATTTACTTAATGTAACTGTAATTTAATTACACAGTTTTTCAATGTAACTGTAACTGATTACTGTTACTTTTATTTTGTAATTAAATTACGTAATTTTGTTACATGTAACTAGTTACTCCCCAACACTGGTTATCTGTAGAGCTTGTGGCTGGAGGTCAGGGATACTGGATCAATCAGTCATTTCAGAGTGCCGCTGGATCAAACGATGAGGGGTCAGCCCTCAGCAGGGTGGCGTCATCAGGAGTGTGGTTGAGTCAAGTGGTGGAAGGTAGGGATGCCCCTCAGCAGAGTGGTTATGGCATGGAGGCAGAAAAAGGAGATGAGTTAGAGAAGCAAATATCAGAGAATGTGTGTATTGTATTGTTTCTATATTGTATTCTATTTTATATATGTGTTATAACCAAGCATTCAGTCGGCGCTTAATTCATGAGGCAGTTAGGTGATCATTATCTACTTTTAGTAGCATTAAGACATGTTATTGCAATTGGGTAAAAGCTGTGTTTGAGTCTATTTGTCCTTGAATGTATTGCTCTATACCGTTCACCTGAAGGCAGCAGTTCGAACAGGGAGTGTCCAGGGTGTGAGGTGTCCTTTATGATGTTATGGGCAGGAGCTGTGTAGGTCTTCCAGTGTGATGAGAGAGTAGCCGATGATCCTTTGGGCAGCGTTGATGACTCCCTGGAGTGCTTTCCTCTGAGCCACTGTGCAGCTAGCGTACCAGATGCATATGCAGTACATTAGGAAACTTTCGATGGAGGCTCTGTAGAAAGACACCAGCAGTCTCTGTGTGATGTTGTTCCTCCTACTCTCAGGAAGTACAGTCTCTGTTGTGTCTTTTTCAGCAGCTCAGAGGTGTTCACTCCAGGATAGGTTCTCCTCTAAGTTGACTCCCAAGAAGTGGAAGTCTGCCACCCTCTCCACACAGTCATCGCTGATGATTAGTGGTTGGACTTCTGCCTTGTTTCTTCTGTAGTCTATTATGTGTTCTTTGGTCTTTTTAGTGTTTAGGAAAAGGTTGTTATCCTTGCACCATGAAGACAGACGCTCCACCTCATCTCTGGATTTGGAGTGGAGTGTCCTGCTAACTGGTGGGGACAAAAGAAAAAGAAAGGTTTTTTTTGTCCGTTAGCGTTAGCTGGTGTTCTGCTAATTCGTCTGAAGTGTGTTAAATACTGTCATCCTCATACCTGCTGACAGCATTCAGAAACCACAGGGCTACTATTACTTTAAGTTAACATTGCAGAAAAAAAAAAAAAAACGAAAACGTGTTAGAAAAAAAGTGTGTAAAAAATGCATTAGCGCAAAAGAAAAAAAATTGGGGCTGAGGAAAATTATTATTCTTATGCTTTTCTACTTGGTTAGAAATGAACAACTACAATATGAGACAAAATCCCCTGCCATCTTGGCCACTGATCTCTAAAGAATAACTGGATAGGACATCTACGTCATAAAGTTGAAGCCACAGTGGCAGCCGCCATATTTGAGTTCTATCCATTATCAGTCTGCCTGCTGAAGAATTCCGTTGGTCCCAATCGGGTCCCAATTTGGTTGCTGCCTTGAGCATTCTATTGGCTTCATTGTTGATGGGGCTCTAACAATGGGTTAGCCTATCCAGTTATTCTTTACAGATCAGTGCATCTTGGCTCATTAACAGAGCTGGACTAGAGGAGTCTTCAGTGATGCTGGTGGCCTGCGGCAGGCCGGCCTTGGTGACTTGGATGACCTGGCCTCCTGAACAGCAGCCTTTGGTTATCATTGGCCACTGGGCACTTGTGAGCCTGGTCTAATACTGCTGCCAACATCAAGTGTTACAAGTACAACAGTAACAGCTGAAATGCTGGTCAGTGAGGAGGACATTTCTGAAGTATTAAATTTGCCCTTCATTGTGAATTTATTAACTGCTTTTAAAGGGGGGTGATACTGCAGAAATGATACAGCTGTCAAAATTAACGCGTTAATTAATTTTTGGAAATAAATCACGTTTGAATATTTAACGCATTTGAACGCATGCGCAGATGACCCGCTCCCATAATTCCACTTCCTCGATTTACCGCGCCATTGACAATGGATCTGCAAGAACATGTTGGCCCTCTTAAGGGGGAATTTGAATATAAGAAGAATGAAGACGGGACAATAAATAAACAGATTGTAATTTGCACGTACTGCTGTAAGGAATTTCAGTTTCACCGGAGCTATACGAGTTTAAAGTACCATCTCAATGCGAAACACGCGTTTAGGGCAGCAGCTTCCAGCTCAACGCCCTGCAAGACAGTCAGCAAGTCCTCCGCGGACAAACTGACCAATACTATCGCTAAATGGATTGCAAAGGACTGTAGACCTTTAAGCATTGTGGGAGACAAGGGTTTCGCGGATGTTTTAAGAGTTGCGTCTCAGAACGCGTCCTACAAGCCCCCAGCGAAAAGCACAATAATAACTCAAATCCACGAACTAGTTGAAACGGAGAAAAAGAAAACTGAAGAGCCTTTAGCTCACGAGGAATACTTGGCCCTGGCAGGAGACCACTGGACGTCTGTGAGTAACGACAATTACCTGGGAGTAACAAACTGTTTTGAAATCATAGACTGTGTGGTTGAAATCCGCTATCTTTCCCTATTTTACACACATTTGAGACATATTTCGAGTTGATTAGACTTTATCATGATTGATTCATTTTTGTGATTAATCTGATTAAAATGTTTAATCTTTTTACAGCCCTAAGCAAAACATTTCTTACACTCGTCGGTGTCAAGGAGGCTGAATGTTATCACTTTTGTCATCAAAGTCTCCACGTGTTGGGATTGTTTTCCCTAAAAACGTTACTTTGCACAGGTTACTCCGATCAAGCCAAGAAAGACAGGGGAACACAACTATTTTACACAAACATTGATCTTATCATGATCTCGCCACTACAGTAGTTACATTTCAATATTCTGTAACCAAATTAGTGAGAAACATCAAACTTCTGACAGTAAACCTGCAATGTTGCTTATTTGCAATGTTGCTTATTTGGTTTAATAAGAACAGAGAAGGGAATCCTCCAGTAGGCCTACATTCCAGTTACTGTGACTATAGGCTTAAAGTCGACAGTTTACCAAGTAATGAGTTTAAAGTGCAGATACTAGACCGACCCAGTGTAGAACAATATATAATTTCCAATTAATTTTATTACCATACAATCCAGTTAGTGTTGGACTAATAATAGTTGGGTTAAATTAACTATGTTAACAAGCTGTTCATGGCCAAAGACGTAAATACGTCTCAGAGACGGATTTCCTGAGACATCCAGGTGAGCTCAATTTCTGGCTTTGCTGGTTTGGTGTCTAGGGCAGTGGTTTGACCTTTTTTTCTTGAAGCCCCACTTTCCTGTGTCCATGACATAAGCCAGCCCCTCTTTCCCCAACACCAAATCCTACCCACATAAACACACTGAATTAATTGCAAACTTTTATGTACAAAAAAATATTCTTTCATGTTATCAGGTGTCTCTAACACAGAGAAAATATGCCATTTTCTTTTCTTCTGTGTGTCAGCAGGTGTATAAAATGTTAAATTATTTTGATTATCCTATTGGGTGTGGTGTTAGGATTCCATAATTTTTATACATTTGCACAAATATAAGTTTGGTGATGTCACAACCTCAAGTCAGCTAACATAACTAGTTGGGTTACCCATTTGCAATGCAGAGGTGGAGTTAAAACGAAAGGTGGGAACACAACAAATTTAATGATCCATCTCCGGGACAGACACGCACAGCTGTATAGACAGCTGCAGATGAGATTTCTTGAGAACAGTGAAGACAATCTACACATTATTTACATATACAGCATGACATCCAGTTATTCAAGTAGGATTTCATTGTATTGTATTGTGCATTGTTATTTGATGAATTAAAGAAGGGTTATTTTGTGTTACACTAGGCCAAGCAGAACAATTCTGGAACAAATCAAGACTCTGAACATCCAAGGTCCAATGTTGAACTTGAGCTGGAGCTTGGATCTCGAACTACCCTCTTCCGGACAAAAATCCTTTCCCTCATGGAGTCTTTAATGGTGAAAACAACATCTGAAATAGTATTGATATTTGATGAACTTTACATGGGAGCAGAGAGCGAGTTAATTCAGAGGAGAAAGGAAGTGAATTTACTTACACAGAGACTGAACGAAATGGAGAAGTCAGTTGGTCAAAATGTGTACAATCCACCAAATCTGAAACTGGAGCCAAGAGAAGAGTATATGGATGGTGTCTTGTCCTATGGAGTCCCTGAAAGAACTGAGGTTAGTACATCACATGCTTTAAATTCATTATTAAAGGTCTCCTTCCAAAATAAACCGTTTAAGACTTGATGTTTTTACATTACCATAGGTCAGCCCAAGCTGTACTTCTATGCTCAACTTCAAACTGCTCTCCTACCCCTGTAGTCTGTATTCGCCTGTGATAGAAAACTGCCGGGAAAAACTAGCGAATCGGAAAAGCCCTACAAATGTACGTCAATTTGAACATTAGCTATGCAGTTAACCCGCCCTCAAGAAACGTTAGGCTGCCTGCTAACAGACCCACTAGAGGGAGCGTCAAAGTGTTGTTAGCCAATCAGAGGCGAAACATTTGCATATCATTAATATTCATAAGAATCCTCTCGAGCTATCCCTGCTCTCGTTTTCACCTAACGAAAATAGCTTGAAACAAGACAACTACAGCATATTTTTTGTCGAAACCAACTCTCATGACATTATTTTAAACAAGAGGCCACCACAAAATTAATGAAAATACGATGGAATGAGACCTTTAAATGTGTTCCCGTGAGTAAGCAGAATGCGTTTTGGTTTGTTTCTAATAGCACTTGTTTCTGAAATTAATACATGTCTCAGGCTATGGAGTTAGCACTGGAATGTGTGGTGAAGTCAGAGGAACACGTGAATTCTGAATCAGTAGGACAGACATCTGGTAAGGACTATGGTTTCTGCAGGTTTCTGAACTGTATGTAAAGCAATAGCGGGCTGACTCAAGCGAGCCTCGCCCAAGTGCGTTCACACCACCGGGCCGTGGTGCCAAGTGGGACTAATCAGGGCCTAACCTGCCGGAATTCTGAACGCTTGGACAACTTTTCACTCGCCACCAACAGTGTTTGCATACTGCAAACCACGTTGAAAATGGCACCTTCTCAGGTCATATAGTAATATAGTCATAATTTAATATAGGTCATAATTTAAATTTAAATATTAGATAGGCTAGTAATAGTTGAATTAATAACTATGCCCGGTTATTCATTATTAAATCCAGTCATCATTTAAGGAAATGCGGTATTTGTATTATGGTCCAAATCAGTAACATTGTGCACAGCAGTTGTTCCATGCTGTCCACTTCCATTTCTCAGGTTCTTGTTGTTGCTTACAGCTTGCATGCTTTCGCAAATGTAAGTTACACTTAGTCTCATGCATACAGCAGTCCCACAATTGAAAATGGTCGGTGTGACTGTGGCGGTTATTGTAGGAAATGTAGGCTTAATTGGTTAAATAAAGAGTGTATTTTTGATATACAATAAATTTTGCCATGCTACCTCCAGGACTCTGTACAGATCAGTGTTCAGGACTTGCCAATGTTTATTTCTCTCTTCTACTCTCCCATTAACAATACTCAGACCACCAGCTGCAGTTGAGCCACGTAACTGACGCTCTACAGGAGCCTATG
>JAGFZM010000139.1:3284627-3323708 GCA_017657215.1 Limnothrissa miodon
CGTAATGTGACACAAATGTAGGACTCACAGGTTCTGCTAACTTTTCTCCACTCGTCTGTTGTCATTGCGTCACAGAGTTCAAATGCCAATCGCGCTCTCTCATCATAGTCGCGGCAGTTCTTGTCTTGTAAAGTAACAACACAAATCCGCGTTCCACTACGGCAATTGATGCCATGTCCACCGTGATACGGCAATTGATTTTAATGTTATGCTCCACCGCCGTTTTTTCTGTCATAGAGTTAGGGAACATTGCATGCTAAAGAGTTCTGAAGTTTTGCTCAGTTCCCACTGGTTTTGTGGCGGTCTGTCCTCGGAGTTTGTAACACTCTTCATATTCTTGCCGGTGGCCTCCATTTCAAAATGACCAAACCGTTGTTTCGCTTTTTTGGCCACAATAACCTTTCCGCGGCATTCTCCATCTGTATAACTCATGCATTCTATGGAAGTCGCCATTGTTGTTTACTCGGTCTACATGAGTAGGGGAAGGGAGGAGCTAACTCAAAGCAAGGAGCACTGAGCTATCAGTGGCAAGGAAGCTGGTGCACAGACGTCGCATAGCAGAAAAAAGCGGAATACTTGTCTCTGGATTAAAAAACAAGTCATAACCGATATGTACGATATGTCAAAAATCATATCGTGGTTTGAAATTATATCGATATTGATTAAATATCGATATACCGCCCAGCCCTATCCCCACACAGGACTTTTTGAGGAGAACCCAGCCTTTCATTTGCCAGGCGCTGTCTGGTTTGGCCACACATCATTTGTGTACAGACAATTTGGGCCATTCCCCTTTGGATCACCGCTATTCTACCCGGTGTCATCATCCACCGCCAAGATGCTCCTCCCTGTCCTGACCGTCCACTGACAGGGTATAGGCTCCCCTTGACCTTTTTCTTTGTGCCTATGCTGCACCACACCTTCCACCTTGAGTGTCTGTGATTTCTGGTCTGTTGGTTACGCAGGAGCAAGAGAGAAAGGGGACAGCACAGGTGTATTCTATTGAGCAGCTATTGACAGCCAGTTGTTTTCATGAGTCCTACATGCCAGAGATGAAGAGTCCATGCAGCGACTGGCTGTGCGCATTCTAAAGGATACGCACCTGACCAGATGCATTTTGATGGAGATCGGATGTAGTAACGGACATCAGCATAAGAGGTACAATATCTAGAGAGCTGAAACTGCTGCACAGGTGTAAGTCTTCTTACTTGGGTTTTCAACCCAAGCCAAGGCCACATCCAATGCACCTAATGTGAACACAAAAAACACAAAACACAATTTTGAGATTAGATGATAAACAAACAAAACATTTGCATTTTGACCAGAAATACAAAACAGGGCAGGACGTTTGAATATGATTTCACAGAGAATTTCTAAGACAACCTGGCTCCCCTGCACTAATCAGTTTGGCGCTCATAAGCTAATGTTAGATGACAGCCTCCATTGCGTCTGGCACATCAAAAGCTTATCTGTAAACACGTATCCCAGAACACCAAAATTACACATTTCAACAAAACCTACATACGTACAACCATACATTCACATACACGCATGTACACATACACAGCAAGCAAGAATCTTACCTGGGGTTGCCTGCACATAGTCGTGGTCCAAGCCAATGCTAACATCAACAATGCTAGCGTCTTCTCGACCACAAGATCAGACTTGACGACCACAAACAACAAACCCCAATCTTTCCGTCGACCTCTCATAAACCGATTTCCTGGCTGGAGGTCTGTCAGTAACCCACAGAAAAATACACGGCTCTGCATCTTTCTTGATAATGTTAAGGCCGCTTAACGTTAGTGTATGAATGTTGCTGCTCCGAAAACTGAATGCTGCAAATATGTGCTTCATCAAAATTAAACAGTGGATTTTCGTCTCTCCTTATTGCCCGTACCATCATGTCCTCCTGCGTTCATCATCATGGGAAACTTGTGAAATGTCAAGAACGGTCTTTTTTGCTTGTTATTTGTACAATGAGGCACGCAACACAACTTTGTCTTAATTTGAGCCATGCTCGCAATGTTTCAGTATAGCGAGATGGCTAACCGGAAATAAAGATACATACCCCTAGCTTTGAATCGAACGCTATGTTTTTGTGAAAAAGGCTAATCGCTGCCGTGACAAACTTTCGATGCCAGTGACACGTCTTTTACATGCCACTGGCACGTGTCACATGTCGATTAATCATCTAGGCCCCTCTCAAACATTTGGTCACATACAGGGTTACAGCCACTCGAGATCAACTGGGACAATCCACTGCTGGTTGCCAGTTCTCTCTTCCGAATATTCCATTGAGTCAGGCCGCAAAGTTACCTGTTTGTATCGATTGACCTGGCAACCTCTTCTCCCCACTGGTTTTGAACACGCCGTTAACTGTTTGCAAGATTAACTCAATGGCGCTGTATAGAGAAAAAGAAAATCCTTGTTCACGTCGGATGGTTTTCAAAAACAGAACACACTCGATTTGGGCGTTTTTTGAGAGCTATAAAGCCTACGTTGTGTTTTTTTTTCTGATGACCTATCTTGACAGTTTAGAACTGTTCGCTACAACTTGCCTTGAACACCATGATAAGCTCCGGTGAGAATGATTAGCTCCTGTTTGCTCGATATTGTTAATAATGTTAGCTTGTTTTTAACGATAGGCCTACGTAACAGAAATACTGGTCGGCAGTAATGTTATTAATTGATTCATAAAATATAATGATTTCGAGCCATTTAAAAATGGCGAACGCGTCTCGCGTTGTACACTTCTGCCTTCATCCATAGACTGGCGCAAGTTTTTTTCAGCGTGAGAGACCACAGTGGTGACAGGAAAGCCTTGACTTGTCTTTAGATCATAAGCAACTAAGCTGTAGTGTAAAGTTGCTTTGTTAGTAGTGTTTTTATTCTCTGCTCTTGCCTTTGTTGCTTGTCACCATTTAAAAGTCAATTTACTTCTGGCTGTTTTGCAGGTTTATTAACTTCTGATGTGAACACAGTATTTATTTATTTATTTGTAAGAGGAATACCTCTTGAGATGCGACATCTCATTTTCAAGAGGGTCCTCAAAATAGCAGACAATACAGATGACAGTACAGTAGACTGGACATAGACAAAAGACAAAGCATAGTACAATAGACAAAACATAGTAATTCACCATACACATTCATACACTTTCCATCCCCCCACATACACTACCTCCAATATCCTAATTTGTATTTATCTTTGTTATTGTTAACTCCAGAAGTTATTAAAGTTAACACATCATAATTAACACATCATTCTTTAAATCCACATATCAAAGGTAGAGAGAAGAAATTACTAATAACAACCAAGCATTAATGGTTGCATTTACATCTGTTAATTGTTTGTAAGTAAGTAAACAACAGTACCTTAAATTACCGTAGAGATGTTAATGATCTCAGTGACCCTGGTAGGCTATTCCAGTCGAAGGGAGCTTTGGATTTAAATGCACGCCTGCCACTTTCTTTATTGATGTGAGGCACAATAAAACATAAATGTTCTGTGTGCCTTAGTCTATAGTTTGTATGGTGAGGTATAAGGTATTGTTGCTTCTAGCATTAAGTGACAGGATTTTCAGCAATTCGTACAAATCACAATGATGTGTTCTGTAGTGACATCTCAACACAAACCTACAAATGCTATTAAATGTAACTGCTAAGGGCTTAAGATTCGACTCTGTTGTATTCTGATATATTATATCAGCATAGTCAATCATTGGGAGCAACATAATTCATAATTCTTCATAATTCTTAATGCTTCATAATTCTTAACCTAGTCACCTGTGTAAAGCATTTAATAGATCGGTACAACATCTTCAGATTACAATTAATCTTCATAACAAGAGAATGTATGTGATTTTTAAAGGAAAGTTGTGAGTCAATCCAAAGGCCCAAGTATTTATACTTATCCACTCTACCAAGAGGTGAGCCGTCAAGAAAGTTAGCTGCAATACTGGTTTGATTTAAGGTAGCAGATCTGGTTGGAAACAGCATGCAGTATGATTTTTTCTTATTTAACATCAGATCATTACTTTGAAACTATCTTTGAATATTATCAAAGTCAGATTGAAGATTTTTCTGTATTTTAACTATGCTAATATCAGAGGAATAGATCACTGTGTTATCTGCGTATAAATGTATTGAACAATCTGAACAAATTTGAGGGAGGTCATTAATAAAGATTGAAAATAGGAGAGGGCCCAATGATGACCCTGGAGGAACACCCTTTTCCATTATTGCAAAGTCAGATAGACTATCCTGACACAATACACACTGCCGTCGGAAATGGAGATAGGAATTAAAAGAAAAGAGTAAAGAGAATGGTTTACAGTTTAGGCTCTAAATTAAACAGCAGTGTGAAATGATATCTGGTATTCCAGTGGTTACCCAAATGTGAGAAACAGTGATTGGTCAAAACTGTAGTGTTGGTCACTTCCATGACACCACAAAACTAATGTAAATTAAGAGAGACAACTTACGAGCAATCACTGTTTATTCTGGCTTCTGGGTGACCATTTTAGAGAAACCAGCTGCTCTTTAACACTGTGTAGCGTCAGTGTAGTGTAGCTGGTGTTTGGTTAGTAACGTTAATATCTACTCAGTGTGGGTTAACAGAGCTTAATATATTCCGTCCGTCCGTACCCCCCCAACACACACATGTGCACACACAACGCGTCTCGCATTGTACACTTCTGTTCTGGTGAATAGTTGGTTTGGTAGGGAGAACCAGCAGTTAAGTTTTCAGTTTCAGCTGGTCAGTTCAGATGATGGTCTTGCATCCATGCAGATATGTCAGAGAGACAATCTGAAATTCGAGCTGAGACGGTTGACAGCGTACTCACACTAGGTAGTTTACCCATGCCGTACCGGAGTACGGTTGTCTCTGGTTCCTGGTCCGCACTCACACTGCTGTCGTAAGAGAAATTTACTAAGTGTTTAAGAAATGAAGAGTCCGGAGAGATTCAGTGGATGAAAGGCTTTTTAGTCGAGGAACCAAACTTAACGAGATCCCGGAGACAAAGTCTACCGGACAAACAAAACACAAGCTTTTTATACAGTTGAAAGTTGGAATACATAACCGCCCCGCCAACAGGTCTGGTGATGCCCTGGCAACCATAAAACAATAAATTCCTTTTGCCTGTCGAAACCAGCAGTTGTCGCCCTGCTTATCGGTCAGACCAAATATGCTCAAACGGCACCATTTCTCCCCCATCGTATGAAGGGCACTTCCTGGCCTAGAAAGGCCC
Organism: Limnothrissa miodon; assembly: GCA_017657215.1. Taxonomy (NCBI): domain Eukaryota; kingdom Metazoa; phylum Chordata; class Actinopteri; order Clupeiformes; family Clupeidae; genus Limnothrissa; species Limnothrissa miodon. The sequence goes on from JAGFZM010000139.1 coordinate 3,289,882, forward strand.
CAAGGGACTGGAGATATTTTGATTGTACCCAAATTGTTTTACAACAGCCAGCTGACCTCGACAGACAGAAGAATTCTACCACCAGGCACAGTCATGCATTTCAGATGATCACACTAGCTTATTTGTTGCATCAGTTTAGTCACCAGTCATTTCTCTTTGTTCATTATACTGTTTCACCAATCAAAGTTTGTTCTTTCATTTGTGTCATTTGATTAATAACAAGAAACAATCATAATTCACACCATTAATTTGCAGTTCTCTAAACATTTCATTAAGACAATTCAAAATTCCTCCCACACTGCACATATCGAACTGTACTTAGGCACGGTTGATTTGCTGTGTTCTGGAATCTTAACATTTAGCGTGTTTTGTTACTATGACAGCTGGGCACTCTAAATATTCTCGGAGATGAAATAGAACGTCGTTGCTATTCCCTTATAAGTGATTCTCCGTGCTGAGGTACGCTTGCGATCACACTACATGCACGCGTGGGTCCAGCTGAACCAGCTGAATTTGACCACTCAACAAAAAAAGTGTTTGGAAACACATGTACAACAAGTGCCATGAGGAAAATTGGCAACACAGAGCAATGCATTGGGGTAGCTTGCTAGTGGATTGCTGGCGGTATTCATTTTACTTCTGGTTCAGATTATTATGCAACTTTCTTGTTGCAGAGTGCAAACATGATGTGTATGGTGCCCTGTATCCCTTTGAAGAAATTATGCAGCAGAGAACTACAGCTGAAGTAAGTGAAAGCATAAAGACTGAAACTACTCATCAATACATAAAGTTCTAGTACCGTATTTTCCGCACTATAAGGTACACTAAAAAGCTTTTGATTTTCCCTAAAAAATAACTGTGTGCCTTATAATCCAGTGCGTGGATTAATTTCTGAACTCGAAGCGATTTCAATGTTTTAGTATGACTTTGGTAAACTGCAATGCTGCACCACTAGCATCAAGGCCACAGTAATCAGGTGTGTCGCGGAGTAATACATACAGTCCTTCACCTTAATATTCCAGTTTGTTTGTAGGCCTATAAGGACCCCAAAATGCCACATGTCGAGACATGCTTACAACGCTGAATTCAAACTTAATGCGATCAGTCACGCATGGGAATAGAGCTGCTGCGAAGGAAGTAAACATAAATGAATCAATGGTACGAAAGTGGAGGAAGGGACACAAGGGAAAGAAGACAACACAAAGGACAGCCGCAGAGAAAATGCAGCAAGTATCGTTCACCTCGTTACCACCGAGTTGATGGACCACCGAAACGATTTTGAAAACATTATTGTAAGGTTTTAAAAGTCTTTGGTGCCGCTTTAATAGGCTGACTTATGATTTAGCCATGTTGACAGAAATTGTCAACACGTGATGTGAAACATTTTGGTTGACTGGCTTATCAGACTTTTTTGTTTTGCTTAAAGCTCCTTTTAGTCCAGTGCGCCTTTTATTTGGGAAAAGTTTGAAAATTGACCACTGATTGACGGTGCGCCTTATAATGCAGTGCGTGTTATAGTGCGGAAAATACAATATTTGACCACAGCATTGATCTTTGTTGCTTTTAATTCAGGGCAAAGAGGAGGTGAGAGTGAAATGGTGGCCTTGTTCTACATGGTAAGTGCAGTTGGTCTTTTGTTTTGGATTTCGCAGTATTCCCCAAAATTAGAACATGCAGTGAATTTTAGATGGTTGACTTGCTGGCTTGCATGCTGAGCTTGTCTTTTGTGTAAATTGTGTGGTTCATATTCATGCAACCAAATCCAGATTTCATAGTTTTAAAACAGTGGCTTAATCCCATACCAGCTTTGAACACACACACACACACACACACAAGCGTGATATTTCTGTGATTTAGGCTTTCGGTTTGTGGCTAATGAATGAAATCAGGATGTGGGAACTTTTTACTTTCCAATAGTTCTACCCAGCTCCCTCTGTGTTCTAAACAAACATATTCAATTAAATTTTATTTTTACAGCACATTATACAATAGTCATGCCTCGTAGCATTTCACAGCAGAGCGCACCTTGAGTAACGGGCAAGGATAACTACCTATTTTTTATCTATCTTATGGTTTAGACATAAACCTTGGGCATGTTGCGAATTTGCAGTTTCTCAGATGATAAATCCATGTTATTAATTAGGTCTTGACTGAAGAAAACTATAGCATCATAATAATCCCAGAATGTTGTCCCACATTCAATTTATGCGCATGCGTATGTGCATGACCTCGTCATAATAGTCCCATAATGGTCCCAAGATATAGTCCCATCCATAGATTGTTAGTCCTGGGCAGTGTAGTAGCAGCATGCAGGGCCACTTGAAAGCGTGGTCAATAGTGTCGGGTCGTCCATGGAGTTGGAGTTGATGCGTGATCAGGTGGTGGGTGGTGGGATGACTCTTAGCAGAGGTGGTAGTGGCATGGATAAGCAGATCTTTTTGTACTTTTGAAATGGTATTTGACATATTTAATTGTTTTTTAGTGTTGCGTTCCTCAAACCTTTAGGTGCAAATTTGAATCCTACCAGAAAGTGTGATGTTAATGAGGTGTCTTTGTTATTCCAGTGGTGCCAAATGGAGAAACTCCTGGGAGCCGGCCTAAAGTATCAAGACATGATGCTCATTCCACAAGTTCACATCTTGACATGGTTAATGGCCTCTTCACCCCGGCTAAGTGCAGAGCGCTTTGCTTGTGGCATTGTATTGCATATAGATTAGGTGGTTATTATTATTATTATTATTATTATTATTATTTATTTTAATTTTTTTAGTACATTCCTACATACTAGTTTCAAACTCTGCTGCTGCCACCACTGTTTTAATTGCATTCTTTTTTTGTCAGTGCTGCTTTAAAGGGATAGTTCGGTTTTTAACACATTGAGCCCCTTTCACAGGTTGTCTAAAATGCAATAAAGGGGTTGACATCGAAATTTTGACGATTGCTTCTGTCTCGGCTATTTGGAAAATGTAGAATCGCCTCTGCCTGCCTTCAAAATGGTTAGCAATGGGCATGTGTTGTTTCTATCCTTAAAACACTGCTTTTAAAAAAGTGCTACTAAAGAAACTGTATTTTGCTACGATACTAGCAAGATTTTGGTGTCAACCACTTTATTTCATTTTAGACAACCTGTGAAAGGGGCTCAATGTGTTAAAAACCGAACTATCCCTTTAAAGGTACATGATGTGGTGCTACAGAGTGCATGCAAAATCAAATTTAACCACTAGATGGGAGTAATAACTACATATTGTCCGTTTAAGAAATCTGTTAAATGACTGTTATCTGTGAAATGACTGTAAAACATTCCGTATTCAGTTTAACAATTTAGAGTGTTGTATGTGCGCAAGCAACACAAAGCGTTTGTGCGCTTGTGTCAAAGCTGTGCTGATATTGAAGTATATGAGCTGCTCCGACAGCGGCGACCGGGGAGGTATCAAGCAATTCAATAGGCATAACGGACTGCAATTGATGCAATAATAATAATAAAAAAAACATAACCTACATGTTGCTTACTGTAATAAAAGAGCGCAGCACAATTACAGACTTCCTACCGGGTCAATAAGAAAAAGGCCTAATAGTAAACAAAGACCTGGGGAATTATTTCAGGAATTATGGTGTGATGGATGAATATATATTTTGTTTGTATATATATTTTTTTATATTATTTGCTTCACATTCAAACTATACCATGATGTAAAGAAATGGTAATTGTAGTTTCATATCTTATTTTCGTTACTAGTATTTGTGCATATTATGACATTGACATTATGACTGTAAAGATGTACATTTGCGATTACGCCATGGTATTGATGGTCTTTGGGTTTTCTTTAAACTTGAGAATGGAGCTGCGTTGTTAATTTGCTGAGGGAAGTTCAAGTGACGTGGCCCACGTGAACAACAGATGAGAAGCATTGCGCTCGAGGAGTGTGATAGAGCAGGTGCCTTGCGCTCTCCACGTGGGGAAAAAGAAACGTTTTTTTTTTCTTATGTTGTCGTGCGGGGAGTTCGTTATGATGGACAGTAGTGTCTCATTCACGGTAACATACAAGTGGACTTTTCATTGACAAACGAAAGGATGCCTACCCGGACATCATATGGACTGTATGCTGAGAAGGCAGATGGACATTTGGGCACGGTGTTAAAGGCAACCTCATGCACGCCACTGGTTTGTCAATGTATTGTGGTACTGTTTATCTGTATGGAAAACTTTTGTTGTGACCCAGGGGATTCATGTAACTGGGTGGGATTTTATTTCGCAACTTTCTTGATAAAAATTGTAAATATATCCTTTGGTGTGTTGCATTTGCTAACCCGCACGTAACAATGGTAATCAGTTAAACCATTTAAAGGGCTCATAGAATGTCAAACCACATTTACCTCGTTATTGTTGAAGCTTAAGGTTAGCTTTAGGTATCCAATGGACCATACCAAAACTTCCAAAACTTTAGGTGGAGTCTCTCCTTAAAAAACGACAATGTTGCTAGATAGTAGAAACTGGGAAAATTATACTTAATATCCACTATTATCTGCCGCTAGAGATGACAAAAAAATGTGTAAATGCCAAGTTTTGGCCTTGTTCATTAAGCAAATAATGTAGTGTAATTTTCAAATGATTAAACTTCCTTTATTCAGTTTTCTCATGATCTGAGTAATCAACTGCAGTCAACACATGGGTGTTATACACAATATAGTCAGTATAGTTTTGATTACATGAAAAACAGATTTTTTAAATATTTTATAGATATGTAATGGGTTTGGGATATTCCTGGGTATATTCTCTCCTCCTTTTGTTTCACCTTTTGTATTCATTTGTGACAGGCAGTGACCACTTAACTTTTTTTTACCGGGAAAAACGCCTTACCATATTTGTTTGTATAGTTTTAATAAAATTGTTTAATACAGCTCCTGTGCATTGCTTGATGTAGCCTATTGAATATTTAGTTTAAACTACACAAAGTAACATTGACATTCATAGACTAATGAATATGCTTGTTCAATAATAGTTGATGACTACGAAGATATTACAGGAAAAGGTTCTGTGCTGTTGGTCGAATAGCATTTAGTACAACGTACTCAAAATTTGTGGAGTGTCCTGCTAACTGGTGGGGACAAAAGAAAAAGGTTTTTTTTTTTTGTCTGTTAGCGTCAGCTGGTGTTCTGCTATTTGGTCTGAAGTGTATTAAATACTGTCATCCTCATACCTACTGATAAACCACAGGGCTACAGATACTTCCCTTAACAACAGGCCAATATCAAATCTACCATTCATTGGGAAGATATTCCCAATGGCAGCAGAGGCAACCTCCACAGTTTCAAGGCCACCATCTCCTGAATCCTCATTGTCTGTTAAAACTTTCCTCTGACAAATTTAGTCTGATCAGGTGAGTCTCCATGACTGCAGGTACCTGCGTACACAAAAAACTTACTGTATTGTGCTACAGCTGTCAAAATGAACACGTTTATTGCTGTAATTAATTTTTGTAATTAATCACGTTAGAATTGACGCATGCGCAGAGGACCCGCTCCCATAATTCTACTTCCTCAATTTACCGAGCCACTGAAAATGGAGCTACAAGAACAGGTTGGCCCTCTGAAGGGGGAATTTGAATATAAGAAGAATAAGGACGGGACAATAAATAAACAGATTGTAATTTGCACGCACTGCAGTAAGGAGTTTCAGTTTCACCGGAGCTGTACGAGCTTAAAGTACCACCTCAAAGCGAAGCACGCATTTGTCGGGGCAGCAGCTTCCAGCATAACACCCGGCCTGCGTCAGCGTGAACTTAGGCCAGTCAGCAAGTCCCCCGCGGACCAACTGACCAATACTATCGCTAAATGGATTGTAAAGGACTGTAGACCTATAAGCATTGTGGGGGACAAGGGTTTCGCGGATGTTTTAAGAGTTGCGTTTCAGGACGCGTCCTACAAGCCCCCAGCAAGAAGCACAATAATGACTCGAATCCACGAACTGTGTGAAACGGAGAAAAAGAAAAACGATGAGGCTTTAGCTCACGTGGCCTTGACAGGAGACCACTGGACGTCTGTGAGTAACGACAGTTAGGCCTTCCTGGGAGTAACAAACAGTGTGTTAAAATCCGCTATCTGTCCCTATTTTTGCACACGTTTTAGACCTAATTCAGGTTGTGTTTAAGCGTAATAAGGATTAAATAATTTTAAGGCTGTGATTAGTCTGATTAAAAAATTTGAATAATTTGACAGCCTAAATAAAACATTTCTTACATTGGTCGGTATCGGAGGCTGAATGTTATCACTTTCTGCCATCTCAGTCTCGACATGTCCCGTCCCTTCCCCTCCCCCAAAATAATAATGATAATAATAATAGGGGCCTTACGGAAGCCGAGTGTGGACAAGGTCGTAATAATTATTTTTCACCTTGTTATCCCGAGATAACAACATAATTATTTTGAGATCTCAAGAAAACAAAACATTTATTTAGAGATTTTGAGAAAATGAAACAATTAGCCTATTTAGAGATCAAAAATACTGAGAACGTCAAATGTCAGTGACTTCTGCATGCAAATGTTAGTTTCTCATTTTGAACGGCACAGTTATGTTCTGAATAATCGATCAGCTAATAAGGCAATATTTTGATTATTGGTTGACACGGGGAGATTGCATTAAGTCTTCAATTTCTGAGTGATGTTCTCCTCTGCGACCCCCCTCAGAGCTTTGTAAAACGCCATTTCACCATTTTGTCTTCCTTCCTCAAGCACAAGGGGGCGTAGACGTTTCTCAATTTCCAGAGCCAGACCGGAGTCCAGTATTTGTTTTCTCGAGATCTCTAAATAGTTATGTCGTTATCTCGGGATAACAAGGTGAAAAATAATTATTACGACCTTGGTCGCTTCCGTAGGGGCTTAATTGTTTGCACAGGTTAAACATACTCTCACACAGACCAAACAAAGAAAGACAAACGAACACAAGTCAGTAGGTTATGACACAAAAATGATCTTATCATGGTCTCATCATACTGTAAAATTTCAATATTCTGTAACCAAAAAAAATTATTTTGGGCGAGCACATGTTTGCATTGCATATTTTATTTGCATATCGTCAACAAAGTCCAAATGTTATTGTGGTTCCGAGAGTCAACAGTTGTAAGTCAAAAGTGCAATAATCTGGGAGTCATGTCCTTTTATTTTTTCGGTTAAGAGCGGATTTAAGGATTTTTTTCAGCGAAAATAAGACGTCCGGTCCGAAATCGTCATAATACAACGTCAAAATAAAAGTACATTGAGACGCACTCCTAAAACTGTTTATCGAGAGGAAACAAATCTGTAGGAAAAACCACTTTGCCTGTACGAACGTAGGCTATGTGCCAGGGTCATAATGTGTGCATAGAGCATAGGCTAATATAAATCGCAGACTACGTTAGCAATAGATCGACTCAGTACGACATATCACCTTCAATCAGCACTATTTGTTGACATTTGAAGGTAGGCCTAGGCTATAACATTATATTAACTGAGATTGTTCTCCCTCAAAATTCAGCATTGTTTAGCCTTATCTCCATACACAGAAACAAATGACTTTCAAATAGCCTAGCAGAAATAATAATAAAAAAAAAACCCACAAAATCATGTGATGCTACAACATGGGGTAAAATGTAATGTTTAAGCTTTCACATGATGACCTGATTTGAGTCAAAGTCCTTCTAGGCGTCTCTGAGTACCCTGAATCACCTTTGTGGCACCGGCATGGGATTATATGTCAACTCCACCATGAAATTAGACACAAATAAAGTGCACGCCTGATATTCAGGCAGTGTTGGGCAGTAGCTTCAAGTAGAACTACAAGTAGCGAAGCTATACTTCATTTTTGAGTAGCGTGGCTGTAGCATTTTACGCCATGTAGTATCACGAGAATTAGTTTTCTTATTTCAGCTATTTGAATGTCAGGTGTGCAGTTTATTTGTTTCCATTGGAAAGGTGCCTGATACAGTGAATATATGTTATAATTGCTATGCCAGGCTTTTTTGTGAGCACGTGAATTTATATATTTATACAAATTGTAGGCTAATAGTGCAAATGGCCTACTTTGCGAACATCAGTAGCCTAGGATGATGTATTCTAATATTTTCCTTGCAATTCAAAAATAAAAACCTAATGTAAATAATATTATATTAGGCCTAATTGATGCATAATACAGGTGTTTCAGGTGTAGGAATAATTGTTTTGCACATATTTATCCAAATGCACTTCTATGAAGAAGATAAAGCTATGTTTATTACATTGGGAAAACCCGGCCCGTCAATCAATTATATTAAATTACATTATCAAACCTTTAGTATTTTCCCTGCAATGGCTGCAAACAGCATTATTATTATTATTATTATTATTATTATGTATTTCATTTATTATTTTTTTTAAAGCCTTGCATATCCTTATGCTTTATTAGGATTTTGCCGAATGTTGATCACTGGCATGTTTGCGCGAAGACACAAACATGCAAACATGGACCCCCGAATTGGATGCGCATTCTCGGATGTTTTGACATTTTACTCATATTCAGCTTTACCCATGAAATCCAGTTGTTCGAGTTGGATTGTAATTTTTATAATGCATTGTATTCAGGGTTGGGTCAGATTACTTTGAAATGTAATTGATTACTAATTACAAATTACCTGCCAATTTTTGTAATTCGTAACGTAATCAGTTGGATTACCAAAAACATGTAACGTAATCTGATTACTTTTGGATTACTTTTAGATTCTACCACAGCATTGACCAAAGAATTTTAATTTGATTTTTCACTTAATGATTTCATTACATCTATTTCTTTAACTCTCAGTTTGTGAATCAACTACACATTTTATTAAATAACCAATTAATAAAGAAAACTCGGGTGACGCCGTAATTCGATGATGAGGCGACCAATAAAGTCTGCTCACAAATCCCGTGCTTGTTTAATTTACTATGGCGGCAGAGACGCTGTCCAAGCACAGTTGACTGCTGACTTATTTTTTGATTGCTGGATTATCATTGTGATACAGCAGCCAGAGATCCAAGACCCCACTACTTAAAGGATTTATCCGGAGTAAAATACACTTTAGATCAATTTAAGGATGATTGGGAGTACATACGTTGAGTTGACATCAAAATCATGTAATTCGGATGTGTTTTGAGAAAGTTATATTTTACCGTTTTGAGCCAAAGTTCGTTAGCCTGGAAGTGTATCATTTCCACCGCTATATAACGCTATTTTATACTTCTTCTACGGCAGTAAACAAAGGTTGCACGTTAAACGTCAGAATTTTCTTATGATTTTGCCGCATATTGTGATGTTTGAAAACGCAAACCTCTGGTTAACTCTGTCTACACGCAAACGCACAAACGGAGTTTTCAGAAAAATCCACTTTGCCTGGAGTTTTTTTAAATATTCTTTTTTGATGCGTTTTTGTGTGGATGACAGGTGAAAACGAAGAAAAATATCGGTTTTGCAGATACCCGTCTACATGTGGACGCCTAAATCCCCCCCGATAGTTAGGCTGTCATAAAAAGTTGCATTGTTTGCAAGATGAGAAGTAATCAGGTAATCCCCAACAATGTAACTGTAATTTGATTACACATTTTTGCATTGTAATCTGGGCTGATTACAGTTACTTGATTTTTGTAATCTGATTACGTAATCCAGATTACATGTAATCCGTTACTACCCATCCCTGATTGTATTGTATTGTGCATTGTTATTTGATGAATTAAAGTACGGTTATCGTGTGTTGTACTAGGCCAAGCAAAACAGATCAGGATCAAATCAAGACTCTGAACTTCCAAGGTCCAATGTTGAGCTGGAGCTTGGATCTCAAACTACCCTCTTCCGGACAAAAATCCTTTCCCTCATGGAGTCTTTAATGGTGCAAACAACATCTGAAATGGTATCAATATTTGATGAACTTTACATGGGAGCAGAGAGCGAATTAATTCAGAGGAGAAAAGAAGTGAGTTTACTCACACAGAGACTGAACGAAAGGGAGAAGTCAGTTGGTCACAATGTGTACAACCTACCAAATGTAAAACCAGAGCCAAGAGAAGAGTTTATGGATGGTGTCTTGTCCCATGGAGTCCCTGAAAGAACAGAGGTTAGTACATCACAGAACAGAGGATTGTACATCACAGGATTTGCTGTCATTATCAAAAGTGTTTCCATGTGTAAGCAGAATGTCTTTAGGTGTGTTTCTAACAGCACTTCTTTCTGAAATTAATACGTGTCTCAGGCTGTGGAGTTTGCATTGGAATGTGTGGTGCTGAAGTCAGAGGAACATGTGAATTCTGAATCAGAAAGGGAGCCATATGGTAAGAACTGTTTCTTAACTATATAATACAATGTGTGCATAAATGCCTTTTTCAGGGTCATTATAATTAGTGAATGATTTTGGCATTGTACTTTGAACTAGGCCTTTCATTTTATGTTTTTATCAGAAATAGACTTTGGTGTCAAGCATATATCTATGGAGCCCAGAAAGTTTCAAAAACATGATAGGAAATGTAGGCATTAAATGGTTAAATAAAGAGTTTATTCTTGACATACAAAACATCTTGCCATGCTACCTCCAGGCTCTGTACAGATCAGTGTTTAGATCTTGCCAACGTTTATTTCTCTCTTTTACTCACCCATTAACAATACTCAGACGACCAGCTACAGTTGAGCCACGTAACTGACGCTCTACAGGAGCCTATGGACAGAACTGATGAGGATCTGGGATCTCCAGTCTGGGCTGCGCAGGAACCAGATCACCAGCTCTGCCCTGCAGGGAAGGCACACATATCTTACCAGGCAACAACATGTTCCACCACCAACACAGAAGAACTTAGATCCATCATGTTCCAAGAGAAATCTGCTAGTCCGAAGAAGGATCTGGTAGTCCATGGTGCCCTAGAGGCCGTCCAGACAGACCTTCCTATTGATCAACACTGCCGCCAGCCTGATGGTAGGATGACCTCCATCTACCCTTCAGTACAGCACACAAGCTTCCCTCAGGTCCTTCAAACTGAAGATGATGTAAATGAAATGGGGTTCTCTAAAAAACATAGAGTAAGAGTTCGACTTGCAGACTTTCCTTGTTGGCAGGAGTTCAAAAAGCGTGAGTACCTCTTTGACAGTTTTAATTTCTGAGAGAAAGAAGAAAGCTTTAATGGCTCCTATCCTTCTGCCTTTCTAAAAAAGGGAGTTTAGGAAGTGAATTTGGAAAAAAAACATCATCTTTGTTTTCCTTGGAAAGAGAATCAGAGTGAATAGTATTAAAATGTTACGGTTTTGGGCTGAAAAATAGCAATGCTCATTGCGGAAAAGGTGCATTTTCTTTGATGAATTTCTAGCACATAGCTTTATACAAAGCTGTCACTATTGTGCAGAAATCAATGATCCACAATGGCATATAATTCTGTTTTTCTCTTGTTTTCTCAGAGTGCATGGAGTCAGCAAACACCTCCCTCGATGCTTATTCCTCCACTCGACAGAAGTCCCAAAACAGACGAGATGAGGAGTTGCTGGCAGCACCAGCATTTGTGGTACAGGAAGACCAAAGCCAGTGCCCTTCCAAGAAATTGCAATGCAAAACAGACCAGAATAAAATGCGCTCGCCTCAGGAATCCGTTGGTGCAATCCAGGATTTGGTGGACAGCAATCCTGAAAAGTCCAGTGAGGTTGTCCCACCTGCTTATAGACCTCAGAGTCGGTCCTCAGTGCAGAGCTCAAAAGCTTTCTCGGCACCAGAGACTAGCCGTCGTCTCCAGAGCTGTTCAGCTAGAGTGAACACCAGCTTTGGATCTCAGAAGCCTGAGGAGGAGTTTGATGGCTCTCTATCTGTGGGTTCCCGTAGAACAAACCATGCAGAGGAGGTTACAAGTGATTTTATGTCTTCTGAATATGAACCTGAAACTTCCTCTGATACAGATGAGGAATATCCTGTGGTCAAAAGAAAGATGACAAAGTCTAAGGCCAGTGAGAACACAAGGGATGTGTATCAAACGGCTGAGAACACAGTATCGAAAATAAATTCTTCAGTGTCGAGTGAGATTCCAAAAAAAAGGCGAAAAATGGTTGACCCAGGTGAATCTATACATTTGTGTGGACATTTGTTACTTAGCTGTCATTTTCGTCCAAAGTGACATGCTGATTTTCTAATACCCTCAAATATACTAATACAGTATGTCAAACATTTCCCTCATTCGGATTTTGGGATAATCTGACATGTTATGTCAATGATCCACTAGCAAGCATTGCAAACTCTGCAATATACCACTAAATCACTAAAAACCTGTCCACCATTATTTCCACTTCTGTGAAGTATACTAAGTACTAGGGCTGGGCGATTTGGCCTAAAATAAAAATCTCGATTAATTAAACATTTTAACTAGATTACAATTTATTTATTTATTTTGCTCTCATAGTTCACTGTCAAGTTTTGTACAGTAAATATGCTCACATATTACAAGTGAGATATTTTTCAGTGAAGGGTAATAAAGGAAATGCACTATCTATGATTATTTATTGAACATCAATGTTTTCTTTGGTGTAAGCGCTCATGTTGCTCAGTTTTCTCAGTGTTTAAGCTCTCCATGCTTGAAATAGCGGCGGAAAAACGTAATGTAGCGAGGTCACATGACGGTAATGTTTTTAAAGAGAAAGTAATTGAAATAATTGACCTGGAAAATTTGATCGATTTAAGGTTCTGAATATAGTGCATAATGTTTAGCAATGCCTAACTTTTTGCAAATTAATGCATCCAACGCGTAATGATTACCCAATAATTATCCTGATTCGACCACTCAACAAAAAAAGTGTTTGGAAACACTTGTACAACAAGTGTCAGGAGAAAAATTAGCAACACAGAGCAATGCATTGGGGTAGAGTTTGCTCATGCTAGTGGATCGTCGCGATATTAATTTCACTTCTAGTTGAGATTATTATGCAACTTTCTTGTTGCAGAGTGCAAACATGATGTGTATGATGCCCTGTATCCCTTTGAAGAAATTATGCAGAAGAGAACTACAGCTGAAGTAAGTGACTGAAACTATTCATCAATACATAAAGTTCTTGTATTTGACCACAGCATTGATCTTTGATTGTTGCTTTTAATTCAGGGCAAAGAGGAGGTGAGAGTGAAATGGTGGCCTTGTTCTGCATGGTAAGTGCAGTTGGTGTTTTGTTTTGGATTTCACAGTATTCCCCAAAATTAGAACATGTAGTGAATTTGAGATGGATGACTTTCTGGCTTGCATGCTGAGCTTGTCTTTTGTGTAACTTGTGTGTTGTTTGCAGAGGTCCTAATCAATGCACCCAAATCCAGATTTCATAGTTTTAAGACAATGGCTTAATCATACCAGCTTTGAACACACACACAAGTGTGATATTTCTTTGATTAGGCTTTAGGTTTGTGGCTAATTAATGAAATCAAGAGGTAGGAACTTCCTACCTCCCTACTACTCCCTCTTTGTTCTGAACAAACATATTCAGTTCAATTTTATTAGTACAGCGTATTGTACAAACGTCATGTCTCCTAGCGCATCACAGCAGAGAGCACCATGAATAACACAGGCAGGGAAAAAACTTTTTTTATCTTGTGGTTTACCTTGGGCATGTCCATGGCTCAAGAAGCAAGGTTGCAAATTTGCAGTTTCTCAGATGGTGATTATGTCCATGTTATTAATTAGGTATTGACTGAAGATAACTATAACGTCATAACAATCCTAGGATGTCCCACATCATGAAATTCATTGTGTTCATTTAGCATAATAATAGTTCCGTAATAATCCCAGAATATAGTCCCATATTATTGAACCAACTGGACATTTGGATTTAGTGTTACTTTCAAACCTTTAGGTGCAAATTTGAATCCTACCTGAAAGTGTGATGTCAATGAGGTGTCTTTGTTATTCCAGTGGTGCCAAATGGAGAAACTCCTGGGAGCCGGCCTAAAGTATCAGGACATGATGCTCATTCCACAAGTTCACATCTTGACATGGCTAATGGCCTCTGCACCCTGACTTAGACCTAGTGCAGAGCGAGCGCTTTGCTTGCGGCATTGTATTGTATATAGATTAGATTTTGTATTTTGTTCTTTTTAGTACATTCCTACATACTAGTTTCAAACTCTGCTGCTGCCACCACTGTTTTAATTGCATTCTTTTTGTCAGTGCTCCTTAAAGAAATCTGTTGTTAAATGACTTTAAAACATTCAGTATACCGTTTATCAGTATTAACTGCATTGGTGTTAATGTAAAGTACAGTCAGTAGAGTTTTTTTTCTAGTTTACATGAAACACTGATTTGAAGTTTTATATTTCATATATGTGTAAAGGATTTGGGAAAATCCTGGGTAAACTCCCTCTTGTTTCACCTATGATTTTGTATTCATTTTTTACAGTTGGTGGCCACAGTTTTTTACTGGAAAGGCTATGCATAGTTTAAAAAACATGTTTAATTGAACTCCTGTACACTGATGAGGAGCTGCTTAATGTGTTGAATACTTGGTGATTTGGCCTGGCCCCCTGATGCCTGAGCCAAGTCCTGATAAAGTTGAGTGCTGGAACGACTGGAGAACTGCAGCCTTTGGTTCTGTTGGTTGTCATTGGCCACTTGCCCCTTGTGAGACTCGCCTAAAAATGCTGCCAACATGAAGTTTTTTTGAGGACAACCATAACAGCTGAAATGCTGGTCAGTGAGAAGTAAATTACTGTCCATCATTGTAAATTTACTAACTGCTTTTGCAGTTAAACCGACCATTTAAAAAAAACTTTTTATTCGGTTTTCTAATGAAATCATAATCTAAGTAAAAGTTAATATACTACAGCAAAATATGTGTGCAGATAATAGTATAGTAAAATAGTATTTTAAATGTTTACTGGCTTTGGGATATTCCTGAGTACACTCCCTCTGGTGGCAGCAGAGGCAACCTGCATAGCCACAGTATGAAGACCATCTGCTGAATCCTCATTGTCTGTTGATACCTTCCTCTGACAAATCTAGTCTGATCAGGTGAGTCACCATGACTGCACCGTGTATGCAGAAAACTTCCAACATTGTGTTTTACCATTTAGTTAACATTTTCTTACACTGGTCAGCATCAAGAAGGCAGAATGTCACTTTTGTCAGTTTTGTCTGCCATCACAGTCTCCACATGTTGAGATGGTTTTACCAAAAAAAAATATTAATAATAGTGGTGGTTTGCACAGGTTAAACACACTCACATTTAACAATAACAAACCGTATTCCTGCCAGGGGTGGTTCTCTTAGAACTAAGAACGATATTCTTCTCTGCGAATCCTACCTGATGGGGCACCTGGATTGACACGACTTTACCAAGACAGCTACTCTGATTTAATTTGAACACCTGTGCATGTACCAGGCCACCCAGGCATCCTCAAATAGCCTATAGTTTTAAAACTCAGTTCATTCATACATTTATGCAAGTCTTCTTCTTGAAGAAAAGTTATGGGATGTGTAAAAGATTTTTTGTGTGCTTTTATTTTGGTTGGCTGGTTTGGCTATACAAAACAGTGTTCTCAACATTCTTTCCCGGAACGCCCATACCAACTTTTCAGAAAACTGACCTAAGACCTATTCAGACAAACAGACAAACAAACACTTAGTAATACAAATAATATCACACAAAGAACAGATCCGGGTCCTTACAATACATTTAATTTTGAACAAATATTTAAATAATCCTTTCCCCAGCTCGACCAAGTTACTGTGATGGTAAATTGTCTTCAGGACTTTTACAGTATAAAACTATACATAATTTCCAAGTAATTGTATTAGCATGTAAAAACAAAGTCAATCCAATCAGAGCTGGACTAATAATAAAGTGTATCAACTTTAAATAATTCAAAAACTTAAATTATTTGTTGTTAAAGATTTCTCCAAGTGTCCTCCATAATGCTTCAAATTGTCATGCCTTGTACCTTCATGGTCTCTAAAGCAGTTTTGATGCACTTTCTCATCCCAAATTCCAAAGGTTAACACAAGCAGGTGAAGCCTGTCTTTCTTTCTCCTCTTTGGGTTTTCCCCTCGACTGCTGCTGCCATTTAGGGGCCATGGTTTGGTCCAGTTATTCAGTCATGATCAGTGTTCAATCATTAATCATCCATGTTAATCGCCTACATGTTATTTAGGCATTTTTTTGAATGCCTATGTCTGCATTACGGGACATGGGTTGAGCTGAACCACAAAATTAGAATACATTTGGATCATTAGAGCAAATGAAGAAAGCTTAAGGAGTTATAAAAACCTAATTTTGAAAACGAGAGGTTAAAGTAACAAAAATGTAAAGTCAGGTAGAAGATCATTAATCTAATTTAAAAATGTAAAGTTAATTTTATTTTTGTTGGAATTATTTTGAATTTTGAAGTTGATTTAATTTGCCATTACACTTGTGTTTTGAAGGAGACTTTTTATTTAAGTCTCATGCAATTCCATGTGCCACTATTTAATTCAAGCGTGTTCACTATTTGCAAGAATTTAGTTTTAGGTTGCACATTCACCTGTCAATCACATGGCCCAACCCAATGATCTTAATCTAGCTTGCCTGGAAATTCCTGCTGTCTGTGAAGGAGGAGACGGATGCGTTTTTACTAGTCAAATAAACTTGAAACAAAAAATGAAGCTTTTTTAACTTGTGGAACGTCATCATGTCTTTTGTCTTTTTGTCTTTTGAAAAATATTGTCTGATCATCCTATTATCCCTGTAATGCATACCTGGGTCAGTTCTCACAGTAGCTAACAGGGGCACCACCAGAGAGGGGGACGTAAGGCATTAAAGGGAGTTAGGATAAGGCCCATTGTTATAACTCAATATTTGGGGGGCTCAAAATTATTTTTAGTTATTGGGCCCAAAGTTTCAAGTGGTGCCTTTTGTAGCAGACAAGCTAGTGGAGCTTTAGCAGGGCAGATAAGGTATATGTTACGGGAATCTTGCTACATTATTTGTAATTACCAAATAGGGTCAGTAAAGGTTAGCACAAGGGCTGCTTAATGTGCATATTTGTCAAAAAGCTTACGATTAGTTTCCACCATCATGGTTCCTGACTTCCAGGCACACAAATTTCTACCTGGTCAACATACCCAATTAATTTTAATTGAATTGTTCTTAATTTGACCTCTCATGCTTTACAATACATGGGTTTGGCCAGTTTTCCTAATACTTTTGGGTCTGAAATAATATTTGATGCATAAGAAACTTTCCATGTATCCTTCATTGTGAATTCTGCAAAAGCAGAAAGGTAGGAAGTCAAGAACCAAATCTAACCTAATATTTGGTTAAACATTAAAACAAAACCATATTAAAATATTAAAGTGTAAGACAAATCACTATTCAATTTTAATCATTAGTGAAATGAATTGTTACCTCTCATGCAAGCTTGTGACAAAAGCATGCTTAGTAACATCTGAGGATGTTTACACAGAAGGGAAGTTGTGAGGAGGTCTTTTACCAGAAAAGCAGATGACAAATGACACACCCACAAATCGTTCTAAAAAATCATGTGACTCACAATGAAGATAGGCAAACAAGTTGCATAAAATATATTTATTGTTAATTGTGGATTATTATGGATTATTAAACTGTATATAGCACATTTTACAGTAGCTGTAAGTGTCTGAAATCAAAACCTTTTATTTTGTATTTCAGTTGCTGAATTATAGTATGATTTTTAAATTCAGCTTTGAGTTCCACTAATTCAGTCTGTTTTGATTTACTGGGATTGGAGGTTAATTCCTTTGTTATTTGTTGGATTTATGTTGGATTTTTTTTTTTTACTATTGTTCCTTTTTTTCAGAATGAAGAATATAAAATAATATGAGGTGTCTGGACTAATGCAGAGTCAATCACATTCAGATATAATGCACTTGCTTTATTAATATTTAGTGTTATAAAAATAGATCAGTTTTATAAAAAATAATGGCCATACTCCATATTCTGCTTAAACACATCGATAGAGTGTCAGCTCTTGAGCTGTCAGGATTGCTTGAGTGGTCGATTTCTGGGTTGATGACTGTATTAAAAAACTTCAGCAACAATCAGGTAATTAGACAGTGAGGAAAAGAAATAAAGAATAAAACTGGATCATTGCTGTCTAGGCCATACTTGTACACTCAGTCACATTAGCAGGTAGTTGACACAGTATACTGATTTACCAATCAAATAGTTGTAATTTAATGCATTTAAGTTGTTACAAAAAACTTTCTGAAGTTTAAACTAAACATCAGGTGATTTAAGTGACCTTGAAAGTGTTATCACTGTTGGTGCCAAACAGACTATTTTAGAAATTGATGATATACTGTTTTTTTTTTTTACACACAACCATACAGAGAAAAGATAAGAAAATGAGTAAGTGGCAGTTGTGCAGATTAAAATGCCTTGTTGATGTGAGACAGCAGAGTCTGAATAATTCAAGATGATAGAAAGACAATAGTTCCAATAACTACTCATTATGAAGCTATGCTGAATACCTTCTCCGAACTCCAAGGATGAAAGAAGATGGGCTACTAAAACAGAAGACCTCAACGGGTGCCACTCGAGGCAGCTAAGAAAAGTAAACTGAAACTACAGTTTGCACAGGATCACAAAAATTGGACAACTGAAACTTGGAAAAATATTGCCAGGCTTGGTGAGTGACAATTTCAGCTGTGACATTCGGACAGCAGGGTCAGAATCCTGCCTTGTATCAACGGTTCGGGCTGCTGCTGGTGGTGTAATTTGTGTGAGCTGGTATTTCTCTAGCACACTCTGTTGCCCTTACTATAAATAGAGCATAGTTTCAATGTCACTGACTTCTTCAGTATTATTGCTGACCATTTACATCCTTTCATGGCCATAACATTTACTGTATCTTTTAATGGCTGCTTCCAGCTTGATTTTGCATCATGTCACAAAGCTCAACTTTTTGGTTTTTGGTTTCTTGAACAAGACAATAGGGTTACTGTACTGCAATGCACTGCGCAATCACTAGACTTCTACAGCATAGCATCTTTGGAACGGGTGGAGTGGGAGGATTGCATCATAGATGCATCATAGTTGCAACATAGATCAAAATCTGAGGAATCTTTAGCACATTGTTGAAAGTATGCCATGAAGTTCTGATGGGAAAACTAAAACTTGTTTTTGTTTTTTATTATTACAATTAAGGCACCTCATTGCTTAGGTGTCTGTATGTCTGTATTTAAGTGTGTCTAGGTTCTTAATTAGCTGCATGCAGATAATTAAGTGAAATTGAACTGGGAAGTGATAGTGACTTCAGACACTGGCACAAAGATGACAAACAGACAGGAGCACATGCACAAAGAGACACACAACAAGATACAACAACACAGCTTGGGTTAAAGATACAAAAAAGACAGATTTGTGTAGTATCTCATAAAAATGGATAAAAATGCGAAATAAAAATGGATAAAAATGCATATGAAAAAGGAGAGAGATATTTCCACACACCATTTTGGCTCCCACAATGTGATTTTTTTTTTACTCACACAATGTTTCAACGGAAAGTGGTCTTCGTCAGGTACCTTAATAATAAAAGATTTAAAGGATTAGATCACACTTTGAGCCCCTTTCATGGTTTGTCTAAAATGCAATAGAGAATAGCTGCTTCAGAATAGCTACCAATGGGCACAGTCTATTGGTCCTTAAAAAACCCTAAACATTAGTTTTAAAATATGTGCAACTCACCGAGTGGTTATTGGTGTTCACTGACGATCTAACAGACGTATAATAATGAAATACAGCTTCTGTCATGTTTTATTTGTGGCAGAGTAATATCAAGGAGCGCATCGAATAACAATGTGGATGTACAAATGGGATGTACAAAATGCCAAATAAAACACGACAGACGCTTTATTTCGCTATGATACTTGTATTGGATTATCAGCGAACACCAATAACCTTGTTTTTTTTATTAATCACGCTGAGAGAGAGAGAGAGAGAGAGAGAGAGAGAGAGAGAGAGTGCTGCCATGGCAATATGTTCACTGACACAATAAAAATTCCACATGGTGTTCCGGATCACCACCCAAATCTAATCAGTACTACACACCCAAAATGTTATCTGTAATACCCACATTGTCTCAAAAATCTAAATCAGTGAAATTCAAGTTATTTTACAGATAGTTTTGCAAGCCTTAAACATGCCTATAACCTCTTACATTCTAGATGGCATTATGGTACTTTTCTCATTAACACAGCACATCTGAAATGAGAGATATACAAATATTTGACAAATCATATTGATCGAATTTCAAAAATATAATTTCATATTACATTTTGTTTATGAAAAATATGTACAGATGAAGATTATTTCACCTCACCACCTAGATTAATTACCAAATATCCACATGTATAGACACTCAACTGTATTCAACTGGCTCTGCACTGACCCAGATGACAGATGATTGGTTATGGGAGAGTGATTACTCAAGGTAGTGGCTGCTGTTTTGTAGTCTTCAGTGCTGCATTTGCTGCAAATAAAAAATGCTTATCTAATATCAGTAACATAACTTGTGGTTTGTCTCAAGGAAGTGTCTCAATGAAGTAATTAGACACTGTGCATGCATGGATGGATTACAGCAAACAAGCTTGTTTTAAATACATCTAAAACTTGGAGTAACAATTCAGGATGTAGACACAAATTGGCTGATCAGGCTGCAACAGCTTTATATATGGCCAATTGATTTATTTTTGTGTCATGATCAGCCCATTGATCAAGTGGAGAGGGTAAAATTACTTGGCATGGTCATTGGTAACCATCTGGCACTGTCAGAACATACAGTAGATGCAATAGAATCATTCAAAAATAGAGGAATTCATTTCATAAGACAATGTGCACTATATGTATCATGCCCTAGAACAAGTCTGTTCACTAATAGTCCTTACATTACTGTTCCACTGAGTACTGTTCCAGTATTTTGTAATAATACCAGGAAGGCAGGTAAGGGTGATATTGTGCAGGCTCGTTCAATAAGTCATTTGCTGAAATGAACAGTGCTTTATAGAGCTAGTGAAATTTAGAATCAATTATTACTTGATATCCCTCAAGAAAGAAATTAACTAGACATTGAGATCTAACATGGGCTTCTTATGCAAACCGGATTGTTTGCATTCTAGTGACTATGGTCACCGGGAGTGTCATTGTTCCCTCAGGGTTTCAAGGCAAACACCTTTCCTTTCCTGTATATATAAACATCTTCTGCCATCATGCTTGTCCAAACTCATTACAAGATTGAGTGCATAAGGTTAAGTGCTGCTTATACACAGCATTACTTGAATGTTATCTGTACTAGGCCTAACATTTTCATCCTTAAAATTTTATTTCCCACACCTTGCATTACAGAATTCACAATGAAGATCACTGGGAGGCTTCTTCTTGTAATCCTCTTTCAGTCCCAATGTCAGTGCTTTAAGGTATGGCTCTTCTCATCGAAGCCCAACACCGTTACCCATCAGGAGATGACCGAGACAGCTATCTTGCAGGCTTCAGCAGAGGCTTGCAAGGCTTTGGCACAGGCAGAAGGAAGGGAATTTGTGCTGCTGGTAAGAACACCTGATTCACAACTTAAGCTTTCAGAATAGGGGCTTTATTTCACAAAGCCTAAAAGAAATGTTTAAAATATCATCAAATCAAATGTATTAGTTACTTCTCTTAAACCCGTATTCCTGCTTCTGTGAGCATCCACAGTGTTGTCAATTTTGTTTTTAAATTTTTAATTATTATGTAATGTAGTAAAATGGAATATTGAAATGGAAATATATGAAAATGCTTTTTGGGTATGTAGTAATAGAAAAAAAAAATTGGTGGCACTATATATTTTTAACAAGACCAACAATTAAACATACATAAACATTTTGAGGTTAAAAGAGATGTGCATGTAGAATATTTACCAAGTTTACATGACACTATCACATTTCCATTTTTTTTTTTTTTTTTTTACTTTTCAGGCGGGCAAACTTTCAGCTGAGTCTTTGGTTCAGGCTTGTGCAGCCTCTGACTCTGCTAAAACCTTTCGGAATTCAATTAACACAATTAGACGCTGGAATGCAGCAGTCGATCTTCTTGTCTTTTCAGATCGGCGGCATTTTGATAATGAAAAAATTTTAGGGGGACGTGAGCTCATCAGAGATGGTATACAAACTGTGAAAGATAATGTGAAGCGGGAGAACTTTGATTCTGCAAGAAGGAATCTGGGGGCGACTCTTCACACCTTACAGGTAATTGAAATGCTGGACTATCATTTCCAGTATCACAGATAAAACATTTCTATTTCAAACATTTCATTTCAAAACTATTACAGATATTTTACTCATATATTTAACTATAATTTAGGACTTTTACAGCCATAGTAACTGGATTGAGTTGGGTAAACAAGTTCCCTTCTCTTCACTAATAAAACCAGATGCCCTAATAAGCAACATTGCAGGTAAAGCAAGTTTTATCTCTAAATGTTCCTTAATATTAGATCAATAAATGTGTTGCAAGGTTAAAGATAAGGTGTTTCATAATGCTGCATAATGAGTTCCTGTATCAAACAATGCCTGTTACGTGTTGCATAATGAGTTCCTGTATGGCACTGTATCAAACAATACCTGTTATTTTAGATAAAAGAACTCCAACCTGTGGAGACTGTAATGGACAAAACTGTAAAAACATCCTGCCAAGCATTATTGATCAGCAGCTGCTTACTACTGGATACTTCAGTTTAAATCCATTCTCAAAACCAGACGGTAAAGAATAAATCTTTTTGAACATGGCATTTTGAATATAAAAAATGAAACCACACAAAGTCCAAACTGTGTGTTCACAGGCAAATGCAGTCACGGTGGATTAGGTGATGTCACAAGTCTTGTGAGTCCTAAGAAGGGCATCAATAAAGATGATGAGGATTCCATACATGGAGGACTTCATGGTGATGCTGTTAGAGTTGCCACCAATGCCACCATAGAACTCTTACAAGACATCAGGGGTGCCGCTGGGGACAAAAACTTTCTAAGGTAACACAGCAACTATACTTACTGCCTAATACAGTCACTTTACATTACATTGTTTCTTCATTTTGTATAATTTATACACCGTGCTTTCCAAACGTGTCTTTATATCTATCTATCTATCTGTCACAGGCTGATGGGAATCACACGATCCGCTTCTGTTCTGTGTTTTGTCATTGACACCACTGGGAGTATGGGTGATGACATTGAAGCAGTAAAACAGGTGACCTCCTCTATTGTGGACAGCAGGAGAGGAACACCCAACGAGCCCCCGGCATATATACTAGTGCCATTCAACGATCCAGGTACCTTCCTCAAAATTATGTTAAATTCAGTGAAATGTATTGCAATGCTAGCCGAGTTATGACACTCTAGATGTTCAAAACCTGTTGTTCAGAATTTGGCCCGCTGATAAGGACAACAGATGCAGATGTTTTCAAAGGACACATCAATGCTTTAACTGCAAATGGAGGTGGAGACTCCCCTGAAATGAGCATGTCTGGACTGCAGGTACAGTTAGAAATAAATAAAACTGAAAGTAAATGGAATGGAATGCATGTCTAAAGCCAAAACCAAAACATTCTTTATTTGTTCCTTTCTGGCTAAAGCTGGCTTTAACAGGTGCTCCACCTTCATCGGAAATATTTCTTTTCACTGATGCAACGGCGAAAGATGAATATCTGAGGAGCACTGTTCTTGCACTGATTGAAAGCACTAAATCAGTGGTATGTGCTGAACAAAACGTGACTAGGATTAACATAATATAATTAAATCCTGTTTTAAATCTGTTAATCTATACTAATAATTATTATTGTTTGATTTTTCTGATGTTTTCTGCATACATTTGGAACTTGTATGACTCTTTTCAGGTAACCTGCATGTTGACAGGAATATTAGGGGCTCGCAAGCGGCGAGTGGCCAATGACAACCAACAGAACCAAAGGCTGCAGTTCTCCAGTCGCTCCAGCACTCAACTCTATCAGGACTTGGCTCAGGCATCAGGGGGCCAGGCCATCCAAGTCACCAAGGCCACCCTGCCGCAGGCCACAAGCATTATTGAAGACTCCTCTAGTCCAGCTCTGGTAATGAGCCAAACATGGCAAAGGACCTCTGACACTGTTTTTGTTCTCTTCTGTCATAAAATTATATTTTCTTTTGTATTTTTAGATAATTTCAATGTATTTACGGGTATTTTTTCTTTTTACTAAAGAGTAGTTTTTTGTCTTTTTAGGTGATCCTATTTCAGGCTGTGAACCCAGGCAAAGCAGACAATTTCTCATTTGTTGTTGACAACTCTTTGAGGAAATTGACCGTGTTCATCACAGGCAGATCACTCGTATTCACAATAAAAAGCCCTACCGGTGTGTGGAGGGATATAGAGAATAATGTATCCTCTATGCTGTTGATAACATGCGTTGATCTAAACTTAAGTATAAAAAATGTGCCAGTAACATTGGGATTAATTCCACAGTTGATTAAATAATAATTAAATATATTAAATGACATTAAAAAATGAGACTCAATGAATGTATAACTTTCTAAATATTAAATAAGCAAATACACAGCATGTAATAAAAATAGTGTTTCACTTTCTCAGTGTGAATTTTCTGAAAACTTAGTTTAGTTTAGTTAATAAATAAAAAACTACTTTTTTCTCACAGGTGTGGTCCAAAAAAACACTGAATCCTCTGGAGCCTTGGGGTCCATTCAGAATACAGGGAACTTCTGGACTGTGCGTCTAAACAATACTCAGCTGGGAGGACTTTGGGAGATCAGCATGGACTCCACACAAGCTTACTCCATCAAAGTGACAGGTTGACAGGAATATTAGGTGCTACCAAAGAAAAAAATCAAAGGGGAACTACGCAAATGTTCTGTTATAGCAGTATCAATCTCAGAGTAAACAACCGAAAGTTTCCAACTTGTAGAATCTATGTCCGTTCTTTTTCCTGCTGCAAATATAGTTGGCCATGTGGCCATTGTTTATAATAAATGAACAGAAAGTCCAGCACTGTAATATTTGGATGTCCAGTACAATGCATTTCTGAAAGTGTAGTAAAGTGCATGCACTATTATTGTAAACAGTTGTAAAAGTAGGAGTAAAACTGCAATACAACTATAGATTTGTCCCTGTCCCTGTTATGTTAATCCATATCCATATTTACAGGTCAGAGTGGTATAGATTTCCTCTTTGAATTTGTGGAGATATTAGAAGGTCCTCATCCAGGACTACAGATTTTACCAGGCCGCCCACCAGCCAGTAAGAGAACATATCTGCAGCCCATTTTCTGATTTATGCTCCAAAATAAATATTTCCAGCAGTTGCTTAAAATCTTTTTTTTCTTATAGATGGGAATGCCACGATTCTCCTTTCTGTTACGGGTGGCAACTCTGTAACTGTTACAGAGGTGATGCTGATTCCAACTTCTGGTGCCCAGCCTGTTAACACAACAGTGGAAGACAGAGGTCAGGGAGAATACCTGGTGACTGTAGACGCACTGCCAGCTGGCGAGTTTGCCCTTCGTGTCGCAGGGGTTACTGATGGAGGCTCAAGGGCGTCTTCTAACCCCTTCCAGAGACAGTCGTCTACCCAGCTCAGGACCTCTGCAGTTGCAGTGTCAGCGTCTGTGAGTTCATCCGTATACATTGTATAATGTAAATACTGTAAGCCTATATTTCATGTATCTTCTGGACAATGGGTATAAATGTCTATTGTGCATCATCCCCAACAGGCACTGGTAAATAACACCTGGGAGCCAGGCACGGATATCACTGTCCCATTCACTGTAGCCTCCAACGCCACTGGTGACAGCTTTTCCATCCGAGCGAGGAATGACCGCGGATTCACCTCGTCGTTTCCCAACAGTGTGACTGTAGGTACTGGAGGTATTGCTGAGGGCACAGTGACCCTCACAGCTCCCTTAGCCACTCCCTCGGGTACCGACGTCACACTGACCATTGAGGCTGAGAATCCTGGAGCGACCGACTCCAACTATGTTGTGCTGCGTCTTGCAGTTGTTGCTAAGGTGATACTTTGCTGTTGTAACAGCATCTTTACTTATTCTCTAGATCTGCTAGACAGACCGTTTTAATTATTTTACAGTACTTAATACTATACTACACAGTACAGGATGCTATACCAATATTAAATACTACTGCTACTAAATATTTTATTTATTTGTGCAGGGTACACCAGTACTCAAATTAATTTTCCTCACTTTCAGGTTACCGACTTGTCATCTCCCACATGTGAAGTGGTTAGTGTGAATGCCAACTGCTCTGGCAACTGTAGTCTGCTCTCATGGGAGCTATCGGCTAACCTGACGGATGGCAATGGCACAGGCATCGAGAGCATCACAGTCCGTCTGGGCAGTGGCACCCTCAACACGACTGTGCTTACAGGTGCAGACGGGGTCAATGTGACCTTGGCCACCTACAGTGCCTCATGCTGCTCTGAGGAGGTGGAGCTGGTGGCCGTGGATGCTGTGGGGAATGTGGGTATCTGCTCCAGATCCATAAGCAGAGCCACAGCAGAGCCTCCAACTGCATCCACAGCTGCAGTCACTCCAGCAGCCACGTCTACCTCAGTGCAAACTGACAACACGACATCCCAGACCACTGCAAGACCACAGACCACAGCCTCTAAGGCAAGGAGCTGTCTGACCTCATCTCTTCCACTGTGGCTCAGTCTCATCATTTGTTACCATTTGCTTAATTAATACAAACTTACAGTATGTTAAACTAAATCACTGTATCAAAAGATACCTATATATTTTTTTTTTTACAAAACTATTTACTGATTTAAAATGCGTGCAAGCTGAATTAAAACATCCTATTTACATATGAGTGGTGGTTATGAGGTGTCATTTGCTGTATTAAAACTTAAAAGAAAGGAATACCAATGTAAGGGAATGCTTCTGAAGTAGTTAACTAAACTACCAGCAGTAACTCCACCTGATCTCCCTGTGATTATACAGTATTACTTATAATAGCCACAGCATTTTGCACTGTAATGTCTAGGCTATGTCTAACAACTACAATGTGTTGATGTGAGTGTTAAAAGATACACAGTTTGTTTGTTGACATTTCTGTAGGATTTGCTGCTATGAGGAATTGCTCTGAAAATTTAGCTTATGGGAAAGTTACCACATGGCCAAAAGTACAGACCAAATTCATGTAAAGCTATTAGATTCCCCAAGTAGGGGTACAGCAACACTATTCAGACATGTAGTTAAACTAGCCTAGCTGGCTAGTTTATAATCTTGCTATGAACAAAGCTGCATGCTATGAAATGACATGGCTTCACATGGCAGAGATAAACAAAGGTGGACCAGGAGGTAAAGAAGAAGAAATTAAAGGATTCAAAAGATGAGTATAGTATAAAAATATTGTTGTACATTGTTTTGTACATCTAATTGTACATTCTAATAAGTTTAATTCTAAAATGTATTGTGTAGGCTACTGGATTGTACTTACATTCTAATTAATCAAGAGGGTTGTACTTGAAAGAATCTGATACCTGGTTAATAGTTGCCAGGTGTATAAAGTACAAACACTTAGATACTGCACCTAATCAGCGTAAATGGTCTTCTTTGTTCTGGTTTAACCTGAAAGAACAATGACTCACTGCAAGAAACCAATGTCTTGACGGACCAGAAAATGATCACAGAAGCTTTAGCAACCAGAATAGAAACAGTCATCCTCAGACTTATTCAACAAGATCAGGCTGGGTTTATAAAAAAAACAGACACGCCACCAAAAATTTTGCAAACAATTTAACCTGGAACATATGAAAATGTACCTTTGACAAAGTAAACTGTTTATTTTTATTCAATGAATTTTCTTTTTTTTCTTGGCATATCTCCAACACACACATCCCACCTAAAAAAAACCATGCTCTCTTTAGCTGTTGAAAAAAGCTGTCCGCCAGAACTGAAAATGAAAGAATCGATGTCACATAATTGATAGGACTAACTGATCAGTAACTATTTGAAATAGTTTTCTCTCTCTTATCTCTCTAAGTAGGCATGATTGAAAAAAAAAACTAATGATGAACAATTTTCTCACAGATCCAAGGAAGTTTAAGATTGCAGGGAAAATCATTCCAAGTTTTCAGTGGGTTGTATCTGGTAGTCTGGAGAGCAACACAGTCCTCATCCTCTCCCTTAAAACCATTATCTGGCTGGTCACTTATCCAGTACCTTTAAAACAAAACAATTAGGAGGAGTTAATAATGACATACATAGCAACAGACACTGGATGGTCACTAAGACTAAGTCATTCACAGCTTACCAACAGAATCAGTGCAAATATATAAGCGGTAGATAGCATGAAACTGCATTAACTTAAAACTCTCTCTTTCCCTGATCTATTTAATGATGACTCTCACCCACTGATGGCTGGAGTACCATCCACCCATAGCCAAACTCCTTCTTTGTCATTGTCTGTTGCTCCGATCCAGAAAATGTTTTCTGTCTCTTTCCCAAAGTTGACTACAAATTCCTGAAAAACAAACAAAAAAAGAGTAAGATGCATTTGAAATGAATCTATATATCCACAAATGTATTAGGGTAAATAATTTCAGAACGCACATATATTATAAACACACACCTGTTCTTCTCTGCTATTTATGGCAACTAGGTCTGCGTCTCTTTCTTTGCAATTATGTCTACTCTCCTTCCAGGTTCTCTGTTCGGAGGAGATGAGGTAGAAGCTGGAGCTGAAATATCTCCAGCCATGTGCTGCGCTGGCAGCTTCTGTGTAGTCAACACAATTATGGTAGATAGGCTGAGCAAAATCATATAGTAGCTGTTGCTTATAGAAGTAAAGTGGAGAACAGTTTCCAATCTGCAACAACAGGTGTGTCATTGACATGTTTGGCTGTGGTAGATTAGCGGAAGGACTAGGCCTACCTATTACCAGATTGTATTGTGCAATAAAATAAGCTTGGTGCACATCTGAATTAAAGTTGAATTTCAAGAGAGTTCATGAGTTGTCCAGACCTATCTTACGAACGTGTGACTTACATAAGATATACTTAGACTTCAAGCGTTTTGAGAATTGTGCCATAACCTTAAGAGAGAGGCTAAGGGATAACTTACGAACTACTTAGCGATAAGTAGGTTTTGGGAAACCACTTTTTAGCTGCCAGTTGGCAAATTCTCTGTTGCTGCTAATTCTGTTGCTCTCATATCTACCAGCAGCACTTGGCAGCCTCTAAGAACTAGGAAATGGACTGATTGACTACAGATTTTTTCTTTAACTGAATAATATAAAGAAATCGAAAGAACAACTATAAAATACTCAGTATCAGCAGTAATATTGAATCAGTAAATACTGTAAATATTAAATGTTTAGATTAATTGAATGAATAAGTTTTACCAATCTTGGAGAGTCTCCTCAGGAGGTCATCTCTTTCTTTGGTGAGGGTTGTAAAATTGGCCAGTATTTGGTCTCTCTCTGTGATCAAGTAATTGGCCTGCAGTCTGACTTGAGCATCCTCAAGAAGGTCATTGTTGCCACTGCAGCTGATGTTGGTTTCTGCACACTGGTGAACTGTAAGAGATTATTGCATTCTATATACATTTTGTATCTTAAACTGTTGTCTTTAGTATGACTATTGAAGATATTTAGGTTGAGAATTTCAGTTGGAAAGAATGCCTATATGTATGGTGGCTGTGAAGTACAAACCACATTAACAAATTACTAAACACAACAACAAATTGAGAAACACAAACAAATTCTCCAAAACCCCCCTCAACAGCTAAGTTAGTCTGAACTTTTCTTTGGTTAATGTGGACTACTCAGCTTGCAATTTGCCTCTCTCCTCATTCAGGATAGCACACTGTGCCTGAAAATTGGGTGTTTTTAAACTCTCTGCTGTCTATTATTTTAGAAACGTGGTTGAATTTATGGACTGGAGTATTGAAAGTTTTCTGTATTTTATTTTTAGAAAATTTGGAGATTTCGGACTGCTGTAATGTGAACTCACAAAAAAGACATAGGAACTCATTTAGAATTCCTTGAAGAACATAATAATAATAATCCTGAACATGGACATTGAACATGGTTATTTTCTGATGTATAGAGAGTAAATTCAGTTCCTCCACTTCTTTTTTCGAATGAGCTTTCCTAAGTGTCACAAGGTATGTAACTTATGTATATCACAGCCTTAATATACATATCTTCATTTTTCTCAGACAGCAAGGGAGGAGACTTTTTTTTGAAGTGCTTTAGTTGGTACAGCTCACATGGTCAGTGAGGTGAGAGTCACCTCTGTGGTCAGCTGCTGCACATGTGCAAGATGAAGGGAAATACTAACTCATAAGCAACCATCAGACACCACTACCTTTTTCTCATGAGAAACTCATTGTGTTCAGCCTGCCACCTGCATCAGTATTCTTTAGAATAGTTGAGTCACTGCAGCAGTTGAGTCACCTTAAACAATCATAATGTCGCAAACCATGGTCACCTCTAGGAGATGATTTAAGGGACGCGAAGCAAATGGATCATAAAGGATATGGGACTAACTGAAATGGGCAACAGCTAGACAAGAAAGATGTTTCAAACATATAGGAGAATATCATAATACCATTAAAAGTAATATTTGTGAGAGTAGGTCAGTGGGAGTTCAAGATAACAGAAACAATTGTACAGTGTTGAGCAAGACAGTAAAATACAGGAGATAAGAAAGGGCCATTAATTAGATTAGATTATATTAGGCAGTGGGTGTAGAGGTCAGGCTTCTGCAGTGAGTGATTGATAGTTAAAGGTAAATAAGAGTAACAGAGGAAAAGGAAGTATGTGTGGGAGTCTTGGGATAGTGTAAAATTTAAGTAAGAGAAAAGAACTTGTGTGACTGGAAGAGAAGTATATGGGGTGTTCTGAATGAAGGGGGGAGCTTTTGCTTTGCGAAAACAACTGCTCAAAAAAAAGGCCACACGTTTACAGCAACTGGCAGCTCTGTCTACTTTGTGTTTGTGGAAAATACCTTTTTGAATCGGACATAACACTACCTCAGGCTACAGCTCTGAGACAGCCAAAAGGCACTGTGTTATGATTACACTTTCTTCTTGTTTGATTCATTTCAATTGTTGCATTGGCAGTGTCAATGAATCACTCAATTCACATACATCTGTTTCTGCAATATCAAGCCCACTTCCTTGTCCTTTTCATATCCAACCATAAGGGTAAAATGTGCTTCAGTATCAGCTGAGCAATTCCTTTCCATCTCTCTCTCTCTTTCTCTCTCTTTTTAACCATCAGAGTAAATGTGCCACTCCAGACATCCAAAAGATTCTTCTTCAAAGTATGCACTCACCTTAAAAAGGTTATAGTCATACATACATATGTCAATTTGTAATATGTCCCTTGGTATCAGCAAAGCAGTCCCCCACACCCCTTTCTCTTTTCTTTTTCCTTTTACCATAGCCTGCAGAGTTTCCTGCTGCCTGGATCAAAGCTAATTTGGCCAAGAGTGCCACTGACTCTGGCCCATATTTGGCTCTGCCCTGGCCCAGGTGACGTAAGGTATACGCGCCAGGGACTGTTCCTATCAGGGAGCACAGATGCAGGCACAGGGATGCAGCCATGGACCAAACATGGTGCTTAATCCTATCCAGAAGAGAGTGAAGCTTGGCCACTTAATACACACACACACACACACACACACACACACATTCATTCACTTTAACCTTTGGTCTCACCCACACAACCTCTTTACAATCTAGTTTCATAAACATAAACTCCCTCTCTCTCTCTCTCTCTTGCTCTCACATCCAAACACACCCACTCACTACCGCACTCATCCACACAACCCGCACACTCACAGTGTCTCTGCCTCCCCATCTCCTTTCATTCCTCAGGTCTCAGAAACGCTATCCCTCTCAAATCAGTCTCTCACACAGACAATCAATTACTCTGTAGGGAGTCAATGACAGAGCTACCATCCACTGAGCAGCTACTTACAGTAGGGGTTCTGATGTGTGTGTGTGTGTGTGTGTGTGTGTGTGTGTGAGAGAGAGAGAGAGAGAGAGAGAGAGAGAGAGAGAGAGAGAGAGAGAGAGTCCTTATTTGTGTGGTTTGTGTGATGTG
Source organism: Limnothrissa miodon (assembly GCA_017657215.1). NCBI lineage: Eukaryota > Metazoa > Chordata > Actinopteri > Clupeiformes > Clupeidae > Limnothrissa > Limnothrissa miodon. Next base: position 3,321,963 of record JAGFZM010000139.1, read on the forward strand.
TATTTTAAATTCATTTCTGGGCCCTCAGTTACTATGTGCTCTGTGTGCTTCTGAGCATCACTTTGTGTATATGTGTGTTGTCTGTGTGTGTGTGTTGTCTCTGTGTGTGTGTGTGTGTGTGTGCGTGTGTGTGTGTGTGTGTGTGTGTGTGTGTGTGTTCACTGAGCATGGATGTGTGCCTAAGGAGTAGTCTGGACTCACACTGAGTGCTCTGATTAGATTGATCTGCCTGACTGGGAGAGTAAGAGACAGGATGAAAAAGAAAATAGTGTGGAAGGGAAAGCAAGAGAAAGAGTGAAGGAGAGAGAGAGAATGAGAGAGAGAGAAAGGGAGTGAAAGAGACAAGGAGGAGTGCACAGAGGGAGAAAAAAAGTACTTCTTGACATGAGTAAAGGAGACAGCATGATGAGAGAAGGAATTGGAAACAAAAGAGGAGATCAAGCAGACAAGACAGACCCACTCAGGAACAGTGATCACTTGCTTAATGCAGCATGTGTGGGATGTGTTTACTGCTGTGAGCTTAGGCTGACAGATGATGCATATGATGTGCTTCTACGACTGTATGTTGGCTCATATGGTGTTACTCGCTTATAGGGATAGACCCCTTTTCTGAGGCAAGTATCAAAAATGCTGAAAGATGTGCTTTAAACAGAAATGCAAAGAACCCTACTGTCTGACCGTGTGTGTGTGTGTGTGTGAGAGAGAGAGAGAGAGAGAGAAAGAGAGAGAGAGAGAGAGAGAGAGAGAGATTCTTTACATCTCTGATCTGTTGCCTGATCTGTCCCACTCATGTGAAGTGCAGTTCATGTAATTCAGCAAGCTCACCACTAGATGGTGCTCAGTGTGGCTTTACTGTAAGTTCAGATTGTCTGCATTTGCTCCAAAACAGGAAGAGAGAAATAAGATTTCTGCACACGGTAAATGGTTGCAAGACTTGGAAATCACCTCTCAGTTGATGAGTCCACCTGAAAGGAACGTTCCTTTTGCATGTTCTTTGCACTTGCCCTTGGCTTACAGTCACATCTTAGTATGTGGTCCTCACACATGAAAGGAGCAAAGTGGAACACATTATTCGCACTAATTAAGAAGGAATAAACCATGCCTTGGGTGTTGGCACACTTAAACTTCTTGTGTTTCTCTCTTTCACTTCCTCTCAGTCTCCTGGCCCCCTGCCTTCTTCTGGATCTCTATTTCATGATTGTGCTGGGAAGCTTACGTAAATGAGAGAGATGCTAATTTGTTTAGGATAGTCTGAGATGTTCAGCCTAGTTTTTCCCTGACTACAAATATTGCGTAACCACTGGGCCTGTCATGTATCTGAGATGCAGGCAGCTGCGGCAAGATCTACTCTCCATCTGGTCCACATCTGGCCCGCACCTGCGTTGTTATACAAAGTGTTTGCAGTGACTGCTAAACGCTTGAAATGGTTTTCTTAGCAAGCAAATTTATGACATTGCTGCAGAAAATGAATGTCCATTCATACATACTCATCTTCAGAACCAAAAATACAGACTTGCTCTTATGGGCTGCAATATACTGTACATGATAACACACATGCATTCACACTGTATGTATCACAGTCTAAATAGCTTTATTCCTGAATTTCTTATTCTTATTCAAGCTTTGTGTAATCAAGCACAAGGAGTGAAGATATCCTCAGAGATCAAAATAGCTTACATGCTTGACTACAAGACTACATGACCAACAAGTTTTATTGGCCCCCATGTGTGTGTGTGTGTGTGTGTG
>JAGFZM010000139.1:3323808-3370565 GCA_017657215.1 Limnothrissa miodon
GGGGGGGTTGGTTCACAGCATTATTTCGATCTTTTTTTTATCAGCCTCCCAATTCTTAGATCTTCTCAGCAATACCTGCCAGCATAGCCAGAGTCCTTAGATCTATAAATCATCATCTTCTCTTCCTCTCTGCCCTTACTCCTCATTCCTTTTCTCTCTCCTCTTGCCTTACCTTATCCTCCTCCTCTCCATTTTGCTCTCTCTCTGTCTCCTCATCATTTCAGGCTGTCATTAATTTGGTGTCTGTTCGTCATTTTATACAGCTGCATTCCCCTCTTCTCCCCAAGCCTTTTTTTTCAAGACCTCATTTTGCCATCTCTCATCTCCTATATTTCTCAGTCCACTCCAGCCCCCTCCCCAACCCCCGTCACTACCATCTCCTCTCCCCTCCTCCTCTCTTGAGCGCTCTTCCTCCTTCCTCCCTATCTTCTTGGAGTTTATAGTAGCCCCCTCCCCCCTCCTCTCTCTCCTCCTTCCGCTCCTCAAGTCCTTCTTGGGGCTGCTAGTGGGCCGTCTGCAGCCACCTCCTCATCACGGGATTTGATTTTGATTTTCAAAGACTTTGATGATGGCTTTGGCCTCAGGTTGCCGTGGCAGCAACACTCCTCTATGCATATGATCGGTCTGTTACCATAGCAGCCGCAGGGAGCTTTTCTGCCGCTCCAAAACTGGGAACAGGGGAGCTGGAGCTGACTGACCCCTGGCAAGGGAGGGTGAGGGAGTGTGTGTGTGTGTGTGTGTGTGTGTCTGTGTGTATGTATGGGGCGGGGGGTTCTGTGCCCTTCTTATCAGTTTCCATGGTTGCAGCAGCATGGGGTGTTGTGTTGAGAGAGAGGGAGAGAGAGGGCGAGAGAGAGAGACAAAGAGAGAAAGTGTGTGTGTGTGGGGGGTGTTCCTGGAGGGTGAGCAATGCTGACTGTCAGTTCCTTCATCACACACTCAACAGGAGCCCCTTTAACAGCCCAATCAACCACTGAGAACACACTCCTGTCTGATTGTAGTCTCTAACTACAGGAAACTAATCTAAGGGGGGGGGGGGGGTGATTTTAATGATGCAGGCCAAATTGCAGAGAAAGTGACACACACCTGAATCACTACATGATTATGGTCATCCTTTAATGCTAAAAGGCATGTTTAAGACTACCGCGTAACGCGTCATTTATTGTTACCCCTGGTAACCACACCTTATTAATATAATGGTTTAAATGAATGGCTAATTTTTGAAAGTGAGAAATACAGTATATGATCTGATCCAAGAAGTGGGAGGATCTCATATAACCCAACCTGCATGATTTTCCAAGCCTTCAACCCAACCTCTTGATGTAAGTGACTTCAAAGCTTGTGAGGGAGGTGTGGGGTGGGGGGGTTTAGATCTCTGATGTGGCCCAGTCCTGTGCCATACAGTTCCCGTACTAGACAGTGATGCACCCTGTGGGAGCCACTTTCCACCACTTAGCGGATAGGAATCGCACCTGTTGGATGGTAGAGGTGTCTTTGGGCTCAGTGGTGAGTGAACCAACAGGAGGGCACTGGGTATCTCAGAGTTTAATATCATCACCTCCTGCTTTGTATGTCAATGCACCAAACTAGTGGCCGACCACACACGCCCACACACACACAAGGCCAGATGTACTGTTAATTGTTTTATTTTTCCTTTGCAGGTTTGCAGATATTGCACAGTTTCCTGCCTTTCTTCCTATATAGCATAAGTTGCTGAACTGAATCAACCGCGGTGGACATACCCATTTTTATGTTACTGTAATAATATGTCATCAGAATTATCACATTGGACAATAATAATTCTACTCTCCTCTTAAAACAAAAAGACACTTGATCTGCCAACGTCAACCAAGAACTAGCATGAAATTAAAAAGCAAAAGTAACATGTTTAAGGTTTTTGCCAATTTATTCCGGTGGACACAAATGGTGGCCAATGTACAATGACCAAAAAACAGAAACAACCTGAAAGAAATCACATAACATGCACTTTCTCCTGTTTGACCCTGAAAAACACCCCATGTTCTGTTACATCTTTTGTATATACTGTATATGTACATTGCAAGGCACATGTTCCATATAGTCTATAGAGTGAATAATATGATATAAAGCAAGTGAATTTAGCAATAGGTGAATATGGTGTACACAATAAAAACCAGTTATACTGCTGTACCGTTATGGGTGACTCTTCAGAGCTAATAATAACTCTGCAGTTGACTGATGTGAGTGTTCTATTCAGTCAATGTGAGAGAGTGGCAATTTTCATAACATCACATTTGACATATCTCTCTCTCTAGAGAAAAGGTCTTAAAATGGAGTAGTGTTCTGAAAAAAAATAGTTGCTAGATTTACATGACATGAAAGACGTGCATAAATCGCTGTGCGTGTAAACAACGTTTTACTTTATACTGCTTTATACTGCATTGTTTTGAATGTTTCTTAATTTATTATTTGTTCACAGTCTGAATTAAATTTTTCTTTTAAAAAGAAGGTAACTTTAAACACAGTCTCCAACGTTTTGGCACAGAACTGTCACATTTATACTGACCTTCAGAATGCATATGTGAAACAAACATATTGCACTTTCAGTTGTTTCATACAGATCATGCCATGTTGTCGGGTGGTAACAGAACAGATTTAATGTCTAGAACATGCTCAGAAGCCTTGGTACAGTTGGCCCACATTAGCAAGGACAAATGTTTCACTGAGTTGTGCTTTGTAAACAGCTCCCATTAGGGCCATAAACATTGACAGAGATGATTACCTTCTTCTGACGTAATGACAGTTCACTGGACCATATCCATCAGTGTGAGTGTGTGTGTGTGTGTGTGCGCGTGTGAGTGTGTGAGGTCATGTTTACTGTAAGGTAGTGTGAGAAACATTTTCTGCATATTTCTAACCATCATTCATCACTCTATCTCTGTCTCTCTTTTCTGTCTTCCTCAATCTCTCTAGACCTTTTATTGTCTCCCTTTAAGAAACTCCACAGTCAGCATTTCCTCTGTAAAGATGATCCAGACATCATCAGCTATCCAAGGTGCCACTAAAACCTGTGTTACAAACCATATGCACCCCCCCACACACACACACACACACACACATACACACACACACACACACGCATACACACACACACACACACACACACACACAAGCTCTCTCACATGCACACAAATATGCACACACACACACTCACACATACAAAGCTGTCAAGGTCTCAATAACGCTCTGGCACCCTGGATGAGAAATAAACTGTGGTCTGATGTCTTCATGTGTTGCCGGTCGTCTCCACTGGGCCTTCTACCAAAGAACGAGAACAGGAGAGAAGAGAATTGCACACAGAGCTGCACTGTCTTGGAAACCGCTTTGACAGGAAAGGTGATGTCGGGCTGTGTGTTTGGAGCTGCCAAACATGACTTCCATTCTCCAGTGGCTGCGGGTTCTGGCTTTGTTTCAGAGTCACTAAGGGAGAGAATGTGTTTGTTCCAGATACATGAGTGAGAGGCAGGCGGACACAGGATAGCTAGAGCTATCGAGTACAGCAGGGAATATATCTCTGATTTTATTCATTTGGTTGGTTTTTATTATACATTTGTACTGTATACATTGTACAGAGACATCTGTGGCTTTTCTATGTTTCTCCATCTGATTTTGTGTGTTACTGTAATGCATTCATTTCCTGTTGTGGGATCAGCTGTCTCTTTTAAGTCATCTCATCTCATTTCAATATTTCAAACACTCACACACACACACACACACACACACACTCCCGCCCCCCTCTCTTTCTCTCTCATTCACTCAAAAGCAATGATAGACTAGACTCATGGTTGGGCCAGTGATGACTGAGGGTTAATTAAGCAGGAACTACTGATGGCAGAACTGAGCTCAACGTCTTATGTGTTGTGTGTGTGTGTGTAGTTTCATTTACACTGAAACGCTGATTAAAGACTGATTTGCATGTGAAAGCTGGCCTGGTTTGAGAGGGTGGAACACAGTGGTGAGGAAGGAGGGGGGTGATGAGAGATGGAGAAAATGGACACCCACCCACCTCAGAGGAACCCACTCAGAGCCTAGCTCACTTCCTGCCTGCCGCTCAAAGCACACAGCAACACCTCTTGGCATCAAGCTTCACCTCTGCTAACTCTGTGCCAACACAGATGCACAGATATCTGTTTGTGTGATGGAGTCAGCAAATTAGATTAGATTAAATTAAGATTTATTGTCACTACACATGACAATACACATACATGGGGTAACAAAATGCAGCAAATATTGGGCCCTCAAACTACTGTAAAGTTCACTGACTTATACATATCAAGTAGTGCTGGGGATGACACAGCTTTTTTTGATGCCAAGACCGAGTGGAGATAGAAAGCCAAATTTTTAAAAATGTAGCCCAGACTGAATCAAGACTGAGTCTTTGAAGTCTGTTTTTACAACCGTGATTTAGCATCCTGTCAGTTAGTATTCAGTAAGCATACTGTTATGTAGGCTAGACTGGGGGTTGTTTGTAGGAGCAGTCTGATTCACTTTTATCTGCTCTTCTTGTGCACTACCTCTAAATTGGGACTCTTTACTGACAGCTTGGAAATCCAGACATATCAAGATCTAAACATCATTTAATGCCTATCAAAATGCCTCTGCACTTATCTGGAACTGTTATGTGATTATGATTGCAGGCTGATCATGTCTTCGCTCTCACCCTGTGATCAATGTCTAAATTTAAACAAATTTATGTGATTAGCAGGTATTTTGTGAACAACAGAATACAAAGAAAAAGATCTAAGGTCTTGAGGACTCAACCTTCATCCACATGGCTGGTCTGTGCAAATGTGTTGAGGTACAGATATGACTGTGTGTGTAAATGTGCATCCGTGTGCATGTGGGTGCACGTTTGCACATGTAAGTGTGTGTGGGTGTGTGTGTGAGTAGGTTGGTGCAGTTTGAACCAGGAGAAGACTTGGCTTTCCATTATGAGCAGAGGGCAACTTTCCGTCCTGCTGGGCTCCTCACGGGCGTGGAGGAGGGGTTATGTAAGCCCTCTGTTGTCATTGAAAACATTCTACAACTACTACTACTACTACTACTACTACTACTACTGTACTACTACTACTATTAATACTACTACCGCTACTACTATTAATACTACAATTAATACTACTACTACCACTACCGCTATTACTACTACTATTACAATTACTAATATTAGTATTACCTACTAGTATCTTTAGACAGTGCTTTAGTAATAAAAAATATATGGGCAAGTATTAAGTGATGATAAATGACATTTTAAATGAAAGACTGGGAAAAGCATGGTGGAATGTGCTATACCTCCATCCTAAGGGGGTTTATTCACAGCCCCCCTGCCGTGTTTCAGCAATAGCTTCAATATTTAATATTTATCTGCCACCCCTGAACACCACACCTCCCATCTTCCTCTGCCTAGATAAGGTATAAGGAAGCTTACTGGATCACTTGTTTCCTGCCTGCAGTTGACTCTTACATGATTCTATACTTCAGGGTTTGTGACCTTGCTGAAAAGGCTTTAATGTGTGTGTATGTGAAATTGCAATAACAGTGCAGGGGCTCTATCCCAAGGTCTTTTCTTATATGAGGGGTTGGGCATGAACTGAAAAACAGATATTTATATTTTACATAAATATATTTTTCATATATTTATATTTTGGATGACCAATATTAGTTTTTCACTACTCATCCAACTTCTTTTGTCTTTTGTCTAACTATCATGTGACTTGGCCACCACCATATGGGCAAATACCTGTTTAATGGCTTATATTATATAGAGTAAAAAGTAGCAGGAAATGCTCATTTTATAGGAATTAATATGAACAAAATCTTTCTTGGCACCAAGCCTGTTGAGTCATACAGGCTGCTGTGAGTCCAAGGACACAAAAGGCAGGAGGGAACGGGCCTGACACCATTGTCAGCATCATAAAGTCAGCACCGGATAGGAACATTTGGCATGCATGGCTTACCTGAACAGGTAATACAGGGTGACTGCCTCCGTGGTGACGGTTACTATGGCAATAGCTTCTGCTCTTCGGGAGGGTTGTGTGATTAGCACGCATGAATGGAACTGTTTCCTGGCATCTGGCATCTGCTCTATGTATATCCACAGACATAAAGACATACAGTCACATGTGTTAGACGTTTAAGGCATTGCCAGGCAATTGCATGCACAGTGTTGTTTTCAAGATGTAGATGAGCTAAAATGCAGAATGACTAGCTACATTTTAACCACAATGAACTAATACTATGAGAGCATTCTTCACTACCATTAAAGCCACTATGTGTAGGATTTATCTTCTATTTATCTTCGTCTTTTATTAAAAACATATTTTTTATTTTAAAAATATAATGTAAAACGATGGTAATTACCTCCATGAATAAATTGTAGTGTTCCCGTAAACTTGGTAATTTCGATTTATATGTAGATGTGGTTGGGTACCAAATGAGAATATACATTTTGCGCCGCCATTTTCAAAATGAGGACCATGGGAAATGAGGACCGTGGGAAGGGAAGGGCTAATACATTTTATTCAAACGCGTGCAGTATACCACGCCGCCGATAGATGGGAGAAAAAAATACGAAAAAAATAAAACTTACACATAGTGGGTTTAAATGAAGCTGTAGCTGCATAAAGTTGACAGAAAACATGTTTCACCAATTGACACATGTACCATGTTATCATTTGGTCGAGTCAAATGATTTAATTGGATGGGCCTGTACAGCTTCCGCACTCGATGCACTAGTATATTACTGTTTCTAATGTCAGTGCTTCTGATTTATTCATTCATTTATGTATTACAAATAAATAGACAGATAACTAGATTTTAGAAATGAATGTCCCATTTAACTTAAGAAATGTAACCATTTCAGTGGGAAATGCTTGCAAATGTGGAGATACTTATGTACCAGAACATACTTGGCTATATTGTCCTCATTCTTACATATTTACTTAAAGTATGGCTATGTGTGTATTTTAAAGATGAGGTGAACTATAACATTCAGAATGTTTTATCATGGGCCTGTTGATCTAAACTGGTGACCATCTAAAAATGAATTCCTAAAACAACATTCCACCTCCAGGGCTAGATAAATCTAAAAATAAGACTAACGTTTTAAATCAGTTAAATATAACACTTGTTCCATAAATCATCAACGAGAAGGAATGCTCAAAGCTTTCTATTAGTGGTCTGTTCCCTCAGGCAGTTGATCTTGATACAGTAATAGAATAAGTGCAATGAGCTTTTTAGGTAAGGTGATAAATCTTCTGAATCTTGTGCATTTTGTATATACACATTATTACATAGATATAGTGATAACCTCTATGGCTATTCTGAGCCTATTGTTTTTAATGAATGTCAATTGTCTGGTGTGGAATGGTAAGACTAGGCAAAGAGCCAATGGAAACTTAAATTATGTATCCTTAGTGAGTGACATGCCACACTCAGAGGTTGTGAAAGGTTGCAATCAAGGTGCTGGGTGCTTTAACGGCTTCCTGATGGAGGGCAGTATTTGATCTTTCAGAATAGGGGTTATTCTGCAGAGACAGGAGAGAGAAGCCATGGCTCAAAGCAGCAGTGGCGAGTCTCTATTCCTGTAGCATAAAATGAGTGGGAGGTCTGGCTGATTCAGGTGAGGCGAGAGGTAAAGATCAGACTCAGGGCATCAGCACTACTGTCTCACTTGCTCTCTTTCGTGCTCTGTTCAGTTCTCTTTGAGTTCTTGACTTAATGCGCTGCAAGTCCTAAGGCCCACAGAAAGGTGTGCAGCTAAATTATGTCCAAATTATTCAGTCATATATAGCTGGACTCTAATTAAGGTGCAGACTCTCAAAGATGCTTTCAAAAAAGTGGAGGACACCGTCATTTATAGTGTTATAGAATGTGAATACATAGGTCATTGCTGTCATGATGGGATTCTGAATGTAGATAGAAGATTTAAAAATGTAGATGGCTGCACAAAGTAACAAAGACAGAAATACTTATACTGGTGTAAATACTCACTATGTACTGTATGCACTGTAGGCCTACTGTACACTCGGTATATGCACTGTAAAGTTGGATCTCTCTCTCTCTCTCTCTCTCTCTCTCTCTCTCTCTCTCTCTCTCTCCCTGTGTACGTCACAAAAGATATTCAGAAACATCAGTCAGACAGCAGGGATGACTGTAGAGATGAAAAACCTGCACAAAGGTGTTTCACACGACACATTATGAAACTGTTGCCATGGTGATGTCTCTGTGAAGCAGTAAATCGGGAAAGTGCGTAACTGACCTCAGGCGGCTGCCGACACCAGGTCAGATGAATCCTGGAGTAAAATCGGGTTAGAGGGAGATTAGGGCCTATTCAGGGCCAGGTTAGGGCCAGATCAGAGCCAAGAGAGAACCAAATTCATTCTACTGTAGATGTCAGTTTGGGAGCGAGGATTTGTTCACACCTTACATGTCGCAGAGGTTTTCCTTGTCTCTACAACACTGGCACACTCTCTCACGCATCCCCCCTCAATGCACTCTGTCCAAGCACGTAGGTTTGGTCTCAGCTTTGGTGGGGACATAACTCGAACAACCCTTTCTATCTTACTCTGACTCCTCTTGTTTTTTCATATGTTTCTTTTAAATTTTTCACATATAAACTCTCTCTCACTCTCTAACCCATATTGTTTGGCTATGATAATGGTTTCAATAAATAGTAAAGTAATATGTTTATTGTCAATAATACTCATATTTTGGGCCTTTTTCTGTTATATTAGTACCTTTAGTGTATAACATTGTATAAACCGTTTCCATTTTTTATATTTGCCCTAATTGCTAATGACATCTTTGACTCTAATGACAGCTGTGACTCCACTCAAGTAGAGTAAAAATCACTTTAGTCTTGTTAATAAAAAATCTTTTTGCCTTCAGACCTGACCCCATTACACCCATATCGCACCAAACACACATACACACACACACACACACACACACACACACAGACAGACGCTTTCATTCTCTTTCTCTCTTTCCCCATAAACAGAGCATCTGGACCACTGATTGTTAAAAATCCATCAAACAGATTTTGAAACAAAGCCCAAAGTTGAAGGCCTGTTACACAACACTGCATACTAAGCAAGAGACTCTCTACCAGGCCTCCTGAGCTTCTCAGGGAGCCAGGCAGGAAGGCAGAAAGAGAGGGGGTGGGGATGGGAAAACATTCCTACTGTGGCAGAACATCCCGTAGCACAGCGGTAACTCTTGAGACACCATACACATACGTCCTGGTTTCTCTTTAACGCCAAAAAGAGAGTTAAGCCATTGGTTTTGGAGGCCCAATGCGGATTACAGCTGGGGACTATATCGTTGGTTTTGGAGGCCCAGTGCAGATTACAGCTGGGGACTATATGGTTCTACAGAGACAACTAGTCTTGGGTTATTTTTTTCATTGTAATGTAAAATGTATGCATAACTAAAATATTTCTGAACTAAGATAGGTTGGAATATAACACACAGACATAGACAGTGGGCTTGTGATATATGAGGAAGGAGCAGGTGACTTGTTAATGTAATGTCTAATTGGTGTCTGCTGGGTCATAAAGAGAGAGTGTGTGTAAAGCAGGTCACAGTGGAGAAGGACCTTCTGCAGCCTCATCTAAGTGTGTGTGTGTGTGTGTGTGTGTGTGTGTGTGTGTGTCTGGTTTGTTTTATGGAGACACCTGTGACCCAGAACACCTGCTGCTCACACACTGCTCATACACACCATGCATTCTCTCTCTCTCTTTCACACACACACACACACACACACCTACAGTAAATTTACTGCATAGAGCATCCAATTCAATTCAATCATTAGTAATTTTACAATCAAATTGTAAGATCACCCAAGAACAACTCAGGCAAGGAAAAATGTCTCCCTTATTAGTTGATTGTTTAAGGATAAAACTGGGTAGATCAACTGCCAAGGGTCATGCATAGTTAGGCCTACCATAAATGATAGACTACAATTTGTCCATGGTTTTGACTAAACATCAACATATTTCCAAAATGTCCCATAATGAAGGTCAAGCCATAGGGTCGTCTGGGGTTGTCTAATGTTCTGACTGGACAATGGGATAGCAGTCAGACATGCAAGGAATGAGACTGATACGTATTTGGAGAAATGTCAAGGGTCACTAAGAATTAAAGTCGATCCTGGAGTTAACCTCCCATGAAGTTAGTCATGGACGTCTCAGGATGGAGTCAGTGACAGAGACAGTCAGAGGCGGAGATGACTTATCAACAGGGATAATGGTTGTGTACAGTATGTGGGCAGAGAAAGCAAACGTGTTCAGCCAGTCTGGGTAATTCACCCGTTACAGATCATGTGTCTCTGTAAGCATCTGACTATATCCTCTCTGTTTATCTTTCTATGTCTCAGACACACACATGCATGCACACACACACACACACACACACACACACACACACACACACACACACACAAACACATGTACACACAAAGACATACACTCAGCCCAGGATCATCATCTCTCTAAGTGCTCCAGTTGCTTCGTTCCACATCATGGCAGAGATGTATGGATGGTTTTGTGTGTGTGTGTGTGTGTGTGTGTGTGTGTGTGTATAGCTCTATTATTGTGAGTATAGCCTGTGTTCTAACCCTGCAGACATCTCCACTCTGTCAAATCTCTCATTAGCATCTCTTCTGAGTGCAGACCTCATTCGCCTCATTCCCTCTCAGGAATCACTACCATCCCACATCACACATACACAACACTCACAATACATACACAACACTCACACACACTTTTTCTCTCAATTTTCTCTCTCACGCACATACATACACACGCACACTTTATTTTACACTTTTTCAATTGCTTACACACAAAATCTTCACATGGTGCAACGTTTCAGTTTTTTACAACTCTTTTTGCAAAACACAAAACACAATTCCATACCTGACAAAAATCTGCCATTATGTAGATGCTTTCACATCCAGACAAAAAGCATCACTTGTTCACCAGTGCATTATACTCACTCTTGATGTGTGCAACCACTTCTTTACTGAACACCACCTAATGTGATGAAAACATGGTCATAGGGAACAACCATGGCAAGGCAAGTATCAGGCGAGTGTTATTTTTATTGAACTGGTTTACATTCTGTGAGGACAGACCCTATTAATACTGTTGCAAAGGTCTGGTACAATTCCATGGGGTGTGGGGTATTTTATGAGATACCGTCTTAACATAATGTTAAAGACTGCACTAAGCTATTCCATGTATACCAATAACTTGGCCTATGTCCATACAAAAGAATCATGCGTTTACATGAAAGCTTGAATTTCAAATAAAGATTATTTAATTCCAAATCAAAAAAATAATTCTGCATGAAAAAAAAAAAATGATTCAGAAACTTCATTTCAAATTAAGTGGGTGGTTTATTCTGATTCTCAAAATTAATAAATTCCTCTATCGTGTAAGCACTTCCTTTTAAAATAATCCTTAAAAATTCCTTTAAAACATATTCTAGTTTTTCAGCCTATTCTCTGTCTATTTAATTTCAAACAATTAGGCCACACCAATAAAATTAGTTGGTTCTCGGATTTTTTCAGGAAAAATATGGAGCGAGCGAGCGAAATAAAAATAAAAATAAAAAAATGTTCTGAAGGTAAATTAGCACATTCACAGTTAATGTTCATTAAAGACATTAACTCATGTGTTAAGGAAAAACTAAATGTGGCTTAATTTATAAACTTTACTTTCACACCTCACAGCACACTTTTTGTCATGCAGGTTTTAGGCAATGTACAAATTCATAATTCTGTCATTCTATGTTATGTAAAGGTTTGACGGTTTGTCATTTATTTAAGAGTTTGAGAATCTAAGCACCAAGCAAGCTGGCATTGAGAATTGGAATTGAGGTAGGCCTATCACATATAATGTAGACTACGTCTAGGCTGCTGTAGCCCACGTTCAAACTCATTTTGTCACAGTTCATCACAGGCATTAGAATGTCAAAATGCTAATCTCGGCACCGTGAGTACAACTGCGCAAAGTTCTCATCCTCTTTAATTTCAAAGTAGGCTACTTGTCAAATGTTTTTCTCTTCTGATCAAATGTTCTAATAATTGCAAACTCTGGCCTAGCAGCATCCACCGGCATCTTTCCTCATATCATGTCTCTTTTCTCTTGCGCTCTGAAGTGAAAGGCACGATTTTATTGGTTTTCGACGTCACGTGAACGCAGCATGCTGTTTTCACTATTATAGCTATCAGCCACGGTGTTTTTTATGTTCGTGTGAGTTCGAATTCAATTTTATTTTTATTTCATTTTGCATTTTTTTCAAGCGGCGAATCCGAGAACCAACTAATTTTATTGGTGTGGCCTTAACTCAAAATAAATTTTACCAGAATCAAATTTACTTATATTTGACATTTTTTTCTCTGTGTGTTTTTACTTGCTTACTGACTGGACTGCTGTTAAGCATGCACTATGCACACCTTACCAGGAGTGACATATTAATAACTTTGGATATTCAAATAACTGAAATTATATTCACTGTGTGTATGAGTGTGTTTGTGTGCGTTAGTGAGAGAGAGTGAATGGCAACTAGGCCACTATGTTCACATTTTGGTGTGTATGTGCATGTGTGTGTGTGTGTGTGTGTGTGTGTTTTATGTATGCGTGTGTTACTGCTGCTCTGAGAGCATTTTAAATGGATGGATTGAAGCTGCTTCATCACATCAGATCCTCGTCCCCCCATGACACTCTAAAACTTTCAGGAAGAGTGTTCCCTCCCCATGGTGTGCTTTCAGGACACCATCACTACACACACACACACACACAGCTCCAGTGCCTTGTTTCCTTGCTGCACTGAGCTGTTAAAACTGAACTCAACAGCACTAACACTAGTGGAGAAAGCAAGGTTGAGAAGGTCCATCAATAGTATTGAGCATTAGATGATGAATGTCACACTTACACACAGAGAACACACACGCACACAAGCTTTTTTATTCAGAAAATGCATATTGACTGTGTCCTAATGCCGTTTGGGACAAAGGGAACAGCTGATACCCTCATGCTATTACTCTTCTGAGAAAGGCGCCAGCTCCTCTGGGTCTTGTTCTCACAAGGTGCTGGCTGGGTGTTGTGATTGAACACATGCTGTCCTGTGCTGACCGCAGAAGTCTCCTTGATTAATCATAAGGACATTCGTTCGGGTAAATTTTGGACGAAAGAAACCAGAAACATGTTCCCTGACAGTGAAAGTGCGTGCACTGTTTATCTATATCTGGGAAACAGAACAAATATACTAAAATACAATATCATCTCATATAGATCATATACACTAAAATACAATATCATCTCATATAGATCATATGTTTTTTTTTTGTTGTTGTTTTTGTTTTAAAAATGTAGTGTTGAAGAATTGTTGTCAGACCCAGCCTCTGCCTGCCCCGGCAGCAGCAAAATCAGATCTGAGCGATCGGAGCGGGAGAGATGATGTGTTGATGGTGCTAAATCACATCACTACGATGGGGCTGCTCGAGTGTCCGTTTGATGTACGGTTGCTGCCTTCTCTCATTATCTCTGATGGCGGTGCGATCTTTGTGGCAGACTGACAGCTAGTCTGTGAACATCAGAGGTGCGTAGGAAAGATGAGTCAAACTGGGGGAAACTGATTTGTGCCTGGGCCCTTAACAAAAAACCCTTGTTGGGCTTTTGTGGAGGGGATATTAATCATCACTTCCATGATGAGTACCCCTCCCTTCTGCCACCTCTGTATCTTCACCATGGCAATGGAAAGGGAACCTCTCTCCTGCTCCCCACGCCATCATCTCTGGCCCCCACAGCAGGTGAGTGTGTGTGTGTGGTGACAGTGTCATCCATCAGGCTGCAGTGGTGGAGCAGGGCTAAACCTGTGTGCGTGCGTGTGTGTGTGTATGTGTGTGTGTGTGTGTGGGGGGGGGAGGGGCTTACTCGGTGTGAGATGTTTATGTATTGATTAGGGTTGATGGACAAGACCAAACCAGTGGGAATGCTGCCAGCTAAGGGAAAACTTTCTCACCACTGGGCCTCTACTCTGTCCACCACACACATAGCTAGCATTGTCAACTTCTAGGTTGGGGTGGGTGGCAGGGATAGTGCGAGAGGATTCTTATGGATATTAATGATATGCAAACGTATCGCCTCTGATTGGCTAACAGCACTGTAACGCTCCCTCTAGTGGGTCTGTCTGCAGGCAGCCTAATAATGTTTTTTTGAGGGCGGGCTAACTGCATAGCTAATGTTTAATGTGACGTGGGCTTGTACGGCTTTCGATTTTCAAGTTGAGCATACAAGTGCAACTTGGGCTGACCTATGGTAATGTAAAAAAATCAAGTATTAAACGGTTTATTTTGGAAGGAGACCTTTAAGATTGTAAATGAGTTCACGTGTGTGTGTGTGTTTGCATTGGTGTGTCTGTGAAAGCGAATGAGAGGTTGGTGTGTTTACTCTTTGCCCACATTTTGTTTGCATTCATGTATGCATGTCCGATGTTATCACTGTGTTAACACAAAGGTCTCCGCACACAAGCACAAATGCCCTGCCATTTATTCATCTATGTTGTCTCTGGAGCACTGATAAGTAAACACGGACCTCTCTCTCTCTCTCACACACACACACACACACACAAATACACGCACACTCCTCTTCTACTCTTTTTGACATCCTCTCTCCGCCCTGATTATCCCTCACTCCATCACCCCTTCAGGACTTCCTTCCCCAACAGACTCACCCATCTCTACCTCACTTTCTCTCTCACTCTCTACATCACCTTCTCTCTCACTCTCTCTCTCTACCTCACCTTCTCTCTCGCTTTCTCCTTCCGCAGTCCACTTAGTCCATTTGCTATAACCCTTCACCTCAGGGGAAAAGTGAAGTGATCTCTGCCTACATGAGCAGAGGAGGAGAAAGAAGAGGAAGAGAAAGGAATAGGAAGATGGCAGTGAGAAAGAGGTAGTGCTAGAGCCATGAAACACAGGAGTCCAATGGCCCCTTCTGGTCAGCCACCACGGTTCCTTTATCTTTCCTAATTAACTCTGTCAAAAAAGCTTGGTTTTTCACAGCAGTCTGTCTAGCTGTTTCTCCCGCTGTTTGCTTTCATTAAAAAAGAGTGACCTATATTTATGAAAGGCAGAAACGTACACTGTAAAAATTAAAAGTGCAATTTCAATCAGGTTACTCAAAGAACTTAAAAATGTCTGTAAAGTGATTTGAGAATCCTTTGTCACATAATAAGGTAACTGAAATATCCAACTGAGAACTCTAATAACTGTAGATATTGAATATTAAGTAAACTTCCTAGAGGAAACTTTATTAACAGATTGGCCCATGTGTTGTTCCAAGTTTTGAAAACAATCACCGTTCATTTCAAAATTATATATTATATAGAGGTATATATTATATATTATATAGAGGTATATATAGTTCAGAAATAGGCCAATGTGCTAGGCCACTATATGGAACTGCTCACTTTCATTGTTTCTCGTGCGATCACGTGATTTATGGGAGATTATCTCTAGGAGCCATGGTCACCAGTCCACAGAAATACATGATCCGAGTATAGCAAAGGTCAAGGAAGATTTCTTTCAGAACTCACAGGCACTGAAGGTATACACACACATTTTTAGTCAGACCAGAGCATCAGTGTTTCTGTTTTGCGTTTTGATACTTACTGTGTTCCTGCTCAAGTAAGGCTGAGAACTTGTATGAGAAGTTGTGTGTACAACTTTGCTCCCCAATGTCTGTGTGTTTAGAAAAAGTATGCATGTTTCATGTGTGTGTATTTGTAGTTCATTTTTGTGTGTGTGTGTTATTATGATTATGTGTGCATTATATGCTAATGTGTATCTAAATCTGCATAATACATGCCTGCCTCTCTGTCTGTGTCTCTCTCTTGGTGTGTGTATGTGTGTGTGTGTCCACTCAGTCGTGTGTGTGACCTGTTTCTGGCAGTGTTGATAAAGAACAGGTAACCCTCTCCTTGTAGCTGAAACGATGGTTCTTCCTCCTCTCCCTCTCTCCTCTTCCGCCCCTCCGATTCACAGCTGATCTTTCCTGTCGTCCCAGATAAAGAGCTGTAATGAATGGCCCCTCTCCTCACCTCTTCCCTCCCTCACCACATTCCCTTTAATTAAGAGGAACAGGTGCACAGCAGCCCACACCTCCCCACACATTTGCAAATGTCAACTTTAGAACACTGGGGAGACCCACAAGCCCTCAACACACTCCTCGGAAGCTGTGTGTGTGTGTGTGTGTGTGTACGTGGCAGGGTAGTAGGAGGCAGACAGGCACACTTTGTTTGAATTAGGAAATTAGGTGTGAGAAAAGAATGGGGGAAGAGGTGAGGATGTGTGTATGTGTGTGTGTGTGTGTGTGTGTGTGTGTGATGGGAGGGGTCCTGTGCCAGCTCAGTGCCAGTGAATCAGTCTTCTCAGGTAAGGTTACAAAGGAAAGGTGAGCAACTCAGGCCCAGGACTAGCACAAACCAACAACAGGTGTGATTTACACCGGAAGTCTGCAAACTACAAAAAAACAACTTAAACTATAACAACAGATATTCTGAAACTCAAGATACTGTTTAAATGGCATTAGATCCTCAACCGTATAAGATAAGTCCCAGCACCACATCCAGTATTCTTTAAATTCTTTCAGCAGTTTCTGGCTAACATCTGAGAATATCATAAAATCAGTGATGTCACTCTGTGTACAATTCCAACAGTTTCTCACCAGAAACTGGAGACATTTAATGACACAGCTGACAAGCAGATACATACACGAATATAGTTGATTTGTCTTTCCCTGTTATGTAACATCCTGTTTATGTGCATTTCCTTGTGGCACACAGAGGGAATCTGGAGAGTGTCACCTCTGCTCCAAAGTCGTGCACTTGTGAAAAGAAGGTCAAAATTTGGAGCCTGTCTGCACCCCAGAGGTTTTCCTGTAACTCTTTATATTCAGTCCACAGATTTTTTTTTCCTTACAGAAATCTACTGCGACCTTTGTGGAACTCTTTATGGATTATCGGAAAATCTGAATTTCACCACACAAGACTAGAGGAACAATGTGATAACCATGAAGAATGTACTTACATAGAACAACCCCCGCCTCCCCCCCCCCACACACACATACTCACACAAATCCAGTTGCAAATTCATAGAGAAAGTTGGGCTCTACTGTACATATGAGACACATCTCTGCCTATGCGCATTGCTCTCTTTTTGAGCCTACACAATTCAGGCCTTTTTATATTCTGTGCTACTTTTACAGAAACCATGAAGCAGACTTATAAAGGTGACTTTATTAAAATATTCAATAAGTCATAAGTTACCTTTACTTCAGTGGTTAGAGTAATAGTTGTTCTAAGTCGCAGTTGTAAATATTCCTATGCCACAATTAATAACTTGTGCCATTGACTGATTGCATATACCACATACGGGCATAAAAAAAACACACTATATTAGGTTACTGTGTTTAAAGGACACCATAACTAATGTGTATTTGTAAGATGTACAGTGTGTAGTTAAAGGATAATATATTGCAGTGTGTGTGTGTGTGTGTGCGTGTGTGTACGTGTGTCTGTGTGTGTGAGTTTTGATGAATGTTTTCTGTTTTCTCGTTTTTCTTTCAGATTGAACCAGGACTCTGTGTCCCATCACTGA
This sequence comes from Limnothrissa miodon, assembly GCA_017657215.1. NCBI lineage: Eukaryota > Metazoa > Chordata > Actinopteri > Clupeiformes > Clupeidae > Limnothrissa > Limnothrissa miodon. The sequence continues at coordinate 3,341,510 of JAGFZM010000139.1, forward strand.
TAATTAGCTAATCTCAAACTCCAAAAGAAGTCCATTTAGCACTTTTGACCTGAATGAATAAGAATCTTCACAAACATACATTAAACTTTTGTTATTTGGCTGTCCTCCCCTCTTCTCAGGCAATGGATAAGATATAATTTAGATTTGGACTGGATCAAGGCTCTTTTGTTTATCTTAGTCCTGTGGTTATACTATGAAGTGAGATAACCGGAGAAACTGCTGAAATCCAAACAACATGTCACTTTTGAGACAACAGATGCTCAGTGCAGCATTGTTTACTTTTAATGTCACCCATGTTGACCAGAACCTTGCTTCATGGTATAGGCCCCTGGGATGTATGTGAAGTCACAGCTTTAGCTTTGTTATGCCCACTGTTCCCCAAGGCTTCCAGCATCTGTTGGCTCACCCCTTGTGGGACACTTGCCTGCCCTGATGGTCAGACACACAGCTGAGCCCTGGACAGTTTCAGAAACTGACAAATACAAGTACATAGTATTACTTTATGAATCTCTCTCTCTCTCTCTCTCACACACACACACACACACACACACACACACACACACACTCAATCTCTCTCTGTTAGATAAACATAAAGGATAAACTGATACATTTTCAACACACTAATTAAAAAAAATACAATATGTAATTTTGTTTGGTAATATAGACCTTCTGTATATAGGCCCACATGCAGAGATAGCAAAAGTACACCATTTCCAAACTATGTACTAACTTGACTTGACTATTTGGGTAAAAGTGAAAAGTACAGCTTCTGAATATTTAATCTATTAAGGGCTATTTTTGACAATTTTCTTGTGAAGGAAGCAGACTGTTTTCTACAATTTGCAGATAAACTGATGTGGCAATTGTCCCCATGTTAGAAAAGACACACTTATACTATGAACTTAAAGTAGGCTATTGGTAAATTTCCTTTAAAGGCACAATGTGTAGCATTTTTTGTTGTTCTAATCTAAGTCTATGTTACCCCTTCACAAAGATGTGCTTTTTCATAAATATTTACCACCACTCAGGACTCAGGAACTGCAGTAGGAAACAATTAAAAAATCAATGAGACCTCTTACAACTTCTACTGTAATAACACAAACATCACGAAAATGCTAGGCTTGATAGTAGCCTTGAATTTGTTGGCCTATCGTAACAGTAGGGTTGATGTGTAAAGTTGATGTAGCCTATAAGCACAATGTAGGCCTACTATTGGAATTAATTCCTGAATCAGGGGATGGCAATGTTAGAGAAGTAGGCTAAAGCAGAAAAGTTGCATGTAGTTTGTGTTATGCCAAGCTTACAGTTTATTCTATGATACTTTTTACGTCGTTCTTACTTGCTCACGGGTAGTAAGCTACCCTATGTCTTACTGAACATCGTTTACACCGAACATACATCGCTGACAGATATAGTTCTTCTGCGTGCTAATGTAAATGTTGGCAGCAGTTCGTTGACAGGACAATTGGTGAAGATTTACTCGGATATGATATGTAGCTGCATTTATAATAACAGTCAAACAATAATTTAATCAAATTAAATCCAACAGCTATGTATACTACGTAGCCTATACGGGAGACGCACAGCGTATGGTTGCCATACCCACTTTGGCTGTCTTTCAAAATCCCCCCAATAACTCGCTCCAACGTAAATGTCTGCGCCCCTCCCTTTCCACAATGCATTGAAGTGGTCCACAACAGTTCGCCTCGGTGCCGTGCCAGTCGGCAGAGACAGTACATCTCCCGGCGTCAGGAACGATGGACGGTTTGGACGTGTGCGCCATTAAATATGGGTGATGGGCAACTGGTTTATGGTAAGAACAATTGTCACTTCTTTGTGCCAGCTAATCGGGGGTGGACGATACTGAATTAAATGTGTTGAAGTTAATCTCCCTCCACGTCAAGCTATTCTTAAATTGTAGATCACAGCTCAGAACAATTTAAATTCTGATCAAGCAGGTCATGCTGTGTGCAAAATTCTAACCAAGGCCAATGTAAATTAAAACGTATTTTTTAAATTCTCTCCTTGTTTGAGCGTGCCACATGCGCTCTTTTCTAGCTCTGTGCGTTGGGTAGAGAACGGGTCAGCTGCCGGCATCTCAGTGGGAATAGGCGATCTTTATTCATCAATAATTAACCTTTGAAGTCATCAGTGATTACTGATCATGTGTCTTTGGTTTGCGTGGGAGATGGCTCTTTAAAGTACCTATTTTAAAATCCAGATTAATGGACGGACGGCTATTCTGACAACAATACTCAATACCCTAGATTAAAATAATAGTGACATTACTCCAGAGGCTAGCTTTACTCCAGAGACAACTAACTGTATTGTGTTTAAATCGTACTTAGTCTTTGTGTAGCCTTAGTGTAATTTTCCATTTACCGGAATTATAGGTGGTATTCTGCCTGTCATGTGCAAGTCTCATACGAAGGATGTTAGCTATATTAACCTTTTCATCTAATGTCAGAAAAATGTTGTGGTCATACAACCTGCGCGCGCGCGTTTGTGTGTGTGTGTGTGTGTGTGTGTGTGTGTGTGTGTGAGAGAGAGAGAGAGAGAGAGAGAGAGAGAGAGAGAGAGAGAGAGAGAGATTCGTGCTTCACAGCACTCTTTAGATATTCCTCCCCACATTTTACAGTGAGTAGACATGCCTTAATCTCTAGACCCATAAAGTTACATGTGTCTGTCAAATCTCGGTTCCCCTGCACTCACAAAAAGCAGCAGCGACCTTAACAGCCTCTCCCGTTAGTCTTCACACGTCTTCCTTCTGACAGTTAAATATTTTGTTTGTTGAAACCGCCTTCCCTTTGACTCTTGCTTAGCCTTTTTGACAAGAACCGTCCCCCTTTTCCCAAGGTTCCCAGCTACAGTTGATCAAAGAGAAGCACCGACAAAAAAACACATGAATGTTTTATGTGGTGCACCATTAACACCCTTCATAAACAGTGGGTTCTCCGGGTTCCAGAGCGTGCCTAGACCTAACCTGGCGCGATAGACGTGTACAGGCCACCAAAACTGACTAGAGACAACTTATTTAGACCAGTCACTTTTCTCCAAGGCCGTGTCTTGTTACCTGACTGAAAAAAACATGGACCCCGCTACATTATTTCCCCCAGTTTTATAGAAAGCATGATGATAAACCAGTGAGTGACATTAGCTTAAATTCCAAAGGCGGCTATTTCATAGCTTTAGTTTATCCAATGAAAAGGTTTGACGCTAAAGTTAATGTAGGCCTAAACCTACACTGCTACCAGCCTATAACATTCGTAAAAATAACAATAAAAAAAACAATAAAAACCAGCACTGGTTTAACAGCAACACTGAACCCTACAAACCAAAAAGTCTTGATTTTTTTTAATATCTCAGGAACTGCTTCAGAACCACGGACAGCGGATTTTTGCACTGTTGTATATGACACCCCCAATGGCCCTTACTATATTCGGACCGGACTAAAACCTTTTCGCCCACCGGTGTCCAGGCCTGTCAAGTCCATAGGCTCTACTAGATTTTCTTAGGAAAAGGCGAATGTGACTCACGCGCGATGCAGTTTTCTTCTCTGGAGTATATCACCGCTGCCTCGCGGTATCTGCTACTCACAGTGGCGGGAAGCGTATGGAGTGCGTGGGAGAAAAAAACGGCCATTGTAGCACACCTACGTCGTTCGCACAGATCTGAGGAGTGCTTCAAAGAAGCTGCGCGGCGCAGCGTTCGGGCTAGAAACATGAGGTGAAGAAATGCAGCAACATGTAGCCTTCATAGCATAGTCTAAATCTACTTTTTGCCAAACAGGCTTCATTGATTTCTTAAGGTAGGGTTAAAAGAAATGGGGAAAAAAAGAAAACAACTATCCTTTCATTTTCAAGAGTAGGCTAACTGTGTCAGCTGTTCAGTTTCGCCTGTTCTGTTTCTATGCGTAGGCCTAGGTATTTATACCCTATAGGGTGCGTCATTTATTGTAAACTTCTTATCAGCGACAGTGTCCAGTATTAAACAGATCATTTATAGGCTAGGTTAATTAGTCATCAGATGAAGTCCTAACCGGTGGTTGCAGCCAGGTGCTGTCATTAACAAAATCACATTTACCAATCTGCCTGAAGACTCTCAGTTCCCTAAGTCAAAAGTTACAGCTCACCACTTTTGAACACACATGAACAACTGATGTGTAAAGGAGAAGAATTGAGCTTAAGCAAAAATAAATAAATAAATACATAAATACAGACAAGAGTGTGAGACATGTTTGAAGACTTTTGTTGCTTGTGGGTGAATGTTGTCAGAGTCCATTAATGTAACCCAGAAACTGGTCCCAAGAATGCCACTACAAACTAGCCTACTGTTTATTCGAACTGGAGGACCAGAGGTGCATAGTCAGCCAGTGACTTGTGATTAGGTGTGACATTATTTTAGTGAAACCTTGCCACACTATATAATATCACACGATATCACAAACCACACTCATAAAAAATATGTGAATATCTTCAGGAGGACCAAATAAAGGGTGAGATATACAACTCTGGTATGTTTTGTTAGGACCAAATGGAGTTGGATAAGGGTTGTTGGCACTCCCAGTGGTGATGACAATTAAGAAAATGTGTTCTTCAAATAAAGTAAACAATCACATTTAAATCTAGCAATTGCAAGTAATCATAGCACCGATACCACAAGGATCTAGGATTTAATTCAGCCTGTAGTCATTTTCTGTAGCTGGCAAAAGCCAAAAATAGCCTATTCAATTAAATGTGTTTACTAGGTGTGCTTGCTGTACTGAATATATTGAATTCACTGCATTCAGAAGTTTAGTAACTTAACCTCATGGCTTTTTGAAATTGGAACCAAACAGGGCTAGACATTTTAAAGTTAATGCTTATGTATAGGCGATCTTACTTGTTGGCCTGTGTTATTTTGTAATCCACCATTAAAATCTCTCTCTCTCTCTCTCTCTCTCTCTCTGTTCTCCACCACACTTCCTTTCTCATTTCCTTTCCCACCAATTCTCTTACTTTGTACAGAATGACTGATTACACCACCAGCCAATAGTACTAACATGATTGCAACAGGCGGGCTTCTGCGCATCTCCAGGCGGCAGGACTCACTGCGCTCTAAGACACGGGTGGAGAGCAAGCGTCAACGGCGGGCAAGGAAGAGGAAGAGGAAAAATGATGTGGTGGTGGTGAAGGGCAAACTGCAGGTGTGCTCGGCCTCTGGCCTGGTGGCCGCTGTGGGTGTTCTGGTGCTCATGGTGGGCATTGCTATGGCCGTGCTGGGCTACTGGCCAAAGGAAAAACCTGAGTACTCAGCGACCTGGGCGACAAACAACCCCCACGCCACTAGGGGGAGCCAACCGCGAAGCAGTGCTTTACTGATGGCTTGGAACCATACAAGCAATGCTAAGCTTAGCCAACAGAGGCAGGTAAATGTGACTCAAGGAAACGGAAGTGTCGTTGAGCTGTTGCCTTCGCCAGTTGCCCCTGCCCCACTGGGGCTTGTGGGAGCAATACTGGCAGGCTGGCTGCACTCAGACCAACTCAAGATGTTTGGCCCGCTAGTGATGGGCATGGGCATCTTCCTGTTCATCTGTGCAAACGCTGTGCTGCACGAGGAGCGTGACCGCCAAACCAAGGTCATTGACTTGCGCGACATCTACTCCACAGTCATCGATGCACACGGCCTGCGCACCAAGGAACAGTCTCCTCTCAATGGTCTTGTCAACTACATCCAAGCACACAGTGGCGGCATGGAGACAGGTTCCAGGGACAGGGCAGAACGATCACATGGCTCCTGGCCGTCCACACTCTGGGGATTTGGCTTAGGTGGAGGGGGTTCTCGACGGCCCTCCTGTGCCCGAAGATGCAGCTGGTGGCGTGACAAAAGTGATGGGGTGTATAGTGTATACCGGGACCAGGAGAGAGGATCAGAGTCAGCAATAGGGGCAGTGCGGGGGCCTTGGGAGACAGGATCCATCGTCACATCCTCTCTGAATGCCTTCACACTGCCTGTAATCAAACTCAACAACTGCGAGATGGAGGAGGGGGTGCAGGACACTGAGGAGCATGAGCAGCAGGTGGAGTGGCAGGAGGAGGCGGAGGAGGTGCAGGAACACGTGAGATGGGAGACACGGGGAAGGAGAATGGAGGAGAGTGGGACAATGGAGGAGCAGTGGAGCCAAGTGGGCAAGGGCAAAAGCTCATTTCCCATGGCCATAGAAACCAAAGCTGAGATCTCCTGGGCGGACATGTCTAACTCTCAGAGCTCTCTTGGCTCCACAAAGAGGTGGGGAATTACAATGTCATCGCCACGGTGGTCACTGTCGGACAGCAACACGGCTTCTCAGCTGCCTCCACCAGCAGCAGCAGCATCAGCTGTGGGAGCATCAGGGAGAAAAGTCGCCGGTTCGCATCTCTCCCTCACCTCGCTCTCCGAAGCGGCAGGCATTCGCTGGGCATCAGGTAGTGGTCGCCATGAAGACCGCTCCCGTCGGTTTAGCTGCCCCAGGCTGGAGCGCTCAGGCAGCAAGGGCTACATCAAGCTGGCTGACCTAGGGGGTGAGTCGTTCGAGGGACCAGATGGTGGGACATTGACTCCTGGAGAAGAACATGCTGGAAGGCCTTCAGTGTCAGAGGGGGAAGCATCATCAGCACCATCATCAGTGGTGGTTCTGGTGGACACAGAAGAGCTCTCTCATGGGGAGAGAGGAGCTTCAACAACTGAGCAAATTCTCTCAGAATACACACTCGCAGAACACACACCGGTTCACACACCACAATTGCCAGTCACTCATCCGCACATGGTCGTCGTCTGCTCCCCCAGCAGGCTCAGCAGTGCAGGGGGGAATCACTAGCACACACACACACACACACACACATATACCATCCTCCTCTCTCGTTCTCTCATTCTCACACAGTCACACACAGTGTTAACATCCTACACCCCTTGCACACACTGTTAACACTTTGCAGCCCTAATCACTGCAGGAGCAGGAAGACTAGACTCTATTGTCTAACTGAACCACATCCACTCCAAGTGTCAGCCCTGCCAGTTTGATGTATGAAAGTGAGCTCATTATATCAGTAGTACATGTCAGATTATACACTAACTGGTAACACTTTAGATAACAACCTGTGATATACTGGGTAAGGAGTAGGTAAGAATGGCTCAGACCCTCTCCTGCATCATTCAGAAAATATTCCATGATAATGACTCTTACCTCACATAATAAGGATAGACAGGGATAGAGTTTGCACAATTACATATTAAGAATCAGGCAAATTGTGAGGATTAGGTGGAGAGAACACTATGCTGCCTATACTGCAAATGAGATTTAGCACACCTGAAATGGGGGGAATGTCACACCTGTTTATCAGTTCACCATATTGTGTTGAACAAGCATAAGAATTAATCAAAAAATATTTAAAAAATATAGTCTATAAGCAGGGTGTAATGGGGCACATAGCCCATGGGTAAAATAAATGCCTGGATAATAGGCCATATCATACAGGTTAAGCAGATGACATTAATAGTTTGTGTTTTTTTCAGTCCACCTACACAATAATTCAACTAAAATGTATCCCTTGAAACTTGATCTTAACCTTGATCCTTACCCAGTACTCCATGGATCGTAATAAAAAGTGTTATCCACAAAGCTTTTTGGTATTTATAATCATGGTGATCCTTTTCATGTTTTAGTGGTCATTATAGTAAAAGACACCCTTGTTTTTGTGTAGTTTCACAGAATTTGGGACTGTCTTTTGAAGAACGGGCTTGTTTTCAAAGAAATGTGTCAGGTAACCTACATGGTATTTTCAGCAACTTGTTAAACATATTTTTCAACCATTTTTCCCAGATTTGAGTATTACCTTTTACGAGTGTATGACCTTTAAAGAATATAAGTATGACCTTTTGAAAAGTATTATGTACTATTTAGAGATTAACTTGAGTTAAACATACAGTAAATGATTTTAATTTAAAACACATTTCATAAAAAGGCATATTCCTTCACTAGTCCTCTATTTGTCTATTTAAGTTGTACATACTATGTGTTCATTCAGTGTGTAAACATCGCTCTTTAGGTATCTTGGGATTGGGGTTGTCTGGTGGCAGTAGACTAGGATTAGAGAGGAATGGAGAACTGCACTTTGCTATTATTGTGTAGAGGAGTAAAATTCCCTATAACTGTTACAAGCCTAAGACCTCAGGCACAACATCATGTTGTATGAAAATCATTATTGAATATGTTCACAATTACCATATTGCTGTAAAGCCATATGCCAAGCACAGAGCCCAGCTGCAAAGGAGCCTGTTGTATGTTTCACAGGAAGCCTCCCACACACCATTTTCAAATGTGACTTGTGCTTCGCAGATTAGTTTTATTTTAGCTTGGCTATTTCAGTTCACAATGCAAATTGTGTGCTTGGAACAAAAGTCTGTGTGGAAATTTTGCATGAAAAACAAAAACACTAATGCACTAATGGAAATACTCATGTTAGGTCCTGATTGAGGTCAACTTTTACTTTTATATGGTCTTCACATCTGAGGGTAGTGCCTTTAAAGAAGGATACAGGTCTTTTGTTCACTTAACACAAGCTTTGTATTCAGCCAGGGTGTCAAGTGTATAAAGATGTATGCATTTTTAGCTTAAATTTAAAATGCAGAGAGATAGGACTACACATTTACTATAAGAAACTAAAAAGTCTAAAAAATCTATGTATCATTTTTTTTCCGTCTCTGGACCATATGATTACAGAACTAGTGTATACTGTAAGAGATAAAACAATATCTCTCTACTCCCTCAAACAGCCAAGGTAGGACTACATGTTTGTTGTGTATTCAAACAGTATTTTTTAAAATACTTGTGATTATGGATGCACATTTAAGATTAATCTGAGTGTGTAAGAAGTGGGACCTAGGTTTTTCTCTTAGGGGTACTAAAAAACAGCACCAGCACTGTTAGGCTGATCATCCTCAAATGCGCTTAATCCGTTGCCAATACAGATAGAGAGGGGATCTGAGCTAAATGGTTATTCTGGGTGATTGCTTGCTGCCTACATTACAAAACCACTGACTTTCATGCCAGAGAATTGGCCAGGAAATGAGTCAGTCTGTAGGATTAGGGTTTCCAGGACACAGGACTCATCCTGTCCCTATGTATTGGACCTGGACTTTAGCCATCTCTCAGCCAGGAATGGGCCAGAACGGGGCCAAGCTTCCACTTACCTCAGCCTCTATCTGGGTCTGATTACACAACCATAAAACTAGAGAGTTTTGGTCTAAATCTAACATGCCCAGGTTTGGAATATAGCATGCAAAAACACTGCAGACTGCTCAACTGTCACACATGGCATATGGATTACATAGTCATTTTTGTGTGTAGATTAGTGATTGTATGATGCAAGCTTAGATGCATTTTCAAAATATCAATAATTTTACATTTACATTTACATTTATGCATTTAGCAGACGCTTTTATCCAAAGCGACTTACAAAACGAGGATAACAATCAAGCTACATAGCAGAAACCTTAAGGAGCATAGTGCTAGGGGATAGTGCTTCAGTTCATTTTAGTGCTAGGATAGAAGATGTTCTCTGAATAGCTGGGTCTTTAAGAGCTTTTTGAAGGCCTCCAGAGATGGCCCTGTTCTGATTGTTTTTGGTAGGTCATTCCACCAGCGTGGGACGACACATGAGAAGAGTCTGGATTGCCTTGGGCGAGGTGCTGGGACTGCCAGTCGACAGTCATTGGAGGACCGGAGTTGTCGGGGGGTAGCCTGAGCTTTTATGAGAGCGCTTAGATAAAAAGGGGCAGATCCTCTAAGCACTTTGTAAGTCAGCATCAGTGATTTGAATTTGATGCGAGCCGCCAGAGGCAACCAGTGGAGCTCGATTAGCAGAGGGGTGACATGCGTCCTCTTCGGCTGATTGAAGATGAGACGCGCCGCAGCATTTTGGATCATCTGAAGTGGCTTGACGGCACAGGCAGGAAGTCCTGCCAGAAGGGCATTGCAGTAGTCAAGGCATGAGAGGACCATAGTTTGAACCAGGAATTGGGAGGCTTGTTGAGTTAGGTATGGTCTGATCTTTTTGATATTGAATAGTGCGAAGCGGCAGGCCCGGGCAACAGAAGCAACATGGTCATTGAAGGTTAGCTGGTCGTCAATCATAACACCTAGGTTCCTGGCTACCCGTGAGGGAGCAAGAGACAAGGAGCCAGAGTTGATGCAAATGTTGTGATGAAAAGTTGGTTTAGCTGGGAGGACCAGCAGCTCGGTTTTTGAGAATAATGTTCATTTAATGATCAAAAAGAAGAAGAGCCAAAGCAAACTGGAATAGACACAAAAGCTCCTTCCTGCCTCTCTGGCTCATTTCAGGTCAGGCATTAGTAACACTAGTATAGCTGTCAACACTCCAACACTCCACTCCATTTACAAACATACAAATTTGAATCAAAATTTAATCCAAATTTAATATGTTCGCTTCGCCTAAACACAAAACCTACTTGTCATTCTACATAATGTACAGAGTCTGGTCATTTGGTAGTGAGAAACGATTGCTTTTTAAAGGTGTTTTCACAAGATTGGATCAGTCTTTCACTGATAATATTCTAGCTCTGCATTCACAAAGCCTCCCTTAGGCTGATTGGGTGCTGTGAAAATATCACTGGAGACCACAAGCTCATAAGAACAAACTATCCCATTGAGCTCGTTGTCTATTCAAACTAGCATTGTAGTAAGATGATAATCAAGCACCCCCCACAAAAATATCCCAAATTCTACTACTCAGATGTTGGCAGGTCTGAACAACCCTACAATTTAGTGTTTTACTAAATAATGTTCACATTTTTGTAAAGTGTGTTTTTCGCTTACCTTTTTTATTTCTTTACTTTAAATGCACAATTTCATAGAATTTAAATTAAGCCAGAGCATAATTTCTTTAGTTTAGTTCTTGAATCATATACACATTCTATAGAACTGTGCTCGCGCTTTATTCAATTATGCTCGTACTTTAGGTGAAAGAAAATAAGAGCACAACTTATCTAGCATTGATGTTAAATCGCCTTGACTCATTCTTCCCCCCCTTCTTCCTCCACCAATTCCACCCACACCTTACTGTACCCTAGAGTAGTTTCAACATTTGTGCACATACATACATACATGTACAATACTTACACACATATATATAGGATTATTTTAGATGGCCACAAGCAGACACACACACAAACACACACACACACACAGTGCCATTAATCTCAGGAGCCGCCCCAGGGTGAGAGAACGGACATGGCCATAAACAGATTAACTGTACTGTGTTTATTTCAGCTGATTTCATTTCCTTTTCTTGTTTTACAGCATCTGTACTCACCTGCATTTTAGTGATCAAACCTCCAATTTAGTAGAATTAGGTCAATGATAAAACATAATTAAAATAGAAAACAAGAAAGACAGAAACAAGTGTTGTGGTCATTAATTAATTTAATTAATTAAGTAACTAATTAATTAAAGCCATAAGACGAGAGAGAAAAAGGAAGATATGGTTGTGTGTGTGTGTGTGTGTGTGTGTGTGTGTGCTGTGACTCGGTGTTGTTAGGAAAGAGAGACCTTCAACATAGACAGAATAGCATGCTATTTCAAGAGAGAAAAGAAAATTATTTTAGTGGCCCATTCATTTGGAGTTAGACACTGAGTCACTTACATAATGCAACTGGTTGTAGCCTATCACATATTCTCATTTAGTTTATCCAGCAAAAGCACCTGATGACCTTGAACAACAAGCCTTTGGGTCAAAATGTTTCACAACTAAAACAAAATGAAATTATCTGTTTGGTAAAAGAGTTTGCAGTTCCACCTAGTGGTTATTATTTGTTGATGGTCCAGTCTGTCAGTTGGTGATGACAAGTCCTTGAGCTATGTAGTTGCAGAGTAAGTAAATATAATATGGGATCAATCAATGAATCTATCTATCCAAAACTAACTGGCTGATTCTAAGGGAAGTAACACACGAAAAACTTGAGAAGGAGGATAGAATGCTTAATAGGCATGAGCGGGTCCACATTGAAACATTGTCAACATTGGTGGGATTAGCCTGGGCGATGGAAGCCTGACGAAAATTCATAAACAAAGTTAACCACCAGGCGGCAGTCAATGATAGTAAGACATTTCGTGTTTGACCATAAACTCATGGGTCCTGATGGATTCGTAAGAGTGAGCACAATTTGCCGACATAGGTAGGCTAAGGTGATTTTGAAACAGTTAAATTGATCTACATTTTGGGTAGCGTGTATAGGCTTAATTTCCCATTTAAATAATTTAATTTTCAACATTATCAACATTGCAAAGTTTTCATGGGTCAACAATATCCACATTAACACATCCGATAATAAAGTTGCCTACATAGGCTACTAGGCTAGCCTACTTTGCATTTGGTTGCAAAAAGAACAGGCACATAACTTTTACACGTAGGCCTGGTATAAAAATTATTTTACGTGTCCATAACGATTCAGTGGGCAGGTGACATCATTATTTCAAACAACCAGGTGTAAACGGTCGTGGGTAGGTGGTGCGTCTACACCACCGTAGATGTTTGGAATGCAAAATAACCAATTAGAATGCGAAGGCGGAGTCTGGCGTGCAGGTCCGAAAGTTGTGGCAGTCTGTGTTCGATGAAAGTGGAAGCACAGTAGAGGGAAATTCCTTTCGTGAGTAACTGCTTCGGGCGAGTGACTGTCAGAGAGCAGGATAGGGTCCGAGTGGAATGCCGAATTGTCGACGGTAGTTGCCTTCTCTGACAGTCCAATAGGCTACTGTCTGGACAAGCTTCGATCAGGTGGAGTAGCCTATAGTTAACTTCCTGGACATTTTGTTGTTGACGTGTGACTTGTGTATAGACATAGCTTAAGTAGTACCTCTAGGAATTAAATAGTATGGATAAATAACTTATATCATAAATGGGCTATAACTGGATAATCTGTGCAACACTAGATGCACTCATCCCTTGTAGCTTTCCAGGTGTTTAAGCTTAGAATGACACAGTCCACGATGAACGGACTGGATTTATTTCTTACATTAAGAGCAGTTGTAGCCTAACTAATAACGTTAAACTAACACTGTTTCTCTCTTCCTCCCTATATGTTACGATGTGAAACCGCGGTATCCGGCTTCAACGCAACATGTACCGAATTGGCACTGAAATGTCCTGTCCATGGTAAGTTCCGTTCCGTCAAAAAAATAGCCTGTATTTACGACATTTTCCCCATATGTTATTATGTGGTATAAGGATATCTGTAGCACATTTCAGTGGAACACTCTCATAGTTAAATTTGCTGTTCCGGGGAAAACCTTAAATGTGGTATCCAAACCACGGTAAAAGGCTTTTCCTTGACTTTAACCAATGCTGTTATTGGTAGGCTAGGTTTGCACGGACCGACCTGGGCTACTACTGCTGACGGTAGTCAACATTTTCCCTGCGTTGACAGTTTGTTCTCGTGAAATTGTGCTGAAAACTTTTAATTTTGATGATGTCAGTGCAAATGCATGTGATCACGCGACCCAAAAGAAAAGTTGTGAAAACCAGAACAGAAACTTTGATGTCATCAGTCGGACAGACTCCTACAAGCGCTTATGAGGCGTGTATTGATCTTTCTCATGCCGTATGGTCGATCCTGTACCATTGAATCCAATTAAAAGTTACAGAATAATAGTTTTATACCCAAGTTTATTCATTTTATACCTCAATATTTTGATGTAGAGACAGTGAATACTGCAGTTTTGACTGATATGTAACATTGAAACGTAAAGTTTCTGTAGTAGCCTTATGTCTACCATGGAGACAATACAGTCTAGTGTCAGCATCTGCTCGTTCTTGAAGGGTGGAGTGAGGGTGGAGGGTTTAGAGTGACACAACATTGTGTAGGCTCAGCAGCTAGGGAAAAAGTTCAAAGGGCAAAGTTCAAGTGCTTGAAGTGCCCTTTTGCTGAAGCATCTTTATCAGTAAATGGAGTGATAAACACTTTTCAAAGGTTGCAGCCTTGGGTTTCTCATCTCTCTTCTGCTTCTCTCCATCTCTGGTCTCTTTCAACTCTTCACTGTTTCTTTTCTTAGCTTGAGCTGAAGAGGTGTGATGCATGCATTTTGGAGTGTGTTTGTGTGTGTGTGTGTGTGTGTGAATCTTTGTGTGTAGACTATTAACTTTAGTTGTACGGCAGGTAGGGCTACTGTCTGGATGAAGCATGGCCTTTTGCTTTGGAAAACTAATGATATGTGGTTCTGTTCTGAGGTCGAATGGGAAAAAGAGTGAGATCTGTGTGTTATAGCCTAATAGTTAGGCTCTGCTGACTTGCATGTAGGAGTTCTTCAGGAGCACAGACTTTGGACATGTTGATCAGGCTCAAGAACACAACCATTCCTCGACTGTTGTATGTGTGTTTAAGAGTAGACATGTTTCTCTTTCTGTCTTATACAGACATACAGTACATACATCATTATACATTTACATAAATAAGTATTTGTATGTGTGTGTATGCACAACAAAGAGAGAGAGAGAGAGAGTGTCTGTGCATGTGTGCACGTGTTCCTGTTAGATCAGTGTTGATTCACAATTTGTCACTGTCACTGTTAAATTGAATCTGTGCTTCACTAACCTGAGGTGGTGTGTGTGTGTGTGTGTGTGTTTGCTTGCTTTGAGTTGTGCTGTCATCAGTTTTAGAGAGGCAGAGGATGATAGAGGGATAGCCAACTCTCAGTTTTCAGAATGATAAGAGTTTCTCTATCTCTGGACTGCTCTGTCTGTCTTTCTCCTTTACCTTACTCTTCTTCTCTCTACATTTACCTTATCTCTCTCTTTTATCATGGTTTCACTGTTTTATCTCTCTCATTCCTACTCACTCCTTTGGCCTGTCGGATCTTCCCGATTCCCTGAATTCAGTCAAGGTCAATATTTCTTTGCTTTTCTTGCTTTGTTACCTCAGTAAGTTTGACTTTGGTGCAGAATATGACTCTTCCTCTTTATTTATTTTTGTCTTTCTTCAACATTGTGTGAAATGATTTCTCTGCCCTCCACTCCTACCTTCTTCCACTCCTTCCTATCCCTGTTTATTTTCACTTTTCTCTTCCTATATATATATTCTCCTACCCCTCTCTCTATTCCTCTTTCATCCTCCTTCTACTGTACATCTCTCTCCCTCTACCTAACCCTCCCCCCCTTTCTCTGTCTTTTTCATTTCTTTCTCAGGTCTTCCTAATTCTGTCTTGCTGTGTCTTATTGCTCTCTGTCTATGTCTTTGTTGTGAGGGGGAATGGCAGCCTCTGGCTGTGAGTTGTTGTCCATATAAAGTCATGCAGTGCTGGTGACACCACCTCACATCTCCACTCAGAGGAATGAAGGGAGAATGGGGGAGGGGTATTTATAGTCAAGAGGGTGCCGGCCAGGTCATTTTGGAGTGTGTGTGTGTTTGTGTGGTGTGTGCGTGTGTTCATATCTGAATGAGTGACTGAAGTAAGGGTGTGTTGCTAGTCAGAGGTTGATGATAGTGTTGATAGTATTCTCGTATTCTCGTAATAGTCTCGTATTCCACATTCATCTTAATTAACTTCAAGATTTTTGTGCAAGAGCTTAATGGTGTGTGTGTGTGTGTGTGTGTGTGTGTGTGTGTGCATTAGTGGTATGTGTATGCTGAGATAACTCTGATAAGAAGTGCAGTGCAGTGTATGACCAGTGGGGTTGTTATCAGTGGGTCCCATAATAAACCTACCATAATAAACTCTCATATCACAGCACACACAGACATAGACACACACACACACACACACATTCATCCAGCACCCGAATACTGACTATACCTGTATTGTATTGTATTGTATTGTAATTGTGAGAGCTGTGGATTGGATGAATGTTGCCTGTATAGGAACAAAAGCGGATTCCAGGAAAGTCATGACAGACTATTTTTTTTTTCACTCCCACCATATGATTTTCTATTTTCTACCGCAATACACACACACACACACACACACACACACACACACACACACACACACAGACAAAGGGAACCCTGAATTCATAGAGCATCATAGACCCATTCAAAAAGTGTTATAACTACTTCTATTAGTGTCCATAACAGTTTATATATTCTCATGTCTGTACTTGAAGGATTAAGGCATTATTATGTTATTTTATTAGCCTTTACACCTTGAATACTTACTATATCAGTTTATAGCATTATAACAGTATATAGCTATATTAGCATTATAACCCTCTATGAATGTATTTACAATATAATTCATTATGAATACTGGGTTCTTGGAAATGATTCATGGCACCCACACATTTTTACACATGTGCATACATTCTCATTCACATTCATCGAAAATAAATAAATGTTTGTTAATAAATATTTGTAATAATGGCATGCATGAACAAGCCTTCTTAGGTGATTTGACAAACAGGTCTAAATATGCCTGTTTTGTTATCTCAAGTATGTGCAGGGCTAGGCCACCACTGCCTTCCAAAGGTTGGGAATCTTCCCATTCTTCTTGGAGCAGGGTGTCATGGTCAGTGTGTGTGTGTGTGTGTGTGTGTGTGTGTGTGTGTGTGGTCTGTCTGTGTCTGTGTGGGAAGATAAACCCTCACGTGTGCTACTGCATGTGCTACACTGTCCTGGCATTCTACCCGGATGTAAGAGGGACCGGTCACACAACAAAGGTATTCAGTACAGTAATGTAGATAAAAATGTGTATATATACATACAACAAATTGCATCAATGTGCAACAAAGGCATCCCCCATATATTTAACTGCACCTTTCTGAAGAATCGAGATTATTGCATTTACAGCAGGCTTGATACGGCTAGATGATGAGAGTGTGTGTGCCAGGCTTTTATGTCTATGTGTATAAATGTGAAATGGGTGTGTATGTGTGTGTGTGTGTGTGTGAGTGAAACACAGTAGAGGGGCTCACAAGATATCTCAGGCCAGGTGTATGCGTTAGGAGAGGGTAAGACTGACTACACACCTTAGACCAGTAAGTGTGGAGCTGATGGTTGTCAGTAATCTTGTTTTTTTTCTGTTCGCGAAAGCGTTTTTTGGTGCAAGCTTGGACGTGCCTGCAACTGACATAACGGCCTTGTTCAATGGAATGGTATTTGTCTGTGTGAGTGTGTGTCATCAAGAGCATATCCACCTGCAAATAAATCCTAATTTCTCATATATAAGGTTGGCAGAGAGATGTTTAGTGGTCCTGATTATACGCCCCATTCATGATGAGCTGTGTGTAACTAATGGACATCACATGTTGCTCCTGAGTGTGACTGTCAACAGTCTGCATGAATAAGCTGAAACATCAGTATACACTTCTGCTTTTCCTGTGACATTAAAGCTATGTACGCTTGAATATTTACACACACACAAAGAAAACATGGAAACAGACAGTTGTTGAGACAGTTAAAGACAGCAAAGACTCTTGTCATGAGCAAAGACTCTTGTCATGAGTCCACAGATCATGTGCTGTCTGGAGAGTGTCTTCTGCTGACGATTCAAAGTTGGCCCATTCACTGATGATTAAGAAAGTCAAAGGTCAATGTTCCAGAACAGTCTGGCTGTTTTTGTTTAGTATCTTGCATTGTATTCTGCCATCTAGGTTATAATATCTTAAAGTTTCTAGTTATTTAACATTTTAATGAAAATTTGCCTTTAAGCATAGTGTGGTTGTGAATAGCTGAAGATGTGTATTTTTTTGAACAACACAGCAGTATTTAAGGAGCCTGTCACTACCATTAAGAATTACGCAAATTAAGAAGCAAAAAAAGTTGTTTGTGGCACTGTGGAGGCAATTAAGGTTTGTGTATATGTATGTATATTGTGTTGTGCTGTGTCTTGAAGTCTTGATATTGCTAAGATGGAAGGCCGGGAGTCGTCACCTTTGGACTTGGTACCGGTGGACTTGTCTGTGCAGCAGTTTTTATGATTCCGAACACTAAGCACATGGACTTGAACTCGCAAGCTAAAGATGACTGGTTAACAGTTGTGACACTTTGGTGATGCACAAAGATAATGGAAGTATCTTTTCACACACCATTGACGATATAGTTAAAATAGTGATAATCCTAACATTAGCATTGCTCTGCATTATTCCAAACATATTTTTGGTTAACAACAGGCAAAACTACAAATAATCAGTAAAGTTGTACGTTTTTCTAGAAAAAGATTTGTGACCCTTTAAGTTGTAAAGGCTTCTATGATAAGATTTTAATACCTTATGAATACAGTAATGAGAATATATTAAATCACTATACTAGTGCCACTAGCTATAAAGCCTAACTGTCGTTAATGAATGCATTTATAATGCTTTTTAAATACAGGGTTCATAGAAAGTGTTGCCCACACAGATATTCAAGCATTCATTATACACATTCATACAAATTCACAAACATGTACATGGTCACCTTTCATAGAATCAAAATAAAAATACATTTGTTCATTAAGTCACATATTATATATTTTATATTTGCCATAATGCTATGTATGAGCAGGCATTGATCTGGTGATCTCATTGACTGTATATAATAGCAGTCAATGGATAATCCGGTCTAAGCATAAATAATCTCGCAGGAGGTATCGCTTTGTCAGAAGACGTCGCAATCATGGTGACCTCCGGTTGCTAAAGCAAGCCTCTGAGAATCGCTCGGCACTCTCAATAGGACTCTGGAACTGTCAGTCGGCCTTCAACAAAGTGGACTTCGTCTCTGCCTATGCTAAACAATTAGCCTTAGACGTCCTGGCCCTCACCGAAACATGGATCAAACCTGGAAACAATGCAACCCCAGCGGCACTTTCTGTCAACCACACTTTCTCCCACACCTCTCGTCCAGCCGGACGGGGCGGTGGGACGGGCCTGCTCATCTCCAACAACTGGGAATACAACCAACTGATACCCACAGCTACATACAACTCCTTTGAATACCATGCCACACTGGTGGCAGCACCTGTCAAAATCTACCTGGTTGTCATGTATCGCCCTCCTGGCCAACTAGGAGACTTCTTAGACGAGCTTGATACACTGCTCTCATCCATTCCTGAGAACGACTGCCCCTTGTTTGTCTTTGGCGATATGAATCTACATCTGGACAACCCAAGCTCTTCTGACTTCCTCTCACTCATCCATTCCTTTGATCTACAGCTGGTTCATAGTCCTCCAACTCACAAAGCAGGCAAGGTACTGGATCTTGTACTTGTCCGCAACTGCTCTACGGAATCCCTGACTATAACATCTCTGCACCTTTCAGACCACTACTTCATTCAGTTCAGCTTACGCCTCCCTGTAGTATCTCGGACCGTACCTCCTCTGGTATCGTTCTGCCGCAATCTCCGCAATCTCTCTCCCTCTCACTTTGCTTCTCTTGCTGCCTCTGCTCTTCCACCAGCATGTACATTCTCCTCACTTGAGGTCAATGATGCCACTGAGTCTCTGTGCTCTACCCTGAGGATGTGTCTTGATAGGCTATGTCCCCTATGCACCAAACCGGCTCGGCCCTCCCAACCGCATCCTTGGCTTGATGATTCCATCCGTCGACAGCGTACAAACCTCAGAGCTGCTGAAAGGCAATGGCGCAAATCAAGCAATCCTTCTGACTTAAACAGGTTCCAGGCACTGCTCTCTTCCTTCTCATCTGATGTCACTGCTGCAAAGAAGGCTTTCTATAATGGCAAAATTCAAAACGCCATGGAAATCAGGAGACTATTCTCAACCTTCAAAACTTTACTCAACCCCCCACCACCACCTCCTGCTACCAATCTGACAGCTGATTCTTTTGCTTCTTTTTTCAACGACAAAGTAGCTGCCATCAGTAGGCAGTTCTCTGAACCAACTGCAAAGGCTACAACTGGACCATATACTAGCGGAAGCACCTCCGATTGCAATAGTCCTGCCGCGACATTTGCTTCATTCAAACCCCTCACCGAAATGGATGTGTCCAAACTTCTCACTTGCAGCCATCCTACAACGTGCCCTCTGGACCCGATTCCAACCAACCTCTTGCAATCCATAGCTCCAACTATCACACCAGCTATCACACATGTGATTAACGCTTCACTATCAACAGGAATCTTCCCTTCTGCTTTCAAGCATGCTCAGGTAACACCTCTACTCAAAAAACCCTCTCTTGCTCCCGACCAAGTGGGAAACTACAGGCCGGTCTCTCTCCTTCCGTTCCTTGCTAAAACTATTGAAAGGGTGGTATTCAAACAGGTTACTGAATTCTTGAGCCAACAGAATCTACTCAACCACAACCAATTTGGCTTTAAGAGCGGCCACTCCACTGAAACAGCTCTACTATCTGTGGTTGAAGCCTTAAAAGAAGCCAGAGCGGAATCAAGGTCATCTGTACTCATCCTGCTTGACCTGTCGGCTGCGTTTGATACGGTAAACCACAGTATTCTATTGTCTATACTGTCAAACATGGGCATCAAGGGTGATGCATACTGCTGGTTTGAATCCTACCTCACTGGGCGACTGTTCAAAGTGTCCTGGCTAGGACACACCTCTGCGCCTTACCACCTTGCTACTGGAGTACCCCAAGGATCTGTGTTGGGCCCCCTTCTTTTCTCCATCTATACCACTTCTTTGGGCCAAATCATCCGCCAGCACGGCTTCTCTTACCACTGCTATGCCGATGATACCCAGCTCTATCTGTCATTCTCACCCGATGACCCAACCATCCAAACGCGAATCTCGGATTGCCTCTCTGACATCTCTGCATGGATGCAAGACCATCATCTCCAGCTGAACCGAGCTGCTGGTCCTCCCAGCTAAACCAACTATTCACCACAACATTTGCATCAACTCTGGCTCCTTGTCTCTTGCTCCCTCACGGGTAGCCAGGAACCTAGGTGTTATGATTGGCGACCAGCTAACCTTAAATGACCACGTTGCTTCTGTTGCGCGGGCCTGCCGCTTCGCACTATTCAATATCAAAAAGATCAGACCATACCTAACTCAACAAGCCTCCCAATTGCTGGTTCAAACTATGGTCCTCTCACGCCTTGACTACTGCAATGCCCTTCTGGCAGGACTTCCTGCCTGTGCCGTCAAGCCACTTCAGATGATCCAAAATGCTGCGGCGCGTCTCATCTTCAATCAGCCGAAGAGGACGCATGTCACCCCTCTGCTAACCGAGCTCCACTGGTTGCCTCTGGCGGCTCGCGTCAAATTCAAATAACTGATGCTGACTTACAAAGTGCTTAGAGGATCTGCCCCTTTTTATCTAAGCGCTCTCATAAAAGCTCAGGCTACCCCCCGACAACTCCGGTCCTCCAATGACTGTCGACTGGAAGTCCCGGCACCTCGCCTAAGGCAATCCAGACTCTTCTCATGTGTCGTCCCACGCTGGTGGAATGACCTACCAAAAACAATCAGAACAGGGCCATCTCTGGAGGCCTTCAAAAAGCTCTTAAAGACCCAGCTATTCAGAGAACATCTTCTATCCTAGCACTAAAATTAACTGAAGCACTATCCCCTAGCACTATGCTCCTTAGGGTTTCTGCTATGTAGCTTGATTGTTATCCTCGTTTTGTAAGTCGCTTTGGATAAAAGCGTCTGCTAAATGCATAAATGTAAATGTAAATAACACATTTTTTCATAACATACATAAATATCGAATTCTATGCTTTTTAGTGAGGTCTTTTTTCATATTAGGCTATACAAAGTACAATCCTGAACTTTTGGCCTCCTAGCTACACACACACACACGAGTGCTTATGTATCTGACTGAATGCATATGTATCTGGCTAAATATCCCATTATTGTTACCTGAATTTTACAGGGTGCTTGTACCCTTTACACTGACTGACATGGGGGTCCAGTGTCCACTCATCTTGCCAGTTGACCCAGCTTGGACCCTACACTCAGTGCCGGGGAGAGCAGCCCGACCCGGGATTCTGAGTTTAGTGCATGTCATGAGTGCAACCCTTGAGCATGATTTTAAAACACCGGAAACCAGCATTACACCTTATTCCTTTTAAAAATGCTTTTGTTGAGGAGGTGCATTCATGTCAGTGTCATGCTAATTGGCCAGAGCTGCTTTGACTGGATATTTGGTAGTGGGGAAAGGGCTACAGATACATATGCATGTGCAAGTGTGTGCATGTTAGACGCACGCATACACACACCGAGATCAGTCACAGAAGCCACAGGTCTCCTCTGTCATTACTGTGCTATATTTATATTTCACTAAATAAATAAACCAGCAAATGAGGGGAAATCCCAAAGAAACCACCACACACATCATAGACAAATCAGAAACGTAAATCTCTACATCAACCAGAACAGAGTTGAGTGTATCCTGTAAATTAGAACTAGTGACTGACAGGGAATAAATGTTGTTGTGAATGCTGAGGGTGAATTTGGCCGGAGGGAGTGTGTGTAATTAAATGGGCCAAATTGTTCAGCTCAGTGAAACTGGTTGGAGCTGGTTAGCCTATAAGGAGGATATTGGCCTGGGCAATTGCATGTAAAAGGAAAATTATGAACAAGAATGAACCATGCATGATCATTTCCAAGCAAAATGCTGGGTCGGACAGGCTTGGGAAAGATGGCTGGATGTTGGATACATCCTTTGCTGTGGTATATTTTACTGGGGTTTTTTGAGCTGTACAGACATGAAGACATTAAAGTACTAAAAGAAAAGAAAACATAGTATGAAGCCTAATAACAGACAACATGCAGTAGCCTATAGTATAACAGATGGTGAAATTAACTGATACTACCAGTAGTACCAGAATTTAATTGTATTAGGTAGGCCATTTATAATATCGTAAACCCCTTCATACTAAATCTAATCTAATATATCCAGTGAGAGAAAGGCTTGGACATGATTCAACCAACAATTTGAAGACCAGGTCCTGGGTCTATGGGCATAATACTACAATCCCAGAATCCTTTGCGAGCCCCGAGCTTGACAGATCTGATCATGAGAGCGGGGTCGCAAATCGTACCGCTGGAAGTAGCTTCCTAAACGGGCCGGTAGCACATCTTCCTTGGGCGGTGAAAAGGGACCAATTTTACGGTAATGTCAGCTAGAATCTCTCATTTCTTTCAGTGATATCGATGCTAAATATGATTTACATGCTTGTGTGAGGTAGAGATATTCATGTCTTACTGAAAATATTTCCTTGCGTCTCATCACAGTAAGCTTGTCCTCCTTCCCCCAAGCCGGAGGGTCGAAGAGCTGACGCATGTTATACCCGGCTTCATCGCTGTTGTATATGTACTCTCTCACGTTAGAAAAACGTAGTTTGGCCTTTAATTGGCTTTGGTAAGGCGATTTAGCTCTTGTATGCTGTTTTATTTTAGTTCATTTCATTTGTCACTGAAGCGTCTATGAACCTCATTACTGTAGGCTGGCTATTTTCTCCAGTGATGGATGATGGATGATGGCTCGTTTACGTTGATATGCTAACAGTTTAGTGGCAACTGAATTAATTCAGAAAGCCCTAAAGAATATCTTCTTCTGAATCTTGACTTCAGTTCAGTGTCTCATCAACGCGTTAGCTTATCATCCCTCAGCTCATATGATGCGAACTGCCGTGGTACATTTTTTAGCGATACAGATTTTCCATTAGGGTAAAGGTGCCTATTTGTAACATATTTTTCATTGCATAGCATGTTTTGCGTCTTGTAGCGCAGTAGGTGTGGCTTGGATCCATCGTCCTCCCCTAAAGTCTGTGACATCACAGCATTCATCTTGACGGTTTGAGGGCGCGCGGCAAACTGCGCTGTGTGGTTCGGTACTAAAGCCCAGTAGCCGCTGTGTTGATGCTTTGCCACAATTTGACCCGAGATCACCTCAATTGACTTGTTGTGAAATCTATTTCCATCTTTTTTTTCACGCTGCATACACAGGCATGTGGTTTCTATTAGCCTAGTCCAACATAATTTGTATGTCAGTCATCAACACTCATAAAATACCACATTTTATTTAGACATTAGATTACACACAATGTGGATCACCTGATAGCCAGCAATGTTTTAAGAGGAAGGGAAACAAAACGGTGGTGCATCTTGAGTAGGTGCATCTTGAGTAACAATTGGCAACGCCCCAGGCAAGATTAACAGAAGGACAGACAGACAAACAGTGAAAAGAAGACTGAAGACGGTGCATGTGGCAACACTACAGTACATTGGATATGCAACTGGAAGACCATGTTCTCTAATTACAGCCACAAGGAGAGCTGCATTGGCTCTATTGGCTGGATGTGCAACTAGAATCCAAAAGATATTTTTGTCTGGATTTAGTCTTGCCCTGAACTCCAGACATGATTTAGACCCATCTGTTTGTGATTAATTAGCAGAGCTCAGACATGGGTTTCCCGTGTTTGGAGTTAATCGCTGACCAGGGGTCTAGGCATTCTGGTATCCCCCTGTAGTGACTGCAGGGGGTCCTGAACCAGCCACTCACCACATGTCTTGCCATTAGGAAGACAAGTCCTGACCAAACAATCCCCAGGTTAAATCAGAACCTCTCTGAAGTTTGGTCCAAATGTACAATTTCCATTTTGAATTTAAAAATGACTAGATTCACATATGGGGCTGTTTCCGTTACTGTCCCTGTGTTGTAGAGATCTGATAAGTTTGTTGTTTGGGAGAGAGGTGGCAATTTCTAAAATCAGTGCTTCTCAAATGCTGAGAGGGGAAGTGTCACTGATTATATACATACACAGAGGAGGGAATGTTCTGCAGTATTTGTTGTAAACTCTGTACATACCAGTTTGTCAGCAAACATAACACGAGATATGTACAGTATGACGGTGTATTATTGTTTTTTTCCTTCCAGTTCTGAAATTCCCTTTGTTCTCTGTTTGATCATTGTATTATTTCATCTCAGTCACATTCACTCATTGTCTCTGTCTGTCTCTTTGTATGTCACAGACTCGGACACGCACGCACACACACACACACACACACACACACACCAACTTCATCAAAATGCTCCTGATCACAAGCAGAGTGATTGAACAACAAGTCAAAGTGATACAAACACTACTCGAGCCTCAGCCTTGTTACTATGGCAACAACAGATGATTAAAAAGCATGCACTGATTGTTCCTGAAAACAAAGTATTTCCTGGCTCTGAAGCACCTTTGTGTATAACGACACTGAATCCAAGTGTGCCTCACCAATGCAGTGTAGTTATGCTCAGATATCTTTGTGAAGGAGTAGATTATTCTATAGGTGGCAACATGAGACAGATCTAAAGAGATAAGTAGTCCGTTACTTTCATCCTCGTTTGATTAATGAATTTGTCTATAACTGCATTACTACTATCTTCCACACACAATAGGATGGTTAGGATATGTATTATTATTTTATTATTTTTTATTTTTTTTATTTTACGATCTTCATGATGAGGCTTAAATACACAAATGCATACTACACAAGAGCAAGGTCCTGTTACTGCAGGTAACGGTTTACTAGCTCTCACTCCATATGCGTGCACACGCTCTCACAGCCGGGCTGCACTGGCCTGCTTCTGAAACCTTTGTCTACATAGTGGAAACTAGTCTAATTTAAATGTGGTGTATCCAGTTCCATTGTTTTGAGTAGGAGCTATTTGCTGCACCATTATGTTCGGCAATGGAATGCTTTAGTGGCGTGCCAGGTATAGCCAGCTTTGCTCTTGCACACGTACAGTGAGATTACACCGGTTATATATTGGAAGTGTAAAGTCAAACTCACTGCCATTGCGATTAGCATGTACTCTAAACAATGGAACTGGCAAATAGGGTTGCAAAATTCCGGGAATTTTCAAAGTTGGAAACTTTCCATGGGAATTAACGGGAATTTATGGGAATTTATGGGAACTTATGGGAATTAACGGGAATTAATTGGAAAAAAACGGGAATTATCTCAACTAAAGGTCAGGGACATAAAGACAGTTGGTAGAAAATAATATTTTAGCAGTCTTGGCTAAAACTATGAGATGTGATATGCATAAAGTTGAGTAGCCTATAATTTGCTATTCTTCAATCACAGGGGCATAACACACTTCTTAATGCAGGGCTATTGAGGCCGCACCTCCTATACGCATTGTGCATCCTCCCATCACATCTCAATGATTTCTAGAATTATGGACTGCTAAAGCAACCTTTATGAGCCACATACAGTCACTGATACAGACACGTGAGGCTACACATTTGAGGACTACAAACAGTCAAGCAAGTAATGATGATATAACTTAGATGATATTTGTTCTAAAATGTTAGATTTTAACTAGCCCAATCAAAATATAGATTGCTAGCTCACTGGTGAGGCAGATATGTTAAAGGTAAGCTAGCTAGCACCTTTGTATTAAAGAAGTTAGCTTATCATGGTGCTAGATAACACAAAATGTGCTGTTTCTTCTGCGTCCTGCTAAGCAGTATTACATAACCACACCTGATTTCATACATCATTTAAATGTTTTGATAGCCCTTTCCATTTGTTCAGTTTACAATCTACATATTTAACAGAAAAATGCTATATTTTTAATTTAATTGTATATTTTTTGCAAAAATGTCTTATGACAAAATATGTTGTTGGTATATGAGTCATATGGTCTATGTTTCTTAAAATTCATCAAAAATTTCCAGTTAATTCCCATAAATTCACATACTTTCCACAAATTTCCATTTTTTAATATTTCTAAAATTCCCAAGCTAAAGTTTCCATGGAAAGTTTCCGGAAAGTTTCCAGAAATTTACCGGAAATTTTCCACCCCTTTGCAACCCTACTGGCAAAACCAGATGTGACAGTGCAGCAAACATTCTACAAAGAAAATCATTATTTCCATTAGTAAAAGATATGAGTACTGTTTTCTGATAGGGTGTCCTTTATTCCCCAGAGAATGGGCTAACGATAAAGTAGATCTGGTGAAAAGAAAAAAAATTAAATCACTGTTCCATAGCAGTGCTCTTTTGAATAGAAACTTGAACAACAAATGACAGTTGAACTAGCAAGTAACAATGCAATCATTGTTGAATTGAAAACCTGAACCTCATGTTTCTTAGGGTTTAAATGCTTGTGCATTGTCTATGGCTTGCAAACAGGTGATAAGCGGGACAATGGCCTTTGAGGTATCCTGATATAGGGAAATAATGAGCTTGGCAGAGGCAAACGGCACTCTGCTAAAAGAGACATGCATACCCCACCTAACTTATTATTTCATACCTGGGAACACTCGGTGACTGCTAGGCCTAACATATGTGTGGTTGACCATAATTGTGGTTGCATCACAATTGGGGGAAAAAACTCATAAAAACAGTCATATTGTTTGATTGGTTACATTTTTATAATTACCATTGCCTGCGTTCAGGTCCTCCAGATGTAGTGTGTGGCATGCTTGTGGGTGTTGATGTTCAGTGATGAGGCACCCATGAGAATAGATAGTAATCTATTTATGTGTGCTCAGCCAGCATGTCAGGTGAATGTCTAAGCTTATTTTGAGGATCCCTTTGGGTGTCTGTGTGTGTGTGTATGTATGTGTGTGTGTGTGTGTGTGTGTGTGTGTATGTGTGTGTGTGTGTGTGTTAATGAGCAATGGCTTGCATAAGCCTTCGACTGAAGGGCATGCAGCTGTTTGCTGAATGTGCTACTGGTAGTCCTCCAAGTACATACCCACTTTCCCTGTTTCACTCTGTCTCTTGGCTTAAACCCTGGGATCCCTGCTTGTATGTGTTCTGTAGTGGTCTCTAAGTGGAGGAGCAGTGGTTGCAGAGAGAGGACCAATAGATGGATAGTCTGGACCAGACTATAGCTAATGCAGTAGGACGTCCCTAAGGAACAAATTGTTCCACTGTTTTTTGTATTTTGTGGTAACTTTTTATTTGTGTATTTTTAGGCCATTTTCCTCAATGTTTATAAAAAATCCCCTTTAATGGTTAGTCCACAATGCTTCTGCATAGTTTGAGCCACTTTCATGTTGGCGGTGTCATCATCATCCACCATTGGTGCAGGTCCAGCTATCTTCAGATCTGCTCAGCATGAGTTGTTCGCATGCTAGCTCAGAAACGGTTTAGCGCTAGCATGTTAACAGCAGGCTGTCGCCGTCAACCTCCCCCATACCAGTACTGATGCCAGCGCCGCAGCTGCTCTCAGTGTGATGGAGGATTGCATGAGTCTGAATGTGTGAGAAAGGTCGCCACTCTCACCCCTGTGCTACCTTGCCACCCTCTCGAGGGCATGTAACGCTGGCAGTAGGGGGATGCAGTGACTGCCACAGCTGTGGTCCTTTTCCCGCTGCTGCCTCAAGGCATTGTGGGTAAAGCAGATGTTTCACAGCTCGACAGGCGCTGTGCCAGTGGTGTGGGTTGCCTCACAGATTGGCATGGCACTGCCCACAGCTGGCCATGGGTTGGTGGGTGGAGGTGACCGAAAGAGTAGGGTAAAACCTGGTGTCTCGTTAGGATTTGGATGGAGGTGTAGGATCAGAATTACAGCTAAAAAGGCCACTGCTATCAGGATGCTCTATTTACGGTCTCTCTTGCTGGCTGGAAGTCCCATGCTGATTCTCGCTCATCCATCAACAACTCCACACACACATACACACACACACACACACACACACACACACACACACACACCTACCCACCCCCCACATACATACAAGTCTCTCATGACTCATCTTGGGGCTCCTTCCATCCCTCATTATCACACACACAGACTCTCTCTCTCTCTCTCTCTCTGAGTGTGCCTCACTGATAGTTAAGCAGCTTTGTCACTGGTGACGGGCTAATGATATGCTTCTGTTTTATCCCATGCTTACATTGCCACTGCTCTTGTAGTCCCTTGGCTCCCAATCTCTGTAGTTCTGCAGTATAGTATCTCCCAGTCCCCAGTGTCCCAGCCCACTCTAACTGATCACTAACCTATAAAATAATCTGCATCAACTTGCTGTGTGTTACGTCCCCCATTCCAGGCCAGTCGTGTTCTTGGACAATAGCGCTCTTGAAAATCAGACAGAGCCGAGCCTTAATGAAAGAACCTAATTCTAACTGTGCTTTCTCGTGTCTTCTTCTTCTCTCTCTCTATCCATCTCTTTCGATGTGTGTGTG
>JAGFZM010000139.1:3370965-3381945 GCA_017657215.1 Limnothrissa miodon
ACAACATAGATGGATTGTGTGTATTAGTGTGTGGGTGGGTGGGAGTTGTGATAGAGTAGCGAGTGAAGCCTTGTTATCTTCCCTCTCTCCTATATCTCATAAAAATACCTTCAGCTCTTCCATAACTCTCTCATAACACATAACATGCTTCACGTCTCTCCCCATTGTCCTTTTCTCTGTCATCCTCACTCCCTCACTCCCATGCACCACAGCCCCCCCCCCCATTATGCCATCATTATTGCACCCCCTTTTTACACCTCCATCAGTGTTCCAATATCCTTCTCTCTACACTTCTGTCAGTCTCTTGGTGTCCTCCTCTCTACACCTCCATCACTCCTACACTGTCCTCCTCTCTACACTTCCATCAGTTGGACTGTGTCTTTCTCTCTACACCTCCATTAGGCTCACAGTGTCCTCCTCTCTACAGCTCCATAATTCTCACTATATCCTCCTCTCTACATTTCCAATAGTCTTGTAGACAAAAAGAATTCCAAGAGTTCCAGAATGCTACTGCACATTTAGAACTATCTCAGGAAGAACAGCACTTTGTTTTTGCTGACCACTTTGTTTTTGATGTCTGCTTGTGCGCAAAGATGGCCCTAAAGACTCCTAGAGACCTAAAAATATCTTTCAAAAAAAGCTTTCATTAAGATTTTTTTTAGAATAAGGAACAGAAATGTTAGGGCAGAAAAACACACACACACACACACACAAACACACACACACACACACACACACACACACACACGTCAGTCCTGATTCAGAATAATCAACACTGATGAAATAATTAAATCTACAAATGCATGATTAATGACTTCACATACTGATCCCCTCTGCCCTCTAGTGAGATCCCATCATCCTGTAATCATAATCCCTGTGGATCAAACAGCCTGATATGTTTTGTATTCTTTGTTGTGGCAAAGCCCCCATGAGTTGGCGCAGGCCACTAATCCCATTGCACCAGTGCCACACAGAACAAACTCACACTTGCACAGAAACAACACAGAAATAAGTCGCCAAGAAGTAGCTTCATAATGTGCGATAATCAGCTCAAACTGAAGTGGCCACTAATGATCTGATATTAACTGCTTTTGTTTACTCAACAGTGTGTTTTCTCTTGATGGCTATCAAAAAAAGAGTTGTAAGTAACAAAGTAACAAAGTAACAAAGGTCTGCTGTTTCGTGTGTGTGTGTGTGTGTGTGTGATTGCAGTCTGTAAAGTCTGCTTCAGTCACAGCTCCTACTCGAGCCCACATGCCAGAGAGTAAACACTCAGGCATAAATAGACCTGTGTGTACACTAGTGTGTGTGTGTGTGTGTGTGTGTGTGTATGTCTGTGGGAAAATGAGTATAGCCAGAAATGACAAGCATCCACCACTTAGAACAAACTCCAGATAGCCGGTCTCTAGGAGTGTGCGCGTATCTGTGTGTGTGCTTGTGTGGGTGGCTTTTACAGACCTCTTTGAAAAAAAAAAAGACTGGAGAGGGCACCGCCTGGAGAGGGCACCCTCACTCACTGTTTCTTTCTCACACAGTCACCCTGTCTTTCCATCCTTCACACACACACACACACACACACACACACACACACAGTGACTATAGTACAGCACTCCACGCAGTACAGGATCACACATGTACACAATGCACATAGGGCTAGGGCCCTATGATTTTCAATCTTTTGGATTGAATACCCCTCCCCAATCTGACCCCATAACGTAGAGTAGTCAGTGGGTCCAAACAGTGCTGACTAGATAGTGGACAAAGTGTTATCGCAGAGAGAGGAGAGACAAAGTGGAGTTGCTCACGGCCCACCTTATGTTCCGGGGACACTCAGGAAATTGCTTTTCATCGAATGAAAAAATATACCCACACACTCTTGACTTTGGCCCAAAGTACACTTTTATGATGTGCGTGACGTAGAGAAATTAAGAATTGAATGAAACTTAAATATTATTTGATCACAGTATGTTTACCATAGTTACCCTTCTGTACCTAGGAGCCAACCGGCAGATGCGCACCTCCTAGGTCAACATTCGAAAATGAATTTGATCCAGACACCAAACACACAGAGCCTGACAAAAATATTTTCTCAATCTCTCTGTGTAGTGTAAATCGCCATGACAACAGCCTCAGGGTCAGAGTCGGGGCCTCCAAAGGAGCGTCAAGAGGAACATAGGGAGGAGAAGAAGAAGGAGAAGAGGAGAGGAAAGAGAAGAGGAGGAGGTGGAGAGCAGAGGAAAGAGCAACAGAAGAAGGAGGAGCAGATAGCCACACAGACGCCAGGGGCAACCAGCACAGCTCCACCTCGAACGGAAACGCCCTCAGCATCGCGTAGGCCTGCCAGAGAGAGCTTCCCAGCAGCCACAGAGGTAACGCACACACTACCTCACTCAATCACTCACTCACAAAGAAAAACAGGCTCTCTCTCACTCACTCTCACACCCACACACACACACACACACACACACACACACACACACACACACACACAAAACATGCCCTCTCTTTTACACACACATACACAAATATTTTTTATACATTTTTGATCATTTTTTGACAGACACACATACACAAACACACACACGCGCACACACACACACACACACACACACACACACACACACATACATACACTTGCAAATCCTGAAGAAACAAACGCCATGTCCAGTATGCCTGTATGTGCATTTGTATGTACTTACAGCCACTATAATTGTGATGGAAGCACTTTACTAAATCATATCAATGGACAATGCATGGATTGAATTGAATATTCAAATTTAGGGCAACGCCCCTAATTCTACATGTCTATGGTGATTACATGTTTTTTAATCTCTCTTCATTACTGTGTGACTATTTATCTTCATTTCATTCATGTCTAGCATTGTTCCTTTACTCTCACCCTTGATATCTCTCTCTCTCTCTTTCTCTCTTTCTCTCTCAAACAAGTTATAAGATTTTTAAGAATCTCCCTGTATGTCGCTACATGACTGGATTGGCCTCTCTCTCTTTCTCTTTCTCTTTCTCTTTCTCTTTCTCTCTCTCTCTCTCTCTCTCTCTCTCTCTCTCTCTCTCTCTCTCTCTCTCTCTCTCTCTCTCTCTCTCTCAAACAAGTTATAAGATTCATAAGAATCTCCCTGTATGCCGCTACATGACTGGATTGGCCTCTCTCCTTCCCTCTCCCTCTCCCTCTCTCTCTCTCTCTCTCTCTTTCTCTCTCTTATGTTGCCTCTGAAGGTCATTGAGGACCCCCCCTCCTCATCAGCAGGCAGTAGGTTGGACACCCGTGGTTCCTCAGAGGACCAACGCTCTCGCAGATCATCCAGAAGCTTCCGTCTGCCCAGACCCTCCCAAGCTCCCCCAAACCAGCTCAGGAAGATGCAGTGCCGAGTCTCACTGCTGGATGGCTCTGACTATACCTGCACGGTGGAGGTGTGTGTGTGTGTGTGTGTGTGTGTGTGTGTGTGTGTGTGTACATTTGGTTAGACTTGTGTGGTGTGATTGATTGTATGTGCGACAGTATGGTTCATACTTTCATTCATTTCTGCATTTTTTTTAATTTACACACTGGTACAATATCACAATGTTGCAAGTAATTTATTGTTTGGCAAAAGACAATGGAAAGTAAGGTGATTGTGTGTGCAGGTGGGTGCATGTGTGCGTTTACCTGCACTACTGTAAACTCAGACTTGGTTTATGGCAGCCGTAACCTAGGTACATTAATCCAGAGTATGATGTGAGGCAGTCTGTCCAGGGCAGTGCCTCTGTCTGTCTGTCCTAAAACCATTGTCTAGGGTCTGGGGCTTCAGTAGGATGTAATGCAGTGCATTGCAAAACACTTTATTGTCCCATAGAAAAATGTGCACTTTATTGTCCCATAGAAAATCTGTGCAAATGTGTACCACCTAACTGAGAAATCAGACATGCCTTTTTAGGACTGCTGTTTAGGCATATACTGTAGGCTTTGTCAGGTTTTCCCCCCTTTCACTATATTTTCTGTTGATGATGTACATTTTAAATTGCAGAGGGTTTGGCCACAAAAAAGCCTCCTCACCCTCTGTCTCTGCATATGGTTTGGCAGGGAGCAGACACACGCTTGCTGTAATTCAGCATCTGCACTTTGTTCTTTTTACTGTGTGTGTGTGTGTGTGTGTTTGTGTGTATGTGTGTGTGTTTGTTTTCAGCTATGAGATAATGGCGAGTGTTAATGTGAATTGTCACGTTGCGTGGGTGTGGGTGTGCCTTCATGTGTTGGCATGCAGTGGTCCGTGTGTGTGTGTGTGTTTGTGCCCACGCCTGGGGCTTAGTGAGCCAATCTCCTTATCCCGTCCCTAGGATCAGCTGAGCAGATTAGAGCAGAGCATGTGTGTGAGTGTGTGTTTGTGTGTGTTTTGTTCTTCTGTGTCATATTTTTGTGGGAAAAATCCAAGCTTTTGGATGGGCGAGAGTTTGATTGTGTCCATGGCTGCCATGGTGCCGTCCTCCCGCTCCGCCCCCCCCCCCCCTCTCTCTCTCTGGGCCCCATATCTGAACACCAGCCGAGCTGCTCCACCGACCAGACCGGAACACACCAGGCGTATGGAGAAATGACATGAATACAAGTTCACATGGTGTACATAGTCCACAAAAAGACTGACCACTTAAGACTTGGATACAAGTCAAATATAATGTGTCACAGATCATAAGTCACACATAATCACACAATCAGTTTCTACACAGGAATTTTGTACCAGGGAGACTAGCCCAACTAAGGGTTAATTTGGGTGAGTCTTTTTTTTTCCAAACAGGCCAAAGAGAATGCCTCAGTTGGGAGTAGGGTTGAGATTGGAGTCAAGAACTTATTCCAGTCAATCTGATCAAGTTCAAAACATGTACCGAAGTGAGAGTAAAAACAGCAGTGGCACAGCATAGGTGATGAATAGGGGACAAGAAAGGCGGGGGGGGCGGGAGTGTTTATGATGACAGAATAATGGTATGTGTATGTGTGTTTGTGTGTGTGGGGGGGTGGGGGGTTGTATAGGTGTTGGTGAAGACAGAAGGAAGGGAAAGTGACTAAACTGCGAAGTTTGTCATGTTCCTCACAACTGCCGATCAATGCTGAGTGTTAAGTTATGTTGGGCATGCCTGCTTATAGCTTTGTGTGTGTGTGTAACAAATTTTGTGCCCATTAATCATGAGATCATGGCAAATGATTATTCAGGACCATGTGAGTGTTCGTGTGTCTGTGTGTGTGTGTGTGTGTGTGTGTGTATACCTGCTTGTCTGCCTGCTTTTGAAGAAATTGAGTGAATGTCAAGCATGTTTACTTGGAACTAAATTATGGTCTGTGTGTATGTGCGTGTGTGTGAATAAGCAAGTGCCTAGAAGGGTGTAATATTGTGTGTGTGTGTGTGTGTGTGTGTGTGTGTGTAAACATGTGAAGCATGCAGGGTCAGGGTTTTCAAGTTTGACTTTGGTTTGACTTTACTGTGCAGCTTTTGCTTTACTGTGTAGCTTTTGACCATTTGAGTGTGAGAATTGTTGAATGTGTGTCCTTTTAATTGTTGCTTTGTGTTTGTGTTTTCTCTAGTGTGTGTGTGTGTGTGTGTGTGTTTAATCCAGCACTCTCCATTCATTTCTTTCCCTGTGGCCTCAGTGTGTCCTTTGGGAAATGTGGTCTCTGCATTCATCCCAGTCATGAAGTGGGGAGTAGTGAGGGGTTGGGTGTCTTGCCCAAGGGCACTTCAGCCCTGGTCGGAAATTGAACTGGCAACCCTTCGGGGGGGCGTGAGGTCATGAGATGGCCATTCTCTTCTTTCTTTTCTAGGGGCATTTGGTAACAGAGCACTAAAAATAATCTGGAATGCTGCCCAGTGGCTTGGTTGCTTTTTGTGGAGCTGAGAAATATATCTCGCACAAACAACACACACACACAACCATTGTTTTGCCTGGAACTTGCTGAGAGGAATGTGTCTTTCTTCCACTCCTGCTATTTCACACACACACACACTCTCTCACTCTCTCTCTCTGTCTCTCTTACAGACTAAAATAGTGATTTATACACCACAGTGGATTAATACACAACCATGACTAGACTAATTAAGTATTCAGTCTCTCCGCTTGTTCACACCCAAAGATCAGGTGATGGCCGACGCTGGCCCTCCTCTGGACCTGATCCGGCCTTTATTAGGCTGAGGGGTGGGAATTGAGAACAGGGAATCATGTTTCAATTCACTGGAATCGTATCCCTCTGACATCATCAATTCCTTGTATCAAAGCCAATGTTTTTCAGACCATGCTAAATGGGTCTTTCTGAATACAAAAAAGTCAGTACTAAGCTCTACATATTTTCCCGCATTTTACTAAGCTGTTATTATTATTTTAGTTCTCTTGAGGTGTACTATCCTGTAGACCTAGATGCTGATACCTGAAATAGGGTCTAAACATTAAAGAACAGTTAACCTGGATCGATAAGCAGAATCGACAGTGGCATTGATGCAGATAAAATCCTATTGATTCCAACCCCTAATCCAGCTCCAATCCTCCCTTGGGTCTCCAGGCTGTGAAGAGCCCATTGTCCATCCCTCTGCCTCCCCCATCTCTGCTCAGGCACTGGAGAGTGAGTGCTGAAGCTTAGGCCTCCCTTGGTGTCATTCAGTCTAAA
Organism: Limnothrissa miodon; assembly: GCA_017657215.1. Taxonomy (NCBI): domain Eukaryota; kingdom Metazoa; phylum Chordata; class Actinopteri; order Clupeiformes; family Clupeidae; genus Limnothrissa; species Limnothrissa miodon. Next base: position 3,377,606 of record JAGFZM010000139.1, read on the forward strand.
ACAAGTTATAAGATTTATAAGCAGAGGCATTTTTTGCACTGCTGAGGGGAATCATTCTGAGGAGTGTGATTGAGGAATGTCCCAAAAGAGAGTGTGAGAGAGATGCCAGCAGGGGAGGGATGAATGGATGGATGGATGGGTACAGCTCTACAGGGTGTAGTGAGAGAGTCCTTGTTTTGGTTAATAACAATAACATTTGTTTGGTTTTGTAACAGAAGTGATTGTGTGGTTTCACCGAGAGCTTAATGAAATTCTCTGAGTTAGTTATAGAATATTGCACTTCCCTTGCCTACTTACTTTTCTGTCTTTCTTTCACTTTCTTAGTCTCACTCACTCTCTCTCTCTCTCTCTCTCTCTCTCTCTCCTTTCCTCCCCCTCTCCGTCGCTGACCACTCCCTTGGCTATTTCCTGTTTGATGTGATCTGATGCTATCAGTTCCTAGCCTTTGTTTGTTGTTGACAGTTTGTGTGTTTGTTTATATTTGAGCAGAAGCGTGCCAAGGGCCAGGTGTTGTTTGACAAGGTCTGTGAACACTTGAACCTGCTGGAGAGGGACTACTTTGGCCTCATCTACCGCGATGCGGAAACCCAGAAGGTGAGATTTATTTTGCCTGCTCCTAGGTGATTAATGTGTTTTGGCCCTTTTCTATCTGAGCTCAGCTGGTGCGGCCATCATGAAACTTGAAAGGGCCAAGAAAGAGCCTCCAACTCATGCAGTAGCACCAGCACTTAAGCTTCATGTTCACTATTTGGAGAAATATATCATTTGGCCCTGGCAGAGGTGTGCGTTCTCTCAGTGTCCTGCAACTCCAGTTAATCGTTTTGACCACAGAAGTGTTACCTCATGTCGCCACTTCTTGTGTTGACATGACAAATATAACCTCTCGTGACATAACAGCATATGTTCCGAGCTCTTGAGTCTCTGCTGCATCCAGTTTGAGTAAAGATTGTGTGTTGGCTATATGCCCAAGGCCCTGTACACTCTGTTACTGCCATTAATCCATTTAGATGCTTATCAAGCATTAGCAAGTAAACATCTAAATCTTTTTACACATCTAATAGTTATTAAGTATGTCAGTTAAATGTAGTTAAAAAAACATTTTTGACCATTGTTTGTTTGTTTGTTTCTCTCTCCCTCTCTCTCTCTCTCTCCTCTCACTATCTCTGTCTGACGTTCTCCTTCTTTCATTATCCACTGTTTGTATTTTCTCAGAACTGGCTGGACCCTGCCAAAGAAATGAAAAAGCAGATTAAAAGTAAGATGGATGATGATTGCTTGTCACTCAGTCTTGAACAAGTTATAAGATTTATAAGAATCTCTCTGTATGCTGCTACATGACTGGATTGGTCTCTCTCTCTCTGTCTCTGTCTCTCTCTCTCTCTTTCTTTCTTTCCTTCTTTCTTTCTCTCTCTCTCTCTCTCTCCCTCTCTCTCTCTCTTTCTCTCTCTCTCCCTCCCTCTCTTCTCACAGATGTGCAGTGGAACTTTGTTTTCAGTGTGAAGTTCTATCCCCCTGATCCAGCTCAGCTACAAGAGGACATCACCAGGTGTGGCACACAAACACACACTTTTAATACCTTTATTTGGATCTCATCGTAGGGAAAGTGTTACAGATCCAAATATTGGTGGAAGTATTTCATAGAATTAGTTAGGATATATCAAACCAGCATACAAGTACACCAAGCACACACAGGCTCAAGACACCGTAACATCATAACAATTATGAAATGATCTGAAACTAAATAAGCTTATAAGGAACTGCCTTTGTTCCTTCCTCCCTCTTTCTCTCTATAATCACCCTGTCTGTTTTTCTCTCCTGCCCCTTTTCCTCCCTTTCTCTCTCTCTTTCTATCTCTTTCTCTTCCTCTAGGTACTACCTGTGTCTGCAGCTGCGTGATGACATTGTGTCTGGCCGTCTGCCGTGCTCCTTTGCCACACACACCGTGCTGGGGGCCTACACGGCGCAGGCAGAGCTGGGGGACTATGACCCAGACGAGCTGGGCAAGGACTACTTGAGCGAGCTGCGCCTGGCCCCCAGTCAGACCCATGAGCTACAGGACAAAATCATGGACCTGCACTGCAACCACAAGTAAGCCCACTCACTGCAGAGCAGGAGCATTGGTTGTTCTGTTGTTTGTAGCTTTTGATGTTCATGTTTACAATAAAGTAATTCACTTTGTGTTCACTTATGATCAAATAACTCAGTTTAATTGTAGCCATCTGAATGCTGCTGCTTTTTGGAGGTTTCTGTTCAATTCGCAGTGATATGCTGATAATGTTTCTTTTAATGTAGGACTGAGCTGTAATTGGACTGGGTTACTTTGCATAAAGATTCATGATTCCCAGTGAATCAGACACTTTTTTTTTTTTTTTTTTACCAAAAGGGGAATGAGTCCTGCTGATGCTGAGATGCTTTTTCTCGAGAATGCCAAGAAGCTGTCCATGTACGGAGTAGACCTGCACCATGCTAAGGTAGGGGTGTGTGTGTGTGTGTGTTCCTGTGTGCTAGTGTGAACACTCAGTGAACATCAACCTTTGTTACATAACAAATGCCTTTTCATGCCTTACATGCCTTTTCTTCACCCCAGCTTTCTGCTAACGCATTGCCCTGTGCTCCGACAACTATTAAACTCCAATAACTTCTAAAGTATCACTTTAGTTCCTACTGACGTCCTAGGTGGGACTAAATGTGACCTCTGGTGTGAATGTGTATCTTCCCAGTTAGTCATGTTAATGTTTCCTCAGCTCCAGCTCACTATAGACAGATTCAGCAAATTGGCACAACAGAGTGACAGAGTGAGCAGTAATTTTGCGTTAAATTGTAATGAAAGCCCCTGATGAAAGCAAGCTAAAGGACCTCTTCTGGCCCTGATCTGGCCAGAAGAAGTCCACTTCCCTCTCTGGTGTTGTACTGAGCACCAAGGTTTTGTTTTTGTTTTGTTTTTTTGTTTTTTTTTAGCTCAGGCACACAGAGCCTATCTGAAGGGTTTTGGGTTGTGTGTGTGTGTGTGTGTGTGTGTGTGTGTGTGCGCGTGTGTGTGTTCGCATGTGCATTGCAATTGCTTTGGCTTTGGCAGACCTGCACAATGCTGTGTTCTTTCTTTCCTGCACTGCACACAAATAGCTGGTAGGAAAGCATTTTGAGTGCCTGGCCCCAGCTAAAGATGAGGTAAGATGCTGCTTGTGTGTGTATGTTTCTGTGTGTGTGGTGTCTGTCTCTCTCTCTCTCTCTCTCTCTCTCTCTCTCTGTGTGTGTGTGTCTGTGTCTGTGTTCAAATATGTGTATCACTGTGCCCTAAAGTGGTCTGCAAGTACTGTATGTGATGGAGTGTGCTTGTGACATTACTTTTGTGTGTGTTGTGTGGTTGGTTCGGTAATTGTGAGTGTTTATGTGTGTCTGTGGGCTCACTCCTCCACTCAGCGGGCTTTGGCCATTATCCGCTAGTCTTCCCTCCATGCTGTCTGTCCACCAAAAATCAGTCAAAGAACCCTCCCAAGTTACCTGCTGCGGTGTCCGACCCCTCAGCATGAACCGCTGTGATTCATAAGACATAGAGGTTCTTTGTTCCATTCCAGAACATTCCATTGATCCATTGTCCAGAACTCTCTTAAGTGGCCCCAGAGTCTCTTGTGCCTGTGCTGGCTGCTACTCACGCCAGAGCAGAGTGGCCCTCAGCATGTGTTCGTATCAACACGCTGAGACTTGCACTAGCCATGCTGATGGCACCACAGGACTGTGTGTGTGTGTGTGTGTGTGTGTGTGTGTGTCCGTACACTAAAACAAAGCACTAGCCAGCCAGACCTGTATGCTTTTCATGAGGTATGTGATTGTTATCAATACTGCAGCCCTGCTGGTCAGCTCCTTAAGGACACAAATCAGTTCTGTAACCAGACTCTGTCTGTGTGTGTGTGTGTGTCCTCTTCATTTGTGGCTCCAGTCTGGAGATAGCAGCAGGTCTTCGGAGTCACTCTGAGTTTTTATTTGTGACCATCTTTGTCCAGACGTGCTTGTGTGTGTGTGTGTGTGTAAATGTGAATGGCTAAAGGACAAAACATGAGGTCAAAGAGTGGGGATTGTCCTCATCTTTTAAATGGGAAAGTAGTGTAGTGTCTTAATTCTTTTGTGTGTGTGTGTGTACAGGACTCTGAGGGTGTCGAGATCATGCTGGGGGTGTGTGCCAGTGGACTGCTCATCTACAGGGACCGCCTGCGCATCAACCGTTTTGCCTGGCCTAAGATCCTCAAGATCTCATACAAGAGGAACAACTTCTATATCAAGATCCGCCCAGGAGAGGTGAGAACACTCACTCACTTACTCACTCACTCACTCACTCACTCACT
>JAGFZM010000139.1:3385227-3414226 GCA_017657215.1 Limnothrissa miodon
ATCATCATAATCTTCTTGTGTTTGTGTTTCACCTTCATCACACACATCTGTTTAAAGGACAACCCTTATATCAGTGTAATACAATACCTCTTGAAGATGCCCACATATCGGTTTGTGCTTTCTGTACACACAAACTCCTGTGATACGAATCAAGATCTGTCCTCAGATCAGGATGTCATCTACCCATTCATGCATTTTGACTCTCCCAAGGGAGTGATTTAATGTCTTGGTCCTCCCATGGGCTCCTGCAGTCCAGCAAAGACAGCCATACTATCTTGGGATCACTTGAGACTTTTTGTTTCTCAGTGGCATACCTACATCACATAAAGAACAGAGGATTCTGCTTCATTGAGTTCCCATCCCTCCCATAGGTCTGTAGCATGACGTACATGCACATGCATAGAAGCGCATGTATGGTCACCACTCACCACTGCCTATCCAACATATATGTGTGGTTCTGAGGCCTACAACATGGGCCTCTCTATCTTTGTAATGCCCAATCTGACTCCCTCTGTCTGTGTTAATGAGTTGAGCTCAGTCCAGAAAACGACTAAAAGCCTAAGGCTCTGGAATCATCTGGCTCTGTTTTACCTTCACACATTTCTCTGCATGCCTTGGGCTTTTTTACTCATCCAAAGTACACTCGTCACCACATGGCCATTGCCCTCCACCTTGTTCCCCTGTGCAGTCGTGTGCAGCTGAGGCCAGCTGGCTTGCTCTCTACGTCTAATCTCACCCAGCACTGGGACACTATCTCTCTCTCTCTCTCTCTCTCTCTCTCTCTCTCTCTCTCTCTCTCTCTCTCTCTCTTTTCTTCTCGCCCTCTCACTGCTCCAACTGGAACACATGTCGGGGGGCTTTGACGCCAAACAGACGGACAGCGATCAGACGGACTTTCCATGTGATGGTGAAACAACAGCCTCAGAGGTTGGTCCTGTGATACAACTGACAGTGTATCAGCATTCCAGTGTGAGCACGACAGGCCAGGAATATAATTATTCAGCTCAGCTAGGCTTATCAGTGTGCTTGGGGGGGAAAGTGTGTGTGTGTGTGTGTGGTGGTTCAGTGTGTCTGCATGCCAGCATGCATACATGAGTTGGGAGGGAATGCCTATATGTATTGTAAGTAATAGTTAGTTACATTAATGCACAAATATTATATACTACATGTAGGTGGTCAGAGTGTACACAGTGAGTATATGATACTCAAAGGCTGTGTGTACGTGTGTGTATGTACAGTTTGCAAAGGCAGATAATGTCTGTGAAATGAATGCCTTTCTCCTTTCCCTGTTGCTGACATTAGTCAGATCAGGAGGATGAGGAGGCTTCTGATCTGAAGACAAAGGTAAAACGTATGCCTCATTCACACCCACTCCAGTTTGTGACATCACAGTCCCCCTCTGAGCCCATTATGACATCACCCACTTTTATGCTGCAACAATGTTTTCTTCATTGTCCTTTGTGATGGTAGAGGACTCCACGGCAGTGGAATGCAACATCACCCATTGTCCTCCCTCGCCTTCCCTTCCTGTGGCATTGTGACATCACCTGTAGGATCTTTCACAAGTCTGTCTGCACACCTCCTCCGGAGGGTACTCATCCATTTCTTTCAGTGACCATTTTCCTGTCACCATAATTCTTGTTCACACAGAAACTGCTGTTCATTCATTGCTCTCTTTTTTTTTTTTGGTCCTCTTGTTATAATGAGCAAGCTTGTGATTTGGAGCTCACAGAGCATTTTTGGTCCATTTTGTGTTTCATTTTTAGTAGGCATTCTGTTCTGTTCTGTTTTTCTTTGATTTCCTTTGTGACTGCTGTCATTTTGATGTTGTCTCCTCAGACATCTTAAGGACAACACGCCACCTCTCACCCTCACAGGCCCTGTACCCTGTACCCTGAACCCTCACTAGCCCCTGCCCTTTTGCCCCATCTCCCTCTTATCAACCAAATGTCTCCCACCTTGAGGGCTAAGCACACATATAATCAGTGTGTGGGTACCATACAATCTCCCATAAAATGGGAAAGAAATCACACTTCTTGTTTTTTTTTGGAAGGGGGGGCGGGTGTCTTTAAATATAAATGCTACTTGTATAAACAAAATGTGCCTCTGCGCTAAACCTCACATGTTCCAAATGTTGCTGATTTTTGTAAAGGGTCATGCTATATTCTGATGTTGTAAATTCTTCTGACTTGATCACATTCATTGTTATCACTTAAACCTTTCCTGGCTGGTAGAAATCTGAGATCTGGTGAATTTCACTTTTCTGGAGAAACAACACTTTTTCAGCTCCTGTAACTGCTCTGAGCGCAGAACTCCTAGCTGCTGACATAGCCCTTAGAGGCTTAACCCCTGACAGCTCTCACTGTCTTAGCAGGGGATAATTTCTTAGAAGCATCAGGGCAACGTTCTCTTGCCCCTATGTTTCTCTAGTGCCCCCTCACTCTGTCCCCTATCCGCCCCTGTGTGTGTGTGCCTCCTCTCCCCACCTCCCCCTTAGAATAGCCTCATCAGGCAGATCCGCGGGGAGAACGTCTTTGTGAAGCACAGCAATCTTATGCTGCAGGTAAAGGCATGTCTAGTGTATTGGTGTATGTATGAATGCATTTGGATCCAAGTCCACATACTTACCCACACAGTAGCCAACTCTTTCCCAGATTCTGAATCGGTTAAAAACTACAGCTGTTCTCAACCTATAACCTGTTTGTGGTGATGACATGCTACTAGTCTTGCACCCCCCTTCCCCCCAAAACCCAAGCACACACGCCTCATGTGTGTACCACTGCCTTCCAGTAAGATGACTTCATGAAATGTTTTGGCCATTGTGGTCTAACCTCACCCTCCTGACGTGTGCTGTGGTAATCCCTGAACTCTGGTTGCATTGTGGACTCGGTGTGTGACGAGTGCTGTATCCGTCCTCAAAACAATTCTTTACTGAACTATGAAACTAACGTGAAAACATTGCTGAGAAATAGCTTACAAACTTACAAACACATAGTGAAGGACATGTTTATCTTGAAGTTGTTTGCCCGGCTTCCCCCATCATGGTTGTGTCGCAATTGGCTGGTCAGGCGACTGATACATCTGAAGAGGTGCTGCGGCGGCAGACCAACCTGAGTGAGCTGAAGCGCTCGTTTCTGGAAGTTTCCACTCTCAGACCTGGCCAGACGGAATGGGACCACCGTATGTCCTCCTCGCCCATCATTGCCCATCGATATAACAATGTTGTGCCCACCACCATGCCACATCTTCAGGAAGTAAGCATCATTAGGGAGTTATGCCTAAGTTGCATGCTGTGTTGCTTTTGCAGGGCCTCTCTACCGTTTCGCCCAACCTCCAACCCACATTCACTCCCCTTGCTAACAGCAGATATGCAGCACTCATGAAATAGGACGTGTTTGTGGTTGTTGATAGGCGCTAACATTAGGAGGCGTTTTTCTGAAAGTATGCAGTGTTGTGGATTGGTATTAAATAGTTTGTGAGATGCATTCTCCATCATGTCTGGTTGCCATGCAGTTGCAGTCTTTAGAGGTTCTGCCATGTTGAGGGATATAATTTCTTCTATTTTTTTTTGTATTTATTTATTTTTTTGTAGATTTAATTTGGTTACTTCTGTGCCATTTTGTAAACATACACAGTGTTTTGTAAACACTATTAATACCACAAGCCACAGCATGACCTCATGAGTTTGTGAAAGCCTTGTGCCTGCTCTGAACGGTTATCCCTCATACTCACTGTTTTCTTCCCCTCATCCCCTTTTCTCCTTCCCGCTTCTCTGTTGTTTTGTTGGCATTCTCAGAGCCAAGAAGATGATGTCACACCTGACAATACACCAGAGAATCATCAGCAAGAGGTATTTATAGACAAATACACACACACATGCATAAATTGCTATTCTGGCTTGAAAGTTTTTCTATTTAAATAACCAGTCAGATCAGATGTGCATCATTGGTTGTTAATGGGATATATATAATCTGTGTCCTTCAGCCTGCTGTAAAGATGAACACCTCTTATTTTCAGACTGTGGATCTGCATTAATGTACTTATTAGGTGTTGTGTGTTGATGGGTTTGTTTGTTGCTGTACATTCTGTAAGTCTGAGTTTGTGTTGTGAGATCACCCAATCATGTAGGCCTTCATCGCTTCCTTTCTTTCTTCCTCTCAACACTTGAGTGACTGATGCTGTTGCTGTCTCTCTCCCAGGTTTTATCTGTAGGCACCCAGAATAGTCCAGCTTAGATCAGGTCAGACCCACTGGCATCCATTCCGCTCCACATTTCAGCTGCCAGCCCCTGCCTTAGTACCAGACCCTTTGCTCTCTGTTCCTTTTGGAGGTTGCAAAGGTCACTCTTCTAGATGTGCAAGCTGGCACACAATATCATCACAGGTTTTGATAAGACAGCTGGTTTGTGTGTGTGTGTGTGTGTGTGTGTGTGTGTGTGTGTGTGTGTATGTATAGCATTAGGAAAGGGTCAGCCATAACTGTTGAACTTAGAACTAGAAAGGGCCCTAAAAACCAAAAAGTTTGATGTAAATTAGTGCACCTGTGAGAACTAATAGCTGTTAATTCCACTGGCAGTGTTTATATCTCCATAGATGGCTCTTTAGTAATTGCTTAAGGACCAATAGAAAAGCGGAAATGTATCTGTGGCTGTCTCAATACGTTCTCACTATTTAAAGAAGAGGTCACTGACAGAAGTATATTCAACCAATAAGTGCCTTGATTACTAAAACAGTAGAGAACAATAAAGCTGAACAACTCTGTGCTGTTAAGATCAAATCAAACTGTGTCAGTAGAAAGATTAGATTTGTTCCCTGTATGTAGGACCCATCTAAGCAGGAGCAGTCTATAGCCTCCCCTGCGGGTGAGGAAGATGTGGGCAGATGTGTGGGACAGAGTGAAGTTCGGGTGGGATCAGACCCCCGCTCTGACTGGGAATGCGCTCTCAGGGCAGCCTACACTGAGACTCCCCAGTTTGTCTGTACGCTCACCAGCTATGAGGAGGAAGAGGAGGGTGAGGATGAAGAGGGATCTGCGGTAGCAGAGAGGTTTTCATCACCATCAAATACCTCCAAGGAGTCTTCGTTTGGAGCTAGGGCGGTTCACGCTCAGTGGGAGACATGGAAAATCTACACTTTGGCAGACCTCCCAGAGATCATTCCAGAAGACAAAAGCAGCGATGAACTATCAAGTGCCACAGATGAGAGTGAGAGTAGTGAGGAGGAAAGTGAGACAACTAAAAGAAAATGTATACCCTCAGAAAGAGATAGAGGTAGCGATGCATTCATGTCATTCACAGACGTGAAATCGGTCTGCCGCAAACAGATCCAGACGTTAGAGGAGCCAGAAGAGAAAGCAGAATGTTTTCACATGGCTGATTACAGTGAGCAAGACCCCACAACTCAAACTTTGACTATGGCGAGAGAAAAACTGAAAGACTCAGACATAGCAAGCTTTGAGGCCACCATACAGCAGAGACTAGTTCAAAGAACAAATGAAGATGTATACAAGGACAAGGTCAGCTTCAGAGAGGACTTCTGTTCCGGTCTTATAGATGAGTCTTTCACAGTACACTGTGGAACAGACAGAGACTGCAGTCTGTCTGAGGACGAGATAAGCTTCAGGAGGCATTTCTGCTCCACCCTAACAGACGAAGCGTCTCTCATGGCATTTGACTCCAGCACAGATCTGGCCCGGATGTGTCGAGCACCCGGCAGGTACTCATTCAGGTCAGAGACGGCCTTTGACACCAACTACACATCCACAGATCTATACACTCCTTACTCAGAGAAGGGTCAGCTCACACAAGAGACATTCAGAGACAGTGATCAAGAACTTGGGTTATATGTTGCTGGTATAGAGGAAACCAGCTGTGTGATGTCAGCTCATTATGGCTTTCTTGAGGTTGAGAACCAGCAGAAGTGCACTGAGAAAGAGTCTACAGACTCTGCTTCTCCATGGGTCCCCTCTGAACTCTTTGTTGCCCAGCACCAGTACTTCCAGAACCAAGAAGAGGCTTTTAGCACAGGAACTGACACTTGGGACTTGTCTTGGTCAGCCCAAGAAGAGACTGATGATATTCAAGAGTCTCAGTCGGATTGGAGTGAGGCATCAGCTGAGTGTCCTCAAGATCTCAAGAGGCTTGTGCAGGTGTTTGAAGTGTCAAAGGTAAAAGAGGAAGATTTTTCAAAAAGGAGTCTTCAGAACAGGTCAGAGGTCCGTGAGATGCATGCTCAGCATAACCTACTGTCAAGTGTCATCAGCGCTCACTATGTCAGAAAAGCCTTGCCAGCGCTCTGTGTAGTGGTATGACCTCACCTCAAAAACAAATAAACAAGCAAGCAGCACTGGTAACATCAGTAACTACTCCATCTTATTGCTTCCATAACGATTTTTGCCTGCTCACTCCCACCCACAGACACCTGGTGCACCTTTTTCACTAGTCACCTAACCTGCCTGGTGTAAGGCATTCTCTCGCTTAATCTATTTTAACAGTAGGATTGGAGTGGTAGGAGTAGTAGGTATTAAATGGAGATCTCCTTTGGAGTCAGCTGCTATTGTACCAATGTAGAAGAAGTAGTGATGTATCGGTGGGTCAGCATGAACAAGGTACAATAGATGGCAATGACTATGCCATCAAGCTCAAAGCAAAGTCTATTGTGGAGATGCTATAGTTGTTAGACAGGTCTTAACAGGCAGATGTGGATGTGCACTTTTCCATGACTGATCCACTAAGGGTTGCTGATGGAAATGTTCTCTGTAGATAGATTAGTAATGAGACAGAAAGCTTCAGTTCACTGGAGTTGCTTTTCCTTTCAGTTTTTACTGTGAACTTTCTTTGTCTGTCTATGACTCCCTTCTTGTCACTTATGTTTTTTTCTGTTGCTTCTTTCTTATCATTTGTTATTTGTTACTTTCATTTTTTAGCTCAAGGCAGTAGTTTAGTTGCTCTTAGGCATGTCCCAGCAGGAAAAGGTAGGCCATGAAAGAGCTGGTAGTGAAAGGGGTTTTTCTTCTATTAGGATGAGGACAATATAAGAATGCTTCAACTCTTAGAAGAATTTTTCCTGTTTTGTTTATACTATTGTGTGCATGGATGTCTCTGTGTTTCTGTTATATCTCACTAGTGTTCTACTAATGGTTTCTTCTGTGGTCTGTCAGCATGTGCAAGCAGGCCCAGCTGCTCTTTGATCATGTCTAGTGTACCCTGTGGCCTTTATGGGGTATGTGTGTGTGCAGCTCATGTGTGCATGCGTGTGTGTGCACACACCCAAAGATATGTTTTTGAAGTTTCCAGATACAGTTTGTTTTTGTGTTAGAAGCTTAGCTCAAGGGAAGAGGTTAACTTCAAGTTCTACTGGTTTTTGGTAGGAGCCACATATGCCTGACTATCCAGAACACGTACTCCATGTGTATCCGACCAGTATGGTATTAAAGTGTGGTCACCTAAAAGTGCTTTCTTTAGAGCCCTTGAAAATCTGGTCACTGTTAACACATTAACTTCTGCATGGGTTTTCCTGTCATGATTGCATGTTAGATCTGACTTTAGCTAAAAATAATTATTTGGATAGACTGCTATTTTGTCTTTATAGTTCAAATGAGTAATGTTCAGAATGGCTGCACCCAACAAAAGGACTGTCACAATGCTTTTAAAAAATTCATTTTGAAAAAAAGTCAGTTGACTTTTCTGTGTCACATTTGTTCTGATGGCTTAATAATGTTTGATGTGATATTTAATGTATTTAGCAAGGTGTTTTGTGTGAGTGTGTTGCATAAAATATATGACCTACATGAGTTGCCTACATGATTGTGTGTGTGTGTGTGTGTGTGTGTGTGTGTGTGTGTGTCAGTCTAAAATGTCCTACACAGGGAGCCCTGCTATGTGTCCTTCCATTCTGATATTTGAAGGGGAATCACAGTTTGACTTGCAGGTGCTGGAACCATCATAGACTTGTACCTTGCTTTAATGGAGTCTTTGCGCATAAACACTTAGCAGCTCACAAACCCACATTGGTTGCATAACAGTCTCTATAAAAAGACAGCTCACTCAAACTTGTAATCAAAGAGTAGCTAATTAGTAATTATTAGTCATACTCAAACAGATTACCTAACTTTTAAATATGTCTAATCGTTATAATCGGTAATATTAGTCTAGCTGATAATATTTCAACATGACTACTACAGCCAATGTAACCAAAAGTTTGTAAGCTGCTTTGCAAGTTTATGTGCAACGAGTCTATTATACATAATTCTAACTGATTTCTTCAGGTGGTAATTAACAACACATTAACACATGACAGATTTCTTTTGTTTAGCCTCATATACTACTGGAGCTGGATCACACTTCTGACAAGAGTTTTTTTTCTTTGACATCAAAACTGTTTTTCTTTGCTTATTAATCAAATAATTGTATGCCTTTTCTTTGCTTGTTGTGTCATCTGTTGCAAATGTATCATCTTTAACATACTTTGTCTGTGTATGTGTTTGTAACCTGTAATCCCTGATTTTAGAGTAACACAGGGTTGGTGGAGAAGAAAGTTCAGAGAAAAATCATTAAAGAGATGAAGGTATCTGATGATATCTGTTTTATAGACTGCAGAATTCCCACATCTTGAGGTGGAAGAGGCAGGAACAATAAGCCAAAAAGATGAAGACTTCACACCATCTTTTGAGGTACTGCGGGAGGAGCCAGGACCCAAGGTGAATGTTCACCCCATATTAGAGTGCCCTGTTGTGGCTACACAGGAAGAGGCCTTTGCCTGTGCCCTCATTTCAACCACAGAAGAAACTCAGGATCAAGCAGAGGAGTTAAAGGAAAATGACAAGGTGCAGGTAGTTGAGGAAAAGCTGATGGAGACCACGCAGACAAACAAAGAGAATGTGAGGGAAGAGGACGGGGTTGAGGAGGTGGTTGAAAGTTCAGTCTCTCAGGTCCAATCTAATGTGTGTAGAGTACTTGAACCAACAGCAGAATGCTCAATTGAAGATCTTTGCAGAGAGGACCCACCATCAACTGTACTGCAAGATGCAGATATGATTGAACTTGAAGAGACACAATCCAATAAACAGTTGGAGCATGCACCAGATGGTGCTGAAGAGCTGAATGAAGTACCATCGGCCTCTGACACCAGAGACCAGAAGGCAACCGAACAAGAAAACCAGGAGGATGATCCAGAGATTCAAGAGAGGATTCAGATGGAAGACTCAGTCAGAAATGAAGAGCATGGGCCAGAGAAACAGTGCTTAGTCCCAGAGATGAAAGATCAGCCAAATGGACATGTGGGAGACACTGGAGAGGAACTGAACATGATGACTAAGGATGTTCACATGTCAGAAGTTGAATACCAAAAAGAGTCTAAGGACGAAGAAGTTGCCCTGTCATCTGATGAGGGGTCAAGAGAACCTCAAGTGGAATGCTCATTTAAGGAGGAAAAGCCCGCTGAAAGCACATTCTCTCAGGTCCAATCTGAAGTGTGTAGGGTACTCAAGCCAACAGCAGAATGTCCCGTTGAAGATCCCTGCAGAGATGACCCACTGTCAACTGTAGAACAAGATGCAAATATGATTGAACTTGAAGAGACGCAATTCGATAAACAGTTGGAGCATACACCAGCTGAAGAACTTAATGAAGTACCACCGGCCTCTGTCACGGGCAACCAGAAGGTAACTGAACAAGAAAACCAGGAGGATCATCCAGAGATTCAAGAGAAGATTCAGGCGGAGGACTCAGTCAGGGATGAAGAGCATGACCCAGAGAAGCAGTGCTTATCCCCAGAAATGAAAGATCGGACAATTGAACATGTGGAAGACAATAGAGAAGAACTGAATGTGGTGACTAAGGAGGTTCCGAGTCCAGAAGTTGAAGACCAAAAAGAGCCTATGGATGAAGAGGTTGCCATGCCATCTGATGAGTGGGCAAGAGAATCTCCTGTGGAATGCTCATTTAAAGTGGAAAAGCCTGCTGATACTCCAACATCTCACTGTGTTAGCAATGCAGATCATTTGAACCAGTACTCAGACAGGGCAGGGGATGAGCCCAAGCAGCAAGTGGTGGAGGCTGATGTGGTTGATAAGATGAAGCACATAGAAACAATCACTGAAAATTCTTCCCAGGATCTGTCTGCAGATAAGATGCAGCAAATTGGCTCAGGCAGTTCTGAGGACTCCACTAAGCTCGAGATCACTCCTGGCATCCCAGGTGATGCAACAGGAGTCCAAGAATCCCATAAGGAGGAACCTATCTTGGAGGAGTCTGTGAAAAGAGCTGAGACAGAGCAGTCCACTGCTGAGAATGAAGTCTCACCTGAAGGCACACCAAAACAAGAAGCTTTGGGGGACACCAGGGCCTCTGGAGGTGTGAGCCTGGAAGAGACTGACCTGTTAGAGAAAAATGTTCTGCCTCTAGAAAACGAGAGTATGCACAGTATGGAGTCAAAAGAGCATGTTGCTGAAGAGGCAGCCTGCACCACTGCTGAAGCAGACTTGGCTGTACCAACAGAAGAAAAGAAGCAAGTTAGAGAGGAACAGGAAAATATTCAGGAGGATGTACAGGAAGTGAATGAGGAAAAGGAAGTAGAACCTCACAGTGAGGTAACCCAGCTCTGATGGTTCTCACAGAGTGAAATAACCTCACTCCTGATCTCTTTGTGTTTGGCACGTGTCAATGACTAATACTGGACAAAATAGTGGCTCTTCTCTTCTTTCTCTCTCCTTCTCACTCTCACATTCATTTGTGTTTTGTTAATTATATATGTCAATTATTTTTTGCACATTCTTTCAAAAAAACATTCACAATTTTTGCATGGGCCCAGCACAAGTGATGATAAGATGGCATGATGTCAAATGAAATTGATTGACATAAATCAAGTTAATACCATTTACAGAGTAGATTCCACAATGTCACATACTGTGTATCACTTCTTCAGAATTTCCCTTTCTTTGTAGGTGTTGTCATGGAGACTACATCTATTGATTCAAGTCTAAAGATGTCATGATGCATGTGTTTGTGTGTGTATATGTCTACTGCATGCCCATCACAGGATGCATGAGGCATGGGTTTGTCACTTACCAAGTTTATTTTGTGATATTTTTATTGTACATGACAATTGATTCCCAGTTTTTTTTTTAGTTAATCAAAAAACAATGATAGGTTTTTTTTTTTTATTTATGGGTATGTGTTTTTAAAACTTGTGAGCTAAATCAGAATGATTAGGATGAGTCCCATATAGTTTTTAGCTGGTAGTTGATCCATATGATAGTGTACATGTGTATAAGTGCAAAATGCAAGTGGTTTTGGGTGCTGGCAAGACCAGAAGAGGTGATTGTCCTGGTTGTTGTTGATTGATGCTGTTGCTGATTGTCTGTTCACCTTGTGGCTTTGTGCAGAATTCAGAGGAGGTGAAGGCAGCCGAAGAGGATAAAGAGAGTGAGGCAGCCACCACAGATGTTCCAGTCGTCCACACAGAGACCAAGACCATTACGTACGAGTCAGCAGAGGTGCGTTCAAAGTCCATGAGATTGGTCTGTGTGTGTGTGTGTTATGTGAGGCTAGAAGTCTTAATGTGTGCTTTGACACCCATGGATCCGCAGAATATGGACCTGTGTGTGTGTGTGTGTGTGTGTGTGTGTGTTATGTGAGGTTAAAAGTCTTAATGTGTGCTTTGACACCCGTGGATCAGCAGAATATGGAAATATATTTGGTGTGTATACATGCCCATGCTGTCAGGGAGACACAGATGCCGATGCTGACCCTGGTATGCTGATGAGTGCACAGACCATCACCTCAGAAACCACCAGTACTACGATGACCACACACATCACAAAGGTCAGGGGTCAGCCTCGTGGCTCTTCCCACTTTTGTCACTTGTCTCATAGAGAGTTAGCCAATCAGAGAGGGATTAGATAAGCACATGAGGTTCCTTTCTGGATGGAATGTTAGAGGCATGTGATTCCCACATGGGAAATTCTTGACTCTGGGACAGCAGAGTTATCCCACCAAGATACACACAAAGACCTGGAAAATGATTGGCACCCTTGATTTCATGAGGAATTATTTGAGACAAAATTTACTTTTCTCGCATTTTGCCGTATAACTACTTTTAATTAATTACAAAACAAATAAGTAAATGGTTACAGGTTACAAGTAAAATATTATAATTGTATTAATGTAATGTAATGTATTATAATTGATTTAGCAGTAAAGAAATGAATCTGTGATTTGGCCGCAGTGATTCCAGCATTAAAGCAATGGCATGTTTTTGTCTTGCCTGAGGAGAACCCTCTTAAAGGGTGTTAAGGGCTTGGTATTTTTGTCTCGTGCTGGAAGACGTTCCTGTGGTCTAGAGAGTCAGGGGGCCACATGGCTTGTGGCCAGAGTCTCATGGCAGATGCTGGGGCTTCTAAAGTGGGTACACAAACCAGCGGAGGCCAAACCGGTTCTAGGAACGGAACCAAATGGACCAATAGGTATAGGAGCCTCCCTATCTTGGCTTGCTGAGCCATTCATTATTGTTTTTTTTTATTGGAAAATGTTTACTTGCATATTAAATTGTGTTGTACCTGGCATGTAGTATGACAATACATGTTTATTAGTCATGGGTGCCAAACATCTGGAGACACAGAATGTATTGCAGCCAGCCATCAAGTCATACAGTTAGTAGAATGCCTTTCCCGCTTGCCTAAAATGGTTGTGGTTAGTGCCACCTTGTGACAGACATTTTGTGCTGGAGCAGTAGTATATCATTGTTTGGCATTATATGTGCATTCAGTGTCAGGGCTGTAAAGTTTTTATTACTTTGGTGGTTAGGTCATTTTTTCTCTTTTAAAATACATATTTTACTAGTATTCAGTGAGAGACTCTTTAGAAGAAGTTATTACAGGACAATATGTAAATTGCATAGTTTTGTTTGGTCCCATAGCTTACTTTTAAAGGAACTTGCTGTGCTTGCCATTTTGGATAGTCACTACCACATGATACCAATGGTCCAGGAAAACCTCTGTAACCTAGTGTTCCTCCCAGGATTTATAATCTGACTTTCGCCCTCGCAGACAGTAAAGGGCGGTATCTCTGAGACGAGGATTGAGAAGCGTATTGTCATCAGCGGAGACACTGACATCGATCACGATCAGGTGTGCTATGGGAGAGTGTGTGTGTGTAACTGACAACAGAGTAGTTTAAAAATAGTTTATAGACTAGAGAACTGTCTATAACTGCTGTACAGTATACTTAGGCACAAAACCTTTTATTTAGAAATTATCTGACATACTGCATCAGAGACAAACCAAAGGACAGAGCAGTTTTGTAGTCTGGTATTAGACTTTCAACTCAAAAAACACTTGTGCTGGTTCAAAAGATAGGGCTACAAAAAATAAGCTTGTTTATTTTTATTTTTTTATTTCTCACTTGTATTTCTTTCTACCTCTTATCATCCCTGAACACTATTTTCTTCTCTTACTTTTTCACGATTCTGGATCATCTTTTCCTCATTTTTTTCTTATCGCTCTTCCTGCTCTCTCCATATCTCCCTGCTTTCCTGTGCTCCTTCCTCTTCCCTCTTGCTCTCAACCTCCCCCTGGTGGCCTGCTGTGGTGTCACACCCACACCACTAGGCTCTTGCTCAGGCCATCAAAGAGGCAAAGGAGCAACACCCGGACATGTCGGTCACTAAGGTAGTGGTGCACAAGGAGACAGAGATCACCTCACCAGAGGAGGTGGCCCACTGACCTCAGGTAAGGGTCTGCTGGTGCCCAACGCATGATGCCTGCCCCCTGCTACTCCACACTGGGCTGGTATGGCATGGCATGGAATGGCTTAGCGTGGCGTTAAGGCGACACTCATTGTTAAAAAAAACTCACCTCATCTCGCCTCATCTTTCAGTCTGTGCTAATGAGAAGATGCCATCTGTGTGGATAGCTTGTGGAAATGAGAGAACAAGTATTTGTTTGTGTTTGTGTGTGTGTGTGTGTGTGTGTGTGAAGATGTTGAGAGATACAATTTGAAATAGCACACACAGCATATTTATATTGTGGTCGGGACTTTTAAACCACTGCTAGAAGAATGCCTGTTGAGTTTTCTAACAAGGTATACCCAAACCTAATCTTCACACTGTAGCCAGTAACAGTATAAGTTTTAGACTTTGGCAACAATGTAGAATAGAATAGTAGAATTTGTGATATCCTGGAACAGATGGCATAAATAATCAGGGTGTAAATTGGGTTACACCTATTGCTCTGGGCTTCCACTTGGTCCGTCTGCTCAAACTCCACTTCTACTGACTGCACCACAGCATGTTCTAGAAGGAGAATGTTCTCTCCATTTATGTTCCATTTTATGCATCATCTGTTCTTGCTGAGTGCTGCTATGCTTCTGAAAATACTTTTGTTGTTTGGGTGTGACACAGACATGACCAAGATGGAAATCTCTAGTTTAGGCTTAGTGTCTGCTTCAGGACTAACCAAAATCTGTCTCTCTCACAAACACATACACTCTGTCTGGTTGTGTTGCCTGGTCACATCTCAGCATGTCGGAAGTAGGGCTCTGCTCTTCCACTCATAGCAGGCTCTCAAAACTTCAAGATTCAACATTAGATGTGACCAAACAAGAATGCAACCAAATTTAATTGCCCCAGGGAAAAACAAAAACTAACAGTCATGAAGTTCTAAGACTTCCTACCAACCCACTGGCTGCTGGGATTTGGAGCTGGGTGGTTTTTGGGTGGTGTAGATGCAGCCCTTGTTTGGAGCCCATATTAAACTCATAGTAAACTCATCTCATGCGCATTAATCTAAGTATGAGCTAACACATAGCAAAAGAACACAATTCCATTGCATTGACTCATGTGCACATGCATATGGACTCTCTTGCGCACGCGCACACACACACACACACACACACAGTGGTGTATAAGGTCTCTAGCCTGTACACACAGTATGTGTACAGTGCTGTACATGCACACACTTAACACTGGGAGGACAGGGTGGGGTGCTGAGTTTGTTCTTTGATCTGGGTTAATTTAGTGCCATGATGTCATTGCTGTGTGTATGGTGTGGTGCTCCTTCCAGCCTCCTTGCAGTGTTCTTGTCTTTGTGGTGTTTGGCACGGTAACTGATCCTAACACTCCAGCTTATTGGCAGGCTACTGTCGAGGGACATCTGCACGACTGGCCAGTCATCTCTCTGTTTGCAAACATGAAGAGGGATTTAGCATTGAGCAGTTGATGGTGTCTGCTCAAAGCTGTCTCGCTCTCTCTCTCTGTGTGTGTCTGCGTGTGTGCTGGTGGTTGTGTGTCTCTGTGGGTGTATGTGTGCATGAGTAGTGTTGCATGTGCAGGCAATGTGTCACATGATTGCATGTGTGAAGTAAGCACTGAAGCATTTCATTTGCTGTTATGCATTCTGGTTTCTTCTACTAACATTTTGACCTTTTTGTGTTGTTGTGCTGGTGTGTTCACTTGGCATAGTTTTGGTTTACTCACACTGCCCCTTGGCATCTAATCTGATTCGGATTGTTTTGTTTTTTTAACATTTAATTTTTTTTAACATGTCGTCCTCTCTGTTTGGCATTTGTAGACTGACTGCTGCTGGCGTTGGTGCTTGGCCATTGGTTACACTAACTTTGCGACTAGTTTAGTACAGTGCTAAACATCAAGTGACTCAAGACGATTGTTTGTCTGTCTGTCTTTCAGGAGAATTAAGATCTCGTCCCTCCGATGGTGATCTCCCTGGTGATCTCCGCACTCTCCTATGAACCAGCGGGCAAACATGTCCTCCCAACTTACCCTTTGACCTTCAGTCCAGTACCATGGCAACGTAGCACTCCAATGAACTCTGTGGATATGACTGCGAGCCAAACTTCTTTCTTACCAGCTATCCAATCATGTGACTAGCTAGGCTTTAGTGAGAGCACAGTCACAGGTCTCTGGCCTTGCCCTTCTGCTGAAATGGCCATATGTGTAAACTCATGCATGCCAACTAAGAGTCTAGGCATTAAGGCATTAATAATGTTGTCAAACAAAAAAAGAAAAACACTTGTCAACTGAAGCAGCTACAAACAACCATCCACAACCAAAGGGGGAAAGGCTTTTGACTTAAAATGCCTTTAATTTTGAAATGTGTTCTTTTCTTCTTTTTTTTATTAGAAAAAAGTACACTGTCATAGATTATTCTGATAATGATTAGTAAGGAAGTAAGTAAGCCTGTTTATATGAAAGCACTCAACAGCAAAGAGACCATGGGCATCACCATGCCAACGAAACGGCATTGCCATCAGAAGTGCTACGCGTGCACTTGAGGGTTCTGGAGATCCCATTGGAAAGAAGGAACCCTTAAGAAGATGGAGAGAAAATGGCGTGTACATACCCTTCACAGGATACCAGTTTATCTCCATCTTGTTTATCTAAATGTTTCTACAATCATATTTTTTTTGTTGTGATTTGACTTTTGTTTTGTTTTTTTGTCATTATGCCATTTCACTGAGTTCATCCATCATGTATGGGGCTAAGAATTAAACAGACAACACATATGCACAAGCGAAATGCTTGAAGGGCTGGCTTTGTCAAAACTGGCAAGTTCTTTTTCTCTGAGTGTCATTTGCTGATGAGACTTGAAGTCCAACATACAGATAATAATGATTAGTGACGCTGCATTCCATTCATCAGATAGCTATCAGTCTCTCCAATTTATCTTTTCTCACCCTAAAAAAACAGCAGTAGCCTACATATTTTTATGATCATGCCATTTCTGGAGAGACAACGAGAGTGGGAACAAAACATAAGAAAATGCCAAATGCATTTTGGTGAGTTTTTATTTTTAAATAAAATGTTTATCAAATCATCACGTGTGTGTGCTTTTTTTACTACAAGATTCATTAGTAATATACGTAATTACAAAGCTGTGATAAGTAATTGAGAGAGATTCATGATTAAAAAAAACTCATTGAATGTAATTTTTGGAAGTAGCCAATTCTGATGGCAGTTCTTTATCTCTGTGAGTTTTGACTTGCTTAATAGGAATATTCAGTGGAAGAATGTAAATAATAACTTGTTTGTGCGTGCATGTAGGATTAAGATACACTAGAGTTGAAGCCCAGCTCAAATGGCATGTTGCTGTTTGAGGGGCAGACCCTCATATTGTTTCCAGGTTATGGAGACAGGGTTGCGGGGTGTTATTTTTACAGTGACATGTCTCCATCCCAGTCTAGATGAAACAGAAGAAGGTCCATCTGATGAGTTGGAGGTTCTGTGATGGAAAGTTCTGCATGAGCCTGGGGTCGAAACTGCAGAGGAGTGGGAGGAAACGTGTGGCTCGTGCAGTGGAATTCAGGGCAGGGTAACACTTTACAATAAGGGTACATGAATATACATTTATTAACATTTTAACTACTGTATAATCCACAAAAGATTAATAGTTAGGAAACACATGACTCATTATAAACTATGCTATGCATTAATACTTAATACATACTGACTCATACATGAGTTACTATTTAAATGTGATTAAGGAATACTGGTATATCAGATCCTAACTGTTAATCTTGTGGATTATACAGTAGTAAAATAGAACTATGTAAATTGTGAACAAATGCCTGATTGAGGATGTATGGCCCTACTCCCCCAGTAAGGACTAGATGCTTTGTTGGCTTTCTGGCTGTGGGGTATACGCCACTTCTGTGTTGGAGCCTGTGTGAGGCTGGATCTTCCATGTTGGGTGACTTTCAGCTGAGCTCAGCAACAATGAATTCTAGTGGAGAACAAGCCAGAAAAATTGACTACTAGACCATATCAGACCAAGTGTAAATGAGGCAATGCACAGTTCTACTTCTACTCTGTCCTTCTAGATCGCTATCTATGTTAAACATTCTGAATAGAATAAATTCCTGGACTGCAAAATTTAAATATACAGTATAAGGGAATGTGTACAGTATAAAATAGGAATGTATGCCATTAATCTCATCTGTGATCCTAAAAGAAACAGTAATACATGAAAACTCTACACAGGAGAGATAAATGTCAATGGAAGCATGACTTGTTCAATATAGACTCTATATTTATGGTAAGTTACTGATACCAAAATTTCCACTAATAGTGAATGTCAGACATAAAAGTTAAATGTAATATTCAGATGAGTTAAAGACTTTAAACACTTTACACACAAAAAAATTAGAGTTATCTAAGTGATCAGGTCTTATGCCTCTAACTTGTCTCTTGCTTCCCAGGAGTTTTGGAACAGATTTATTTAATCAGCCATAACATCGAAAGAGACAGAAAAACAATGAATTTCTTAAACTAACATCTATTATGTTTCATCAGGGCGGTGGTGGCGTAGCTGTTAAGAAACTTGGGTAGCATGCAAGTAGCCTAGAGTGGGTTTAAATCCTGGCTTCCACCGTTGTGCCATTGAGCAAGGCACTTACCCTATAGGGTAGACTGGCCCTGAGGTAATTGATAGCTGACAAAATAATGTCGCTTTGGATAAAGGCGTCTGCTAAATGCATAAATGTTAATTAGCTGTAAACATTTAAAATGTATTTCATGTGCAATGTATGTTATGTTTTTATACTGTACCTTATACCGGTGTGTGTGTGTGTTTGCAGAGCCAGTGTCTGCTCCTGTCCTAACTGTAGAGCCTGTCCTGTCCAGTAGTGACATGTGGAACGTGTCCTGTAGAGCTGGGGATCTCTTTCTGACCTCCATTTGTAACAGTAGCACCTGCACACCAGGGGAACTGACAGCTCTTTCCAGAATCACCTTCTTTATTAAGGATGGAGTCATCATTTGCAACCATAGCAACATACTCAGCTGGAGACATGCCATTGTAACACTGGAGAAACTTAATGAATTCAGTGTTACTGGCAAGAAAAAAATAACATTGATATTATTCCAAGGATCAATAGCAGTGATATGTTGTCTTTGCAGAGCTGGAGTCCTCAAGAGTTTCAAAGCAAAGTTATGGGTGTATTGATGGCCAAAACTATCAGGTACCCAATTTAGGAAAAAAATAAAAGAAGACGAGAAGAAACGGGCAAAAGATAAAAGTATGCAACAATGCTCTCTCTGTATGATTAAGGTATTCAGTGATGTAACGTGTAGGCCTAATTCACAGTACCCATGCTAGCCACCGCCACGTGTAAAATCAGAATGCAAACGTTGCCGACGTTGAAATGAACGAACCGCCACTGCTGCTTTCTACTCTTGGTCTCGTCTCGGACTTCAAAGGGTCTTGACTTGGTCTCGGACAACAGTAGAAGGAGAAGGACTCGTAATTTCAGAAGGAATCCTCGAGACCAAACTCCACTCCTTTCTCCTTCCTAAAAACATGCTTGGGTTCTCAGAGCAGTAGTATGTTAGTAAGAGTTCTTATAATCAAGTGCTTCTTGTAAACATGATTGTGTTGAAATTGTGTTTATCTGCATACTAGAGAGAGCTAGATAAAACAGAAGAAGGTCCATCTGACGAGTTGCAGGTTTTGTGATGGAAACTTCTGCATGAGCCTGGGGTCGAAACTGCAGGGGAGGTGACTGGTGGAAGGAAATGTGTGGCTCATGTGCAGTAGGTATTCAAGGCAGATACCACCTGCTACACTTAGAGTAGAGAAGCCTAAAAGGTCACATATTTGTTGCAACAACTACAGTGTAAAGCATCAAACCCATCAAACATTAATGCACATGTTCATGATAAAAACAACAAGGCCAGTATGTTACACAATGTACTAAGGTAATGTATATGAAAACACAAACATTAACAAGAAAATGGGATAAAGCATAAATGTTTTGATATCAATGTTTATTAACAATAAATATGCAGGTCTTCAAAGTTAGAGTTTTTTCATTGTTTTTACTATAAAGCTAAGATAAAAAATCAAAGGATTTTAAACTACACTATAAATTCTTCTTTCAATATATACAGCACATCATAAAAATAGAACAATGGAAACTGCTGTAAAATTAAACTATGTAAACTGTAAAATAGAACTATGTAAATTGATAACAAATGTCTGATTAAGGGTGTGTGGCCCTACACCCCCAGTAAGGTGTAGATGCTTTCGGGCTGTGGGGTATCCACCACATCCGTGTTGGGGCCAGTGTGGGGTTGGATCTTCCAGTAAATGATTGGGGGACTTCCAGCTGAGCTCAGCAACAGTGAATTCTAGTGGGGAGCAAGCCAGCAGAATTGACTATTTAGACCATTACAATCAAGTGTAAATATGGAATAAAACTCACATTGTTAAGTGGACCCCACACTTTACCGAGGTACATTTCCTTCTAAATTCCTTAATTTCCTTCTTGATCTCTATCTATACTTCAAAATGTTAAAGGTTCTGAATATAATAAATTCCTTGATTGCAAGTAAATATGTAAATATGTAAATATACGGTAAAAGGAAAAATATAGGAATGTGTGCCATTAATCTCATTTGTCACCCTGTACATGTTATAACTAAATCAGTGCTACATGAGAACTGAAAGAACTGTCTCTGCACGTGTGATGATTTGCCCTGCATACAGAGCAAAGGAGGAAGAGCAAATGAGCCCAGAGGAACAGCAACAGGAGCTTTCTTGAACTGACATGTTCTCAGTTAAACAGGACTGAGATCAGGGCCGGATCAACATGACCAGGGGCCCCTAGGCTACAGTTTGCTGTAGGCCCCCCCTCGCCCACGCACAAACCCCATGTTCATGGTGGCATGCGTAATTTCACTGAACATTTATTACCTATACCAAGTGAGTAGGTTTGTAAATTCCCGAGCAGTATTTTGGAAAGACAAAATGGTCACTACCAATATTTAGCATCATATTTAATACACAACAAATATTAATTTAATCACATATCTATTTTAGAACACGGCCGAATCATTCCACGTTTTGATTTTTTTGACGTGCAAGTGCATTCCGCAGGCTATCCCTGAGCTGGAGCATCATGGGGAGAAGGATGAAGTAAATGGAGTGTTTGTGTTGTTGAAAGTTGGACATTTGTTGGCAGTTGACCGCGGTTGAATTCGCCGTCAGACCTTATAATCTAGTGTAGATTCATTTTACATGAATGATCATGTCAGCGACACTGAGCCAGCTCAACAATGAGAAAAGCTCTTGTTAACTGCAAGCCGGTAAGACACGTTTTCACTACGAAGCAGCCTGCTCTTACAATATATTCATGGTTTATTGGGGTTATGCAGTGATATGCCCATGTTTCGGTGGACTGGAGTTAAATTCACTCTCATCATCAAATGTAATGTCAGAAGTTGTAGGTGCTATGCTCGCGCGCCCCCATGCTACAGCCGTAATGGCTGTCTAATCCTCAAAACCGTGTTGATAGCCTAGATAATGCCACCTTAAAAGGAAAAAAAGATATAGGCGTACGGAGCTGTTTCAACAACTAGGCCTATACAGTCATCACAACAAATCGTTCAGTTGTTTTTTTTTAAGTAGCCTATGCCAAACACTAAAACGAGCTGGATTATCAGGTGAGATAATGCTATGGTCTAGCATTTTGTGTGTTAGAGGCTGTTAGCCTACGATTTCAAAATAAAATTAGCTCTTTATGTATCTTTACTTTATCGCATAGTGAATGCATTTATCTCGCATGCGTTTATATTTGGTTCCCCCCCACCCCCAAAGCAATGCAAGGCCCGTCCTCTGTTTCTGGCGCCGGGTCTGCCTAGATAGATAATATGCCTAGATCAGGGGTCTTCAACCGGGGGTCCGCGGAGGTACTGCAGGGGGTCCGCGAAAATATTTCATCTGAGGCATTTTTTTTCTCTTCCAAAAAAATAAAATTTGTCATAGTTAACATAATGTTTAAAAGAAAATTGCTTCATATTCGTTTTTAAATAACACATTGTAGGCTACCCATGAATCATACATGTGATCATGTAATCCCTGTGTAACATTTTGCTAACCTATGCCAAAACACATTAGCATTCATAAATGTAGAAATACAGGTCACCACTTCAGCCTGAGCCTGATGTGACACTGCCTCGCAAATTCCATCCGTCCTAGAACAGAGAAGCTCTGTTCCACTCACCAGGTTCAGTGCTCTCACTAGGACCTGCAGCTGATCAGTTATCTTTAATTCTTCGTCCCACTGGGCCTATAATAAAAAATGTGACTCTTGTGATCTTTTTTTTATTTGAGTTAGATCATCGCGATTGAAGAACACTTCCCCCGTGCGTTTTAGTTAAATAGCTTCGTATTCAGCAAACTCGTTCTTTTCATTCCGGGAGATTAAATTACGTTTGATTCGTCCGTTCAGTGTCGGGACTGATGGACCCTGACCTTTGCGGGGTATTTGTTCTGTGTGATGTTTTGCTTTGTTTTTGTTTGTTTTTTTATGAGTGTCTGCGGTCTTTGCGCTTCAATGCGTTCTGCGCGAATTCATTCATCCAACGTCCCATCACAATTAAACGATAACGATAATCTCATGGTATTGAGTTTCCTTATGAAAGACAAAGTTATTTTACACAAGAGGAAGAGGCTTTCTGTCTTTATCAGTTTGAGCTAATGAAGCTTTGCCTGAATTTAGCTGAATATATCCAGCTAGTTAACCCTTGTGACATTCATTCTGTTATAGGGCGAATTTATGCTATGTAAAGAAACGAGTTTAGAATGTGTGCGTTCGTGTGTGTGCGTGCATGCATGTAGGCACTCGACTGACGGTCCAAATGACGGCAGGATTTGAGGTGGGCCAGGTGTGTATGGAGTAAGATAACTGTCAAAAAGTTTCTTTTCTCAACAAGTAATGCCTGTGAATGGGGCGATGACGTATTTTGACAGTTGAGTAACGTGTGCAAAGTGGTATCCATAATATTGAGAGGCGTATTGAAATTTTGATTTTGTACTTGTAATTTTTGAATTCGCATTTTTTTCCATCTGTATTCTGATGGGTAACATACACACACTTTATTTTATGCATGACTGAACTCATTTGAGAAGTCACAAATGTTTATTTTATGCACAACTAAATACGCACGTGTATCAAATATACAGAAATATTTTGGCAGCTATCTTACCCCACAGGTGTGGGGGTCCGTGCTCAGTCGCTCTCACAGCCAAGGGGTCCTTGAGCTGAAAAAGGTTGAAGACCCCTGGCCTAGTTATCATTCGTCTCTGTTAATATCGCTGTTCAACTGTGACGTGCGTCTTTCGTTTATATACTGAAGGCGGATTTGCCAATCAGCGCCCGCTTTATTTAAATGTTTATTTTGATCCAATGGATATTATTTTTTTTCTTTCTTTTGACCAATTGGGGGCCCCCTGGGAGGCGGGGGCCCCTAGGCTGAAGCCATATAAAGCCTGTGCATTGATCAGGCCGTGACTGAGATAACAGAAAACAGTTACTAAACAAAAGCAGTAAACAAGTAATTTGGTATAGGGCCTACAGTAAACTATAAGTTACACATTGAGTTTAAAGGCAAAACAGCCTACTTGGTGTAGAAACTAAGCTGCTCAAAAAAATAAAGAGAACACTTAAACAACACAATGTAACTCTCAAGTCAATCACACTTCTCTTAAAATCAAACTGTCTACTTAAGAAGCAACACTGATTGACAATCAATTGGTTGTGTTTTCATCACATACAACTATGTAAAGAACAAAGTATTGAGTAAGAATATTTCATTTATTCAGATATAGGATGTGTTATTTTAGTGTTCCCTACACTGCCCATTTTTTGAGCAGTGTATATTTAATATGAGGGAGGTGTGTCAGAAAACAACTTACCTTTACACAAGCAACCTCAGACTGATTCATGTCCAGGATCTTAACAGGAGGCAAAACATGAAACAGACATTCATTATATCATAGAGCAAATTGGATTAGAATCACAAATGGACACAACCATTCAGTAATGTGTGTGTGACTGACAGATAAAGAGACCTACCTCTACAGACTGGTAAATGTCTGAAGATAAACTGCATGCTGCAAAATGATGCACCGTGTTGATTAAAGTGCAGAGTACTGTACCACAAATACATACACCAGTAAACCACAACCCAAGACACAGGGTTCTCAAGATAAACTTGATACTTAAAAAACTATGTGTTCATCAAGCATCCTAGAACTATATCAAGCCACATACACAATCCGTTTGCTGAAAGTGTCATATTGTTGTGTGTGTGGTGGTGGTAAAAAGAACACTAAGCAACAATAACAAGACCAGAGCGACAAGACAAGTTCTCAGAATGCTCTACAACATACAAGCAGCGACACAGACACAATAATGGCTCTTCACTGTCAAAGAAAATATGTCTATGTTCTTGTAGTTTACACTAATTAGATAAAAAAAATATCTTACAGCATTTATAATGATACTATCATCTTTGTAGCGATCCATGTAAATTAAAAATTATGTTTGAGGAAATTGTTATTCTGATTCAGTGATCTACAGTATGCTAGGCTGGAGCTAAAAGTGTTATCGTCAGACTAAAAGAATGCCTGGATGAAGGTATAACTCAACTGGAGGCAGAAAAATTGTGTATTTCCCCTGATGCTGACCCATTCCTTTCAATGTTTTACCATGCTCTACTGTACCTTGATTTTTCAGATGTGCTCGAAAATACACAACTCCACAGATCAGTAGTCCTCCTAGTCCTCCTGCTATAGTAATCAATATCCACTCATAACTTTGCTTTGAGGACTCTGCAAAGACAACATTACACTGCACTGATTCCAATAGGACTTTTTAAAATAGAAATGTACAGTTGTGTGATGGAATAAGACACAGGTGGAGACACTGGTCTATGAAAGGGAATAAGAGCGTAAGTCATAGTCATTGATCCTTGTAATAACATCGATGTTAAATCCTATTTTTTTTTGCCAGTAACATAGAATTGATTACGTTTCTGCAGTGTTTCATTGGCATGTCTCCAGCTGAGTGTGTTGCTATGGTTGCAGATGATGACTCCATCCTTAATAAAGAAGGTGATTCTGGAAAGAGCTGTCAGTTCCCCTGGTGTGCAGGTGCTACTGTTACACATGGAGGTCAGAAAGAGATCCCCAGCTCTACAGGACACGTTCCACATGTCACTACTGGACAGGACAGGCTCTACAGTTAGGACAGGAGCAGACACTGGCTCTGCAAACACACACACACACACACAGAGGTCATAAGGTATGAAAAACATAACAAACATTGAACATGAAATACATTTTAAATGCTTCCTTTTGTTTATAGCAAATTATACACAATCGATGAAATACATTGTTTTTCTGTCTCTGATAAAAAATAAACCTGTTCCAAATTTCCTGGAAAGCAGGAGGCAAGTGAGAGGCATATCATTCACTGAGTAGAAATTTTGGTTATCAGTAACTTACCATAAATATAGAGCCTATATTGAACACCAGTCTTGTTCCCATTGGCATTTATCTCTCCTGTATAGAGTCCACTGTCATTCTTCATCGGGTTCTTCAGTTCCAGAGAGAAGGTGGTGATATCAAACTCTATGCTGTCCTTGTATTTGTTTGCCACTCTTAGCTGGCGCAATATATTATAATATGGGTAATATCTGATAACATCATATGACTGATTAAAGGTCCAGACTACATCATCTGGATTCATGCTGTTATTTCTCTTCATAGTCAGGGTGACAGAATTTCCCTCTAGAGCAAACACAGACTCCGGGGCACTGCACACTGATAACAGAATGGTAACAAAGTTTCAAGACAGCGTAAACTATCAGTGTAAAATTAGACATAAAAGTTTCTTTAAAAAGTTATTTCACCATTCACATTTCTCATATTTAACTATATTTACTAGAAACGTGTTGCAGTACCTGTGTGAAGAACTGCAACCAGAAGCAAAATACATTTTGTTTCCATCTCCCTCGATGTCATGACAAAGACAGACTTCTGTCTGTCTGTGACATAGGCACCTCATATAATCTAGGTCAGAGAGAATTCAGCCACAAGCACAATGAAGTGAAACCTGTCACAGATCACATGCCTATATAAGTCTGTCCTGCAAAGACAGTCACAACTATTAATTAAATTTAATTTAATCAGATTTAAGACATGAAACAGAGAAACAGTACTTTCAGTTTGATTATCCCTTCTAGCTAGTTTTAACACTTAACACCTAACTATCAGCTAGTCGGGTATTGGCAAGTTATCTAGCACATTAGCTACTGCTCAGCTACTCTGCAAGAAAATCATTTGCATTAGTTGCATCAGTTACATTAATTTAGCCAAAATTGCAGTCTGCCGCTGAAACAGCATTCCACTAGTATCTGCATTTTCGATCACATTTGGCATCAGATAAGGTCAGATAAATAATAAAAAAAGGTGAATATGTAAAAAAAAAAATCCCTTGTAAGTACAGCATGAATCATGTGTCAGTTATCTTCCTACAACACATTTTGCAAGACACTGTACACTTTAAAGGCATTTTCCTCATTTTCAGTTCTCATAGTCACCGCTTCATTTTCATTGTTACCTTCGGCAGTACACATCCATGAATAAGACAATAAAGATACAGGGAATACAACAACGTTAGATAAACAAATACCAGAAGTATTGTATTGGAGAAAAAACTGAGATGTGACTCAGACCAAACAACAGACAAACTGATATTGAACTCTTCAATTGCTTTAATTATCCTGCTAATCAAAATTCAGAGGTGCCTAGCACTTTCAGTGTATTGAATACAGGGCCCACACATTTCAATACAGTATAGTATTTATTTGTACAGACCAATTCCACAGCTGAGACAGATAATACACAAATAAACAAACATTAAATACAAAAATATATTGCCTTGAATTCAACAAATATATGCCTGTTCAGATATTTCTTTGTAATTTGAAAGGATTACTGAAGTTACAAAAATGTATGCCAATGGTTAATGTTAAAGTTAGCCCTAGTGAAAATGTAAACAATAGATCATAGTAGAAAAAGGAATTGAACATAAAAATGAACTCTGCTTCTATTGCATCTTCACACCATGATGCATAGAGGAACAGTAAGGTATCTCCACCTTACCGTTCTAAGAAGTGAGAACAGCAAGTTTAGGCTGTATTTCATTTCTCTGGTTTGATAAGTGTTGGAAAGTGTCATGTCTCAAATTTGAGCAAGGATGCATCAACTTGCTTAGTCTGTGTGGTCCTCAATGTTCCACTGGGGCTACCTTCAACCATAAATTGCTGAAAGAGACATACACAAAACAACGAGACATGACAGACACGTCCCCTTAGGTTGTGTGCAGAACTATTCCCACATTGAATGATACATTAAT
This sequence comes from Limnothrissa miodon, assembly GCA_017657215.1. NCBI lineage: Eukaryota > Metazoa > Chordata > Actinopteri > Clupeiformes > Clupeidae > Limnothrissa > Limnothrissa miodon. Next base: position 3,412,442 of record JAGFZM010000139.1, read on the forward strand.
AGATACATTTAGTAGATGAATGTAATGCCGTACCTCTTTAAAATAGCATTCAGCTTTGATTTATGAAAAATTAGATCACATGTAGTTTTTCACAGTCAGTTATATATATTGTCCTATTACACTTGTTAAACAGACTCAGTGTCTCTGGCCTTAAGAGAAACCTTAGAAATGAAATATAAGGGGGATGATAGGGGGCAAGGTCCAATATAGAACTGGGGCCTAATTTATAAAGGGTAACATTTGCAGTCGAAACATTTCTCGCAAAAATCAGGATTTACAAACATTTTCCATGCACAAAAAAGTTCCTAGGTTTCCGCAATCTTTTGACCACACATTTATAACGAGAAAAGTGTGTACATGTTTGCGCCGCATGGTTTTATAAATCAGTTTTGTTTTTTGCGTACGAAAATTCTGACTTTTTGCACACAAAATCATTCAGAGTGAACTTTTATAAATGAGGCCCCTGGACCCCTTACTATTTAATTCTTGATTGTTTTACCTGTGGAAGAACAAGAGGGGAGGTAAGCCTGGGTGTAGAACAGGAGGTTTCCCTCGTTGCTGCTGACCCTTGCTTTAGGTTACGGGCATAGTAATAAGAAATGGATATTATATGATATTATTATATGATAATTTGCACTGATGCACTGATGGCCTTAAGATTTATTCGAATGTGATGGTTTCCAGTTGTTCATGCTAGTTTGTAAACTTTTTATGAAAGCTGTGCCAAATGTTTTGAGAAAATATGTGAAAAATGTGTGAAACCAATGCAAATGTGTTAAGAAACTCATCAGGCTTATCAGTTTTACAGCATGACCGTTTAAGGAGGCAAAGACAAACTTCCTCTCATGGGGTGCCGATTGTAAAAATTCGGTTTCAGTTTTTTAGCTGATATATTTTTCAACATTTAGCTCACTTTCCTCACATTTAGCGCATTTTCCTAGCATGTCAAATATTATATATAAATTCTAAATCTAAATGTTAAATCTAAATCTAAATGTTTAATATTAAAGGTGCTCTAAGCGATGCGACGCGTTTTTAGGGCCAAAACATTTGTTGTTACATACAGCAAACATCTCCTCACAATCTGCTAGCTGCCTGTCCCCTGAACACACTGTAAAAAAAACGTGGTCTCTGTGGACAGCCCAGGCTCCACAAACGGCTAAAAAACACAGTGGGCAAACCTAGCATAACAAACAAAATGAAACATAACAAACATTGTTCCAGCCAATAAACGACAAGAAGGATTTGGAGGAGGGGTTGGGTGGGGGTTGCATGTTCATGAGTCTTTCAGGAAGCATGGGAGGGAGGGGGAGGAGGGAGCTATCCTCCGTTTTGTTTGACAATACTTCGAACGTCAACAAGAAGTGACATCAAACACCATCGCTTAAAGCGCCTTTAAATCCAAATGTTATATCTAAATCTAAATGTTAAATGTTAAATCTAAATCTAAATGTTAAATGCTAAATCTAAATATTAAATGTTAAATCTAAATGTTAAATCTAAATGTTATATCTAAATCTAAATGTTAAATTTATATCTAAATGTTAAATGTTAAAGCTAAATGTTAAATGCTAAATCTAAATGTTGAATTTATATCTAAATGTTAAATGTTAAATCTAAATCTAAATGTTATATCTAAATCTAAATGTAAAATGTAAGATCTAAATGTTAAATCTTAATCTAAATGTTAAATGCTAAATCTAAATTTTAAATCTAAAAGTGCCACCAACTGTAAAGCTAAATATTTAGAAAATATGCAAATTCCCAGGGAAACCACTCCCTCTT
>JAGFZM010000139.1:3419226-3424226 GCA_017657215.1 Limnothrissa miodon
ACAGCGTACACAGGATAAGAAGCAGATCAACAGCAAACACACTGTACGCTTAGTGATGGTATGGATAAATTATAAATAGATTGCTAAGAGATACACTCTGGTGGCACACCGCTATGATGGATAGACAATGCACTTTTTCAGATAATACTGTAGTCAAATTATCTGTTTTATTAAAACCAAGTTTGTTTTTAGATAAAGTACAGAACTATTGCCAAAGCACTATTGCCAAGGCAATACTGGCAGTACTGACATGGTCCTGATGTGATTATGATTGTTGCAATGGAAATTATTTTGTTTATTAGTTGGGGAATGAACTGCTCACTTACCCCCGCTGACTTCTTTGAGGTGCCAACAACTGCAAGTGAAAAGGACATCATTAGATAACAAAAACAAGTGATCGAAGAGCAGGCTACTCGGCATAAGTGGATGGATAGATGGACAGATAGATAGATAGACAGACAGATAGATGACAGGTAGGTCAAGATATTTTATGTATTGCATTGGAAATTATTTGATGGACTCAGTGCTGCATGTTTCAGGGAAACATTTGTTTTCAAATTACATTCTAATACAGTAATTACTGCACCTGCACTCTTCATTGGCTTGTGAAAACAGAAGACTCCACAAATTATCCCTCCAATGAGCATCAATATCACTAATCCACCAGCAACAGGAAACAATACATTCTGTTCTTCCAAAGTTTCCTCTGTAAAAACAGAATATAACTTAATTCCATTTATCGTTAAAATGAAGTCACCATCTGTCTGTCATACTGAGGCTGTTTGAATTGATTTTTTTTAACTCATATTTGCATTTGTATTTCTTATGAGCTCTGCATTCATATTTCTCCTTTTAATTGTTACCTGCGAGAAATCATCACAAAGATTAATGCAATATTTCTTACCTTGCATAAACTCTGTTCTGATTTCCACAGTGGCGTTACTTCTACTGACTGAATTACTATGACTGCAGGTAATGACACCATCTTTAACAGAGACAACAAGGTCTGAGAACATATTCGGTTCCCCCTGTGTGCAGGTGCTGCTGTTACAGGTGAAGGTCAGAGAGAGGTCACCAGCTCTGCAGGATACATTCCAGAGGTCACCAGTGGATGGGACAGGTTCCACACTCAAGACAGGAGTAGATACTGGCTCTGCAAAAACACATGGGAATGGCTTGTAGGCTGTGTGTGGAAATGTTAATGGGTTGCATTATTTATGATAATATAAGTATGTGTGAGTTGTTTGATTGTATCAGAGGGTTGCTTGATTGTCCGTATTTCTATGTGTGAGAATATAACAAATTAGTGTTTTCTCAGGAAATGTTTAATGCTATTCATGTAGGTAACTTACTGACAATAAAGAGTTTGTATTCAGCTACAGTCTTTCTCCCCTCAGCATTTATCTCTCCTCTGTAGAGTCCGCTGTCAATCTTTTTCAGTTTCATCAACTCCAGAGAGAATGTGATGCTATTGAACTTAACTCTGCCCTTATAAAGGGCTGGAACCCTTAGCTGATGAGATTTAGGATGGTGTGGATAGTATCGCACAATGTCTTTTGTTTGATTAAATACCCAGACAGCATCATCAGGATCCAGGTTGCCATGTTTCTGCATTTTTAGGATGACAGAGTTTCCTTCTAGAGCAAAAATAGATTCTGGAGCACTGATCACTGGGGGGCAAAAACATGAGTGTAAAACAGCAGAATGTAAAAACATTAAGGGTGCCGTGTTAATTTCATTGGTCGTCCATCTTGTCTCTGACCCCGCCTCCAAATTTAAAATAAATGTCTAATGAAAAATAAAACATCTGACTACACTGAAAATGAATTTAAATGCAGTGAACACTTAATGCATGGGGTGTACAAACACTTTGATTATCAATGGACAGCTTTCATGGGACTGCCATATTTCAACATAACAACACCAAAAAGACGAATATTAGCCTACTTCAGTAAGCCTACTATCAGTACTATCGGTAATGTCACATCATTGATGAAGCTTCTATAGACCTAGCTGGTTTAGCGGTGTTTAAGTAGCCTAGGCTACTGTACGGTACCAACCTGTACGAATAGCAGTAAGAAGAAACAAAATCCTATTTTCATCCATTATGTAGCCTATCCTACTGTATAGGCTATTTGAGGAGATGGTGTAGTCTAGGCAAATCTGTAAAAGAGATGGATACAAATTCACAACTGTTTAGGTGCTTACGAAAAAATACTGTATGACTTCAAGTGTGCCAATTATTTGCAATTTCCCTGCAGTTTCAATGTCATGGCTATTGTAATGACTATGCAAAAATGCAGAAGAAAGTGCGTCTTTTATCTTTCAAATGCGGTGCACATTAGGTATATTTTACTGCAACGCTAAAGCTTTTATTAACAATGCAATGTGGCTATCTTCTTGACAGCAGTGTCATTTAGGGTTAGCCTACTTTTCATCCTACAGACCTACAGCGGGCTACCAAAATATTAATTAAGCTCTAGTAGCTACTTACCGAGTCCAGCACAAATCTGAATTTACCACCAATTTATCCAACATTTGAATATACCAATGAGGTTTACTTTCACTTTCAGAAAACCCAAGTAGGCGTCACGTTTTTAGGCTACCTACTAGTGATGCGCGGGTCAGGCTTTTTTAAAACCCGCCCCAACCCGACCCATTAGGAGATCCGAACCGCCCCGCCCGACCCGCCAAAAAAATGGTCGAACCGTGACCCAAATCCGACCCGACCCGATGAAAAAAAAAAAAAAAACGCCAGTGTGTCTACTATCGCGGAACCTAGCTAGTTAAGCGGAGAGGACTAATTTGGATTGAAATCGTTGAAATGACAACGATTTGCGCCTTAAAGATGATGACACAACTTCATGAAGGATTAATTAGTCTATGCATGAAACAACGCCAAAAAAAAAAAACTAACGATCGATTTGTCGTTTTTATTAAAGGATTGCCAAAAATGAAACACATTTTTCCTGTAGGCTTACAAGACACAAGTTGTTCCAAGCTGTAACATTATCATGGCATAAAGCCAACAAAGCCGTGACATTTCAACAATCTAAGCCACCAAATTGAAAATATTGGCCGACTTTATTTATGACATCTGTTTGGAAGCACTGTGAAGGACAGCAATAGAATCCACTGTGCCTGGGTTTAGCCTATTTCGACGCACTTCCAGCACGCCACCTGCTGAACTGAACGGGCGCTCGCTCGAAGCGCTGAATGCAGGAACGTAAAGCACCGCTCTTGCCAGCATTGAGAGGAGAGGGAAATCATGACAATGAGCCTTCCAAAAGCCGTAGAAAGTCTCTAATGCAATATGCCAAATTCATTGCGTATTTACTTTTTTTGACCCGACCGGGACCCACCCGCACCGACAATACTTCTACCCGTAACCGCCCGACCCGCGGGTAAACCCGCGGGTTATGGGTTGACCCGCGCAACATTGCTACCTACCTCTCACTACGGAGTGATTAGGCTACGTTCTGCTTTGTCCTGACTTGTGTACGGATTTTAGGCTACTTGTTCTACACAATGTAATATATTTAACAGCTTTCAATAATAATAATATATAAGATGAATACAATATTGATGTGCCTTCATAAAGCAAGAAATTGTTTTTAAAATGTATACATTACAAAGCTATTTTTAGTTTTTTCAACACTCAAGAACATTGGCATATATATATTAATACAATTTATTCCTGTACTAAGACAGGACTAATCTTAAACTGTTGTAAGTGCAGTGTAGGTACTAAGGCACTAGATGGCGCAAGGTTATCACATTCTGTGTACCCCTTTCATTTAGCCATTTTTATCAAGACGTGATATTAAGTCATCCAGGCATTCCACCATCATGTTATATATATATATATATATATATATATATAATATCAATGAGATTTTATAATTTAGGCCTATTTCAATTAGTTTTAGTGTAATAGGCTACGAGTGATTTTTTTTAATGGACAGTAATAATAATAATACAATAATAATAATGTAATTGACAGGAGATACTTTTATTTGTTAATGTGATACACAGCCAGCCTAGACTGGTGGTCTCGTTTTACGTTTAATAACAGCTTAGAAGTCCGTGGTAGAACCGAGGCCATCCTCAACTAATCAGAACCGCCTGTGCGATCCAACATTGATCTATTCTTAACGTTTAACAGAGGAAGGGTTTGATCGCCTGTAATTTGGGGTGAAACAGTTGTGTGGAAAAATGACGTCAGGCAAGCCTGATGGAGCAACGCGGGTGCCCGGCACAACACGTCTGTTTTCAGCATCTACTATGCGTCCAGGACTATGCATCCTTCTGCTATATAGCACATACATGTAGGGTTCACCAGGTCCTCATTTGTGTGTGTGTGTGTGTGTGTGTGTGTGTGTGTGTGTTTGTCGGTTTGGACATCGCAAGTCATTTGTGCTGATTGTGTGTCATTTGCTGTATGTTTCCATTGTTGGATCCCAAACATGCAAATGTGTATAAAGTAGATGAGAAAGACTTTGATTGTTTGTGTGTGTGTGTGTGTGTGTGTGTGTGTGTGTCTGTGTGGTTGTTTGCCTATGTTTATTGGCCTTCTTGCACAGCTTGTGTATATCACACACTGCATATGTGTATGCATGCAGGCGTCTTACCCGTGTGTGTGTGTGTGTGTGTGTGTGTGTGTCTGTGTGTGAAACAGACGGTTTCCATTACCAGGCTTTGGGCTCCGTGAGTGCCAGACCACAAACCTCCTGTCTCCATCTAACCCCACCCTTTCTCTCTCTCTCTTTCTTTTTCACTTTCTCTCTCTCTCTTTCTGTCTCTCTATCAGTTCCACTCACCGTCCCTCATTTGTATTTTCAATCTCCCACATTCCCACTTCTCTAATCTTTTTTCAGTATCACACTCAATCTCTTTCTCCCTTTATCTCTCTCTCTGCCTCAGAGACTAAACGGCACTCATCAGGGGTCTATGGTTTGAGATGGCAAATGACACATTGGGCTTTGACAGAGACCCTATAA
>JAGFZM010000139.1:3429226-3431758 GCA_017657215.1 Limnothrissa miodon
TCTTCAACACATGTAACCCCAGGGCCTCTGTCCAGACCTGGACGAACCCCAGACACATGGCTCTCTGTCTGCCTCGACCTTCTCTCCCCTGACTCTGTGCCCGGGCCCAGACGCACACATACGGCCTCTCACCTGCATGTGAGCCCTCAAGCGTTCTCAGGCTGAGTTCATCATCATAGGTCCTGTTTGTCTGCCAGTGTTTTACATTCAGTTTTGTTGTGAGTCTCTACGGGTTTACAGTAATTATGTGACTAATTAGGTGACAGGATTGACCTCAACATCACTGTAATAAATTTATTACATTTCTGTAATAAATTAATTTTTAACATGCACACACACAGAGACAGACAAACAGCCATACAGGACACATACACACATATCTTTTATTATCTAAATCAAAACAAAATTAATTCTCTGAGTTGTCTGTGCCATGACCAATACATTTCAAATGTGCCCTTCAACCAGATTTAGACAAAATACTACAATGAATATTGATTAAGACAATCTTTCAATCTCTCTCTCTCTCTCTCTCTCTCACACACACACACACACACACACACACACTGAGGAAAGATAGAGTTACGATGTGTTGTGTGAAAATGAAAAGCTACAGTTTTCTAAAAAAGAAATAAAAACTTCACGTCTACTTTTTTGTTGTATGCATTGTTCTGGTAATTGTGGAGTAGCGTGCATCTGAATGTGTGTGTGTGTGTGTGTGTGTTTATCCTTTGAGCAGCCACAGAACTGCTTTGGATGGATGTGGGCCCAGACATCTCTTATGCTGCGCCAACACAAAGACTTTCACTGGGGGCACAGCAGGCATCTCTCTGGTTTTGGCACTATGGTGTGTGTGTGTGTGTGCACACGTGTGTGTGCATACGTGTGTGACCATTGGGTGCAACTCAGAGCCTCACATAAGCTTGTTAGGTTTAGTGATGGATTGTGGGTAATAATAGCAGATGGGTCAGTAGAATAAAAATAAGTGAAAATTTTTTTGTGTTATGGTGGTCCAATATTCCCCACCCTCAAGCACATGTGTTGTCAGTTTTCTCAGTAAATAAGATAATAGATATGCTTCAAGGTTTCATGATGTTGAGGTATGTCCCAAGGCTTAGGTTGGGGTTAAGACTGAATGATAATTCATTTGATATCAAGAGTCAAGTTGCATAAAAGGTGAGAATGGTAGGGAAGGGGGACTGACGTTGCAACATTTACTAATAGTTTATTCTTAGTCTACTATAGTTTATTTTAGTTTATACAGTATATATTATAAAGGGTTTACAGAGAGGGAAACTGAATAGAAGTGTTATTATCACTGTCTCCAGATATATAAGACACACAGACACACGTAGACAGGCAGGATAAGAGAGAACAGTAGAGAGACATTGGGGAGAGGTGGCAAGAGAAAGAGGGGGGAGAGAAAATAAGAGAGCGTGAATAAGAGAGGTAGAGAAAGAGAGGGAGCCAGAGAAAAAGAGGGAGGGAGAGAAAAAGAGGGAACGAGAGAAAAAGCGATGAAAAGGCGGAAAGAGAGGCAAGGCGATGGTGTTGTTGTAGCACCCAGGTGGTCTAGATGAGAACTCATGATGAAGGGGAGCATGAGGAGAAGGAGGAGATACGGCAACACATCAAAGCAGCCCCGGCTGCCTGAGAGAGCACTGATAAACGAGGTGAATGCTCAAGAGAGGCGTGCACACACACACATGCATATATAAAATGTAGTAGACACACTCATGCACAAACATGAAGGCTTAAAGACAACACACAAACCAGTGTAAACATACACACACACACACACAAACGGATGGAGTCATGCAGTCATGCTGCCTCTGACCTCGTTCTCTGGTTCAAAGCGAACACACAGATAAAGAGTGAGTTTGTTATTATCTTTTTTTAGATCAGGGCTTTCCTAAGGGGAAAACACAGATATGAGCAGGTATTTACCCTTCAGTAACACACACATGCACACAGACGCACATACACACACAGACACACACACATACCATACACCTTGATCCATGGGGTTGTGTATTTAAGTTAACTTGTTTGCAGGTCAGTGATAAATCATACTTACTGTCACTGACTGACACACAGGCAGGAAGCATCTCAGATTACATGAGTGTCTGTGCGGGGTGGTGGGGAGTGCATTTGTGTGTGTGAGTGTGTTCCAGTATGTATGAGGTACAAATGTGTGTGTGTGTGCGTGCAGCGGGTTTAGTGCATATGATTTTGTGTGTGTGAGTATGTGTGTGTGTGTATGCGTGTGTGTGTTTTCATGTCTGTGAGTGTGTATTTACATGGTGCGCTAGTGTGTCCCGTTGAAATGAGAGTGTGTGAGACAGAGGTATTGAACAAGTGGAGAGAATAGCACAGATCGGCTCCTGTGTTGCCAAAACTAATATTGTCCCTCTCTGTTTACGTGATCCATCTCAGAACTGGGTTAAGCTGTCTGTAGGCTGGCCATACATTAACATAGGGCACACATTCTCTCTCTCTCTCTCTCTCTCTCTCTCTCTCTCTCTCTCTCTCTCT
>JAGFZM010000139.1:3440580-3447018 GCA_017657215.1 Limnothrissa miodon
AGTACGTTTTGACTACATTGAAATAACGGCAGCGGCCACTGGGTGATGCTAGAGCTGCTTTTCGGCAGAACCCTATTTCATTTACATTTACATTTATGCATTTAGCAGACGCTTTTATCCAAAGTGACTTAAAAAAGAGGATAACAATTAAGCTACATAGCAAAAACCTTAAAGAGCATAGCATAATGCTAGGGAATAGTGCTTCAGGGAGTATTTCGGGGGGAGTGGGGACCCGGAGTTGTCAGCTGGGCTTTTCGGTCAACTGGTTAAGGCGCTCGTCTCCCGATCCGTGGTTGCTGTGAGTTGTGAGTTCGCAGTTTCGAGCCTGGTGATGTCATCCTGCGCAGTCCAGCCCCAGGCTCAAAACTGCGACCTCACAACTCACAGCAGTTATTTCAATGTAGTCAAAACGTACTTGCTGGTACGTATCGCGGGTCCCGACAAAACGTTGTCTGAGGTACATCTCCTCAATGAGACTGGGTTGGACTATATCCTGGGATTAAAATCGGACTTTAATATTACTTTATTTACACCACAATTTTCTTATAATGTGTACCTAATGGAATAATAGTGGACTAATCACCATCTGAGAGACTGAAAACCTGCCCTAGGCAGTTGGGCTAGCCCCTTGAGCCGTTGGAACTGCCCAAGGTTTCTTCCTTTACCGTAACAAGTAAAAACAAAAAACGCTGATAGGGAGTTTTTCCTTGCCCCTGTTGCTCATTGGGCCTCTTTGTTTAAGCGCTTTGAGACATGCCTTTTGTAAAAATGCGCTATATAAATAAAATTGAATTGAATTGATTCTGCCCCAAGGATCGAGTCCAGGTCATGAGCAGACAATATATTTTGATGTTATAGTCTGACTTGTCAGGCTTGCAGGAACTCACTGTGCGTGCAGATAACGGCATGTAATAGGCCACAGTGGGGCCCTGGACTGAACAAGGTCTTGCCCTCAGCAATATACAAATGTACTGTGGACTTACTACTATACAAGTAAGTTGATACAAAATGAATGAATGTCAGTTTTTATTTGACCTTGCTTGATAGCCTGACCTGCTACTAATGCCCGTATTGCCATTTTTGTATTTATCTGAAAGTTATGAATGTAATTTATTATGCAGTTATAAAGGTTTTATAAACACCCACAGACATGTTATAAAGCTCCTGTTACCTTGCATGACCAGGAGATCTCCTGCAGAGCCATATAATTCCAGCTGAGATAAACCTTGCCTGGATAGCCAGCCTGTTTCCTCGTGAATATGATCTATGTCAGAGAGATTTGGGGGAAAACAGCTTTTGGGGACGAGCCATAAATGCTGATGATAAGTGGGCCTAATGTGGAGTGAACTGCTCCCCGTCAGGAAGGGTGTCGTTGAGGACTGGGGTGTGTGAGCTGTGTCTCTCAGGGCAGAGAGGCCGGTGAAGACACAGACACACACAGACAAGGGTAAACACATACCGACTGACAGCTTAACAACAGTCCAGAGCCCATGGGATCAGAGAGGATTGTAGAGCTCAGTTCCTCCTGGAGAGAGCCAAGTGCTCATGCCAGTGCTGATGTACAGTCACACTCAAAGCTGCCGTCTCGACCAACACTAGGGACTGTGAAATACAACACTGGATGCACACACACACACACACACACACACACACTCACACACATGCACAAAGACAATCATCCATTGCTGCAGTAGCCTACTGAGACATTACATATAGTTTTTGGGCTGGATGAGGGATGTTGATGAAGTACAGCCTATCTGTGTATAATAATGCAGCCATTATTATAACTTCACCTTCCTTGCCCCTATTTCTCCTATTACTTTTTGGGGAATTACCAAGTATAATCACTTTATCAACTGCTTTACTGTTATTTTCATGAATGGAAATACTTAAAGAAATGTCCCCTAAATTATTCTCATGATAGTCCATTTTGAAAGCTGAATATGAATTTTGACTGAATTAACTACCCTAGTATCTCCCAATGATATGAATACAACTTTATTATAACAGACATGTTTAAGTTCATCTTTCACTGTGTCCATCTGACTGGCGGGATCTGGCGTCTCCATTGGGAGTGTTACAGTAAAAGAACTCTGCAGGAGAAGCTTGGACACATATCAGTGGCATGTTTGGCTGAGGAACTGTTTACTAATTGAAAGAGGTTTTTTGCAGCAACATACTGTAATGGTCTGTAATTGGGGTGTGTGTCAGAAAGGTTACCGATGTGTTTCAATAAATTGTCACATTAAAAACTGCAATGTGCACAGTAAAGCAACTAACACAGTATACATCAACAGTCGACAAATAACAGTCACAAGAAAAATCCCTATGGATTTTACCAGGCTTGGAAAGAAACACAAAACAAATAGCAAGTAATGACTCTTAGCTGCACCTGTGCAAGCAACAAAGCATCCAGCTTATCTCTGTTTCTGCTGAATTAACCGTGTTGCGACATTTCATGCATCTTAAAGTCGACCCTGCAGTTTATAGTGAGTCACGGGAGACATTCCTGACTTTTCTTCTCAAACAAAATCACAGTTTGAATTCTCCTCTTATTCATGAAAATACACATGATAGCTGGGAAAATATGACGTTTTAATAAATCATTTGGTGCATAACTTGTAGCGGAGGATTCGGTCTGAAAAGGATTTGAAGGAAATAAGACTATAGAAAATTATACTCCACTGTCAAGCACATCTGTCACTTAAAATGAGATTTAAACAACAGACTTACTGGCGCCCTCGTCAAAAGAGACGAGGAGAGATCACGCCTCCATTTAGTCTCTCTCTCTCTCTCTCTCTCTCTCTCTCTCACACACACAGACATAGTATGTCTTTCTTGTGTCTACTACATAGTTTAATTGTTCTCATTTACCCACAGATCATCCTGGGACATGAAGGGACTTGTTTTATTGCAGAATAAAGGAAACCCTTCAGTTAAATGTACACCACATTTATCCCTTCCCTCATTTCAGCCCTTTCTGTCCCTCTCTCTATCCCCCTCTCTCCCTGATTCTTTCTTGCTCTCTCTTTCCTCCTCTCTGGCTCGTGCTTTCTCTTCTTGTGTTTTGTGTGCTTTTAAGACTGTAATAAAGGGTTTTTGAAAAAATCATTTTCTCCCCTCCCTCCTTCTTTTTCCTTTCTGTTCACTGCATTCTTTTCTTTATTCCTCTGTTCCCTTCTTCCCTCCACTCCCTTCATCTTCCATCCTTCTCCCACTTCACTTCTCTTTTTTCTCTCCTCTTCACTTCTGTCTTTCCCTCTCTCTCTCTTTCTCTCTGCTCTTGTGTTGTTTGTGTGTGGAGTCAGACACCCGTGAAACTGCAACCACATGAAAGACCTTTAATTACACATGAATCCTCCTCATTAAAGCAGCTCTTAGCCTCACAGAGCCAGAGAGTCCAGCGCCGCAGGGCCCGCTTGCTGTCTGTCCATACACACACATCCATACTGCACAGAGGGGTGGGGGGGACAGAACAAAAGAAATGAAGAGAACAAAAGAAAAAAGCAAAATGAAAGAAAAGAGAAAGATGGAAACCTTTTTGAATAAGGCACAAAAACAGCTGCAGAGTGTGACTGCACCCAGGTCTTTGTATACTGTACACACACTGCTCTTTTCCTCCTCTTTCTCTCTCTCTCTCTCTCTCTCTCTCCCTCACCCCACATCAACACACAAATAAAACTGTCTAAGGCGTTCTGAGAGAAACACACACAGACACACATTCACTTGCTCAAACTTTTCTCTAACACATTCAGACAGACAATAACAGACATGACATGTTTGAATTCTCTCACCTTCACACACTGACAGACACACAGAGACAAACACACTCTTTCACACACACACACACACACACACACACACACACACAAATATGTATATACACATACACTGTCCCTAACACATTCAGACAGAGAAAAACACACATGACCTGGTTACGCTCCACACACACACACACACACACACACACACACTAGGGCTGGGCAATATCTCAATATTTACGATATCTCGATATGATTTCTAACCAAGATAGGAATTTTGACATATCGTATATATCGATTAGGACTTGTTTTTTAATCCAGAGACGAGTTTTTCGCTTTTTTTCCTGCTCTGTCCGCCGACTTCTAGCCAGCCTCCTTGCTATTAGTTAGCTCCTCCCTCCTCCTCATGTATAGCCTACGAGTAAACAATGGTGGCATCCATGGAAAGCATGAGTGATAGACGGAGAATGCCGCGAAGGAAGAGCTTGAGGCAATTGGCAAGCATACCGCCAACGAACTACACTTCAGCACTCATTAGCATGCAGTCTATGACAGAAAAAGCGGTGGACAATCAATTGACATATCGCGGAGGAAATGGCATTAATTGCCGTAGTGGAAAAATGTAGATTTTTGCTGTTGAAAACACTCGACCCACAATACACTTTACCCAGTTGTCATTACTTTACAAGATAAGAACTGCCGCGACTATGATGAGAGAGCGCGACTGGAATTTGAACTCTGTGACTGAGTAGCTACGCAATGACAGCAGACAAGTGGAGTAACGTTAGCTGAACCTGTGAGTCTTACATTTGTGTTACAGTACAGCTGCACTCAAACCTGCAACTGTTAACACATCCGTTTTCCTTGCACAGAATGTAAAGACGTCCACATTTTTATGTTGCTTTGTTTGAAACTGTAGCACAGTTTAGTTTAGAACTTGTCATACTGAAAAAGCCCTCTATATTTTCATTATACATTTTTATAGAAACTTTATTTATTTGTTTAGTAAACAAATAAATAAAGTGTAGTTTATTTGTAAAGTGACCAGCCTGGTTAAAATAGCAAAAAACATTTACCCTCTTTAGTGTACAGTATACAGTTGCTGATGTTCAGACATTAATAAAAACAATTTAGTTTTTTTTTATTTTCTAAAAAGATATCGATATATATCGTATATTGAGATATGAGAAAAATACATTGAGATATACATTTTAGTCCATATCGCCCAGCCCTCTCACCTTTGTTCTCTGTTTCTCTCTCCCTCTTTTTCCTCTTTCTGACACACACACATACACACACACACACACACACACAATCTCACACATACACACATTTACCATTAACATACTCATGACAAATACACACCTGTTTTAAAGGCACCGTGAAGAAGAGGAAGATAAAGCTGCCAGAGGGTGAGGGGGGAGAGAGGAGAAATGGAGGGAACAGAGTACTTCACAGTTCATCAGTAATGAAGTGTTTGACAGAGAAAGGGAAGGAGTGAGGGGTGGAGTGGTGGAGAGGGGGAAAAAAGAAGAAAAAGAGGAAGGGAGGCATGGTGTCAGCAGTGTATCAAATAATGTGAGCGCATAGCTTTCACAGGTTGGAAGATCACATGCCATCAATCTTAGACATTAGTCTTAAGCTGGATTTATACTTCTGCGTCGCGTCGTCGCAGACACCGTCGCAGACACCGTCGCAGACACCGTCGCAGACAACTTTGCCGACGTTTTTGATTTATACTTCCGTGGTCGATTTATACCTCTGCGTCCGCGTAATTGCTACGCGTGGCAGTTCACTGCCACAACGCTAGGGGGTTATTGAGTTTAGAAAGGGTCGGAGATTTCTGGAGACTGTGGAACTTCCCAAACTGTGTCGGATGCGTTGATGGGAAACTTTGTCTGGTTAATAAGCATAGTTATCAGGTCGTTACTTTCTATGGTCAACTGCCTTTGTCAGGTGAATGGGTAGTTATAAGGCCATTTATGTAAGTTCAAAAATGCCGGTCTTGTACATACAACGCACTGGAAAGGCAGAGAACTGGAATTGATGTAAAGCGGACCAATCACAATCCATGACGTATGCGTCGGTCTGCGTACCGTGTCGGCGACACTTTGACGCGTAGTCAGGATTTTTTTCCTGCGCACTAAAGGTGTATGCGTAGTGTCGGCGAAGGTCTGATTGGTGTCGGCGAAGGTCTGCGACGACGCAACGCAGAAGTATAAATCCAGCTTTAGACACACACACACACACACACACACACACACACACACAACACTGGGCATTCACTGGACACTCTTTCTTTCATAGCATTGAATTATCATTACACCTATTCTTCTGAGGGTAAAAACTAAGAGATAAACTGAGAGAGAGAGAGCGAGAGAGAGAGAGAGAGAGAGAGAGAGATGCTGATTTACATTCTTATCCATTTAAATCTAAACACAGCAGGATTCACACATGCACATGTACCCCAACAACCCAGGTGAGACTAAAGCAGACACTCTTCTTGTTCCATTCCAATCCCAGTACATAAATACACTGCAGAGACAGTCACTGTTTAGCTCGATGTACTGCATGATATTAGCTTTCAAACTTCTTTTCAGTAAAACCAGATTTCAATGAAATGGTGGTGATGACAGTGGTGATAATGATGGTAATAATGACAATGAGGTGGTTGTGG
>JAGFZM010000139.1:3451469-3473725 GCA_017657215.1 Limnothrissa miodon
GCCAGGTTGTTGTCACATGAAACTTGCAGAGAGGAAAACACAGCAGACTTCTTTAGACTTTGTCTGACTGGCGCTGTCCACCTGCTTACCCTTCTCACATCTCCAGTATAGACACACACACACACACACACACACACACACACACACACACACACACAAACACTCTCTTCTACTGAGAGACTGACAACAGTGGAAAAAGTGTCAAAGAATTAGATCTTTTTATTATATCTTCAAGCGTGTTTACTATAATATGTAAGTGCACATCAGTGCAGTGAGAGAGCATGACGCACACCTCCATTAACCCTAATGATAACCCTCAGTGAGTAAAATGTAGTAATTCATTGAGTATTCAGTTGTACTGAAATGTCACACATGGAATAAGAAGAAATAAATTCAGAGAAATGCTTAGGAGACAGTATTTGGGCGCATGAATGGACCCTTTCTGTGCAATGCCTGTATAATTCTTGAATTGACAGGCCAAATCTTTTCAAGGCCCAGCTGCCCCGAGGGGTTTTAACATTTATTGGGTCATACACATTCACGTTTAGGACCATTTCATGACTTGTGTAAGTAATGCAGATGGGAATGCATCAAGCTAGACAAGGAAAGTTTGTGTGCAGCACAAATACATGTGTTTCTACTTGAATGTGTGCGCAACACTGCGTTCCAAACTACAAAAAATCTCTTAGATTCAGGCATGCAGGGTATACTTTTAGCTTTTAAGCTACACACATTCCAGGTATAAGCCAAAGTGGGAAAAAAATTCACTTTATACATTTTAATTAATAAAAAATTTAATTGATGATAGATTCATTTTATTTCATTTTCATTTTTCCCATCTGATGACTGGAATGAAGGGATCACTCCCCTTACAATAGTAACACATAACTGGAAAGACACAGGAATTGAGCGCTCAACCACCCATCTCTCTCTTCTCTTCCTCTCCTTCTCCCCTCTCTTTCCTCATCCACCTCTTTTCTCTTCTCCTTCTCTTCCATTCTTTCCCCACCACCCCTGTTTTTGCCATTTATCTGTGGTATTTATACATGTGGTTTGTGTGCTCTTTAATCCCTTCTGGTCTGTGTTTATGCTGCAGAGAGAGAGAGAG
Organism: Limnothrissa miodon; assembly: GCA_017657215.1. Lineage (NCBI taxonomy): Eukaryota > Metazoa > Chordata > Actinopteri > Clupeiformes > Clupeidae > Limnothrissa > Limnothrissa miodon. The sequence continues at coordinate 3,452,578 of JAGFZM010000139.1, forward strand.
AGAGAGAGAGAGAGAGAGAGAGAAGAAGGAAAGAAAGAAATAAAGCAAGAGAGGAAGAGAGAGTCCCTAAACACAGACTTGTGTTTCACTAAGGATGACAAATAGACACAGACAGCTATGCAGACAAAAATGAAAGCAGGGGGATGGTTTGGTGTTTCAGTTTAATAAAATGATGGAAAAAGTGGTACATCAAGTAAAAAAAGTGATAAAAGTAAATTAAGTTCAGTGTTTTATAGGCCAACATAGTGCACGGATAAAAGGGATGTCAGTAAACATTCACCAGACACCTACTCAAGGAAATTAAAACAAATATAAGACGAGCAAGAAAGAAAAGCAGACATTTAGAGGGATGTGTCTGTTAGACAGAGTGGTTTTCGGGGGTTTAGTATTGACACTAATGAATGATCACCTTTTTTATGTGTCTTAATAAGCAATGCATTCCTGATGTCTGCTCCAATTTCCCAGGAAAGGGAGTCTGCTCCAATTTCAACAGGAAAATGAGCAGGGTTTGCTATCTCTATAAAGACTCTTTTATTGCACTATGTGACTTCTACTCTTTATTTAATACGATACACAGTATTATTACGTTTTATAATATTATACTATACTGAAGCAAAGTAACTTAAAATACATTACAAACTAAAGCAGTATGGATCAGATCTGTTGTCTCTGAAAATGCAAACCAGATGCATTTTTGTGGCATTATATAGCTCACTACTCCCAATTTTGCCCAGCCCAATTTAGGTGAAAATTATAATAGACATTCTTTTTCATTTCCTATAATCTGATGGAATCTGCAGAGGGCAAGGGAGTGTCACTACCCAGAGGTCCATGTGGTGGAGCATGGAGCTTGTGTGGTTGACTGTTAGAAGCGTTTGATTCACCTAACTGGCAAAGTGAGGCATGCTGAGGGAGAGGAGTCAAAGACAGCGTGGGTTTTCTGCACACCTGGTTTGTGGAGAGACTGTGTGTCATTGGTGGCCCCCTAACCACTACCAGAAGGAATGTAACATTTCACCCAATGCAGGACTGAAATTGACCCACAATTACGGTTTGTAATAGGTCTGTCAAGCACCTGTCAGTGCGTGGATGGCTATTCAAACATGACTTAGAACACTGTGAAAGCTCTGTTTGCTTCTTACAGGGCAGACTTGTCACACGGGCCCCAGAATCGCTGGCTGTCTGTCATCATGGAGGTGTAGAATGTTCCAGAACATTCAGGAATACTTGTCATATAATGTGACTGACTGCCCCTCCCTCTCTGTCAGTGGTCCTTTTGAAGACTCCAGATAGAAAACAGGCGGCATGATTGTAAAATGGGCAAAGTGTAAGAACATATGTTTATTTGTTTATGTATGCACTGTAATTGATGTGTGTGTGTGTGTGTGTGTTTTTTAAGCAGTGAGATAAAGTCGCCACAAACCTCTACCCATGAATACATGAATCATCCAACAGCCAACAAATTTCTTCCTCTCCTCTCTCCTTCGGTCATCCCTCTCTCTTTCTCTCCTCTTGATTCTTCAGGTTCTACCCTTCATTGTACACTTTCTTTATTTCTTCTTCTGCCTCTCACTCTCTTTATTATTCTCTCTCCTTTGACTTTCTGACACTTCATCCCTCTCCGTTTTTTCTTTCTCTCATTCTTTCCTTCACATTTCCAGCTCTTAGTCTACTTCTGTCTCTCTCTATCCTTCTATTCCTCACCCTCTTCCACTCTTCCACCACTCAGACACCCTCCATGTATGTTTTTTCTCTTCCCTCTATGTGTCCTCTGCTTTTCTCTCCCTCTCGCTTCTTTTTTTTCTTTCTTCTTTTATTCTGTGTTTGAAGTCTGGATTTGTTTAAAGACTCTCTTGTGCTTCTCTGTTCACACCAGATGTGGGTCACACTGAAGGAAACCGTTGGTATAGCTGCTTCTCTTTATTCTCTCTGACAGTTTAACTTCAACCTCATTATCTATCTATCTATCTATCTATCTATCTATCTATCTATCTATCAATCTGTCTATCTATCTATCTATCTATTTTTCTCTGTCTCTCTTTCTCTGCAATGTGATGCATGGTAAGAAGCTATGGGTGAGAATATGATGGGAGGATACAAGAGAACAGAATGACTGGCTGAAGGTGGAAAGAGAGAGTCTGTGTCCTAACTGCAAGCAACACAACCTTATGTGTGCGACAGACAAAATCAGATTGCTCAGATGCTTTTCTGTTGGACTGTCCTAACTAAATGGCACTAGAAGCAGCGCGACAGGTGATGCTATGCAACATTTTTGAAGAGTTTTTGTTGCTTAGATGACACAGTAGAGGAACAGTGAGAGGATGTCAGAATTCTGTTGAGGGAAAGTGATGAGAGATGAGTGTAAGATGAGTGGATGAACATGAGATGAGGGGATGAGTGTGAGTTGGGAAAATAAATAAGTGAGTGTGAGATGAGAGGATGATGAGGAGAGAGTGTCAACGTCTCAGAGGACTGATTTATGATTCGGGGAGCCTCTAATCCTAATCTCCCCACCCCAGGATTAACTGGATTAGCCCATGACACACTGGCTCTAGCAACCTGGCAGACATACGGAATACATGCACACACATACACACTCTGATATTCTCTTTAACCAAATGCTTTTGCGCACCTACAAACAGGCAATCATACACACACACACACATGGAGACTGACAGTCAGGGTTTGTGGAAGTGTTGGCATGGAGTGGAAAAGACATGCATCATGGACACTGGGTGTTGAGATATCCCAAAGCCAGGTCTGTGCCTGTTTAGAACCAGGATGAGAAGTGAATAGGCCCATATCTGTCTGGGTCAGAACTGAAGACTGTCTGGGTCTGCGTTTTCATCTGTTGTCATCATGCCTGCAGTCCTATGCACTCCATATGGTGACGCCAGTACATGTCTGTACCTCGTTTAGGCCTAGTGGAATATTAATCAGAGTAGAGCAAAGGAGTGATCAATCACTACTCATCTTCCTCCCCTCTTCTCCTAGCAACCTCAGCCTTCTCGTCATTTCTTCCCATCCTCTGCTCTCTACTCAATTTCTGTTTAATTCATTATACATTTCTACCCCCCTTCTGTCTCTCTCTCTCTGTGTCTCTCAGATTCTTCTTTTACCACTCTGGTAGGTGTAACATTCCTTCTCTCGTTCCTCTAAATCTCTCATCCAATTTAATTTCATTCCCACCATCTTTCTTCTCTTTTTCTCCTCCTGTTTCCCCTCTTTTCCCATCATTCTTTCTGTGTTTGTGTTCTTCTGAGCTCTTCTCAGGCAGAGTTGATTGTTTCTGTGACATATCTCAGACGCATGTACCCAAAGGGAGAGTGAAAGAAAAGCACAGAAAAGACAACGCTTGCAAAGCACCACCACAGTTCACCACTGTTAATGAAAACCACACACATAATTAAAAACACTTTCTGCTTCTAAATCTTTTTTTTTTTTATTGGAGTCTTGTTGGGTGTGACCCCTTCAGCGTCATGTCTCCTCTAAAAACACATACACACACACACACACACACACACACACACACACACACAATAGCACTGCAAGCCGAAATGTAGCTTTGTTTTTCATCTAGGAGCTGGACCAGACTGATCCCAGAATGAGGCGGATCTGGATGAGTTCTAACATGGATCTTTTCTCTGTATTGCCTGCAGTCTTCTGGCTTCCTGTTTCTGGACCCGTAAATCTGCCACAAGACTACGACTGAACGAGAGAGCGAGTGCGAGAGATAAGATGTCGTCCCTGACGACTTAACGTGATATTGTTATTAATACACTCAGCTGGAGCTCGTTTCCTTCGCTGTAGGAATCCAGAGAGGATTTAGCCCAGCTACAGTAAGGTCCAAATTAAACATTCCTTATCAACACCATTAGCCTTATTAGATTAGAATTAGCTGATAAGGGATGGGGAGTAGAGGTGTGTTTTGGTGTGTGTCTCTCTGTGTGTGTGTGTGTGTGTGGGTTGAAGAGGATGATTAAATGCAGTCATATGTAAGGTTGGGCCCTTTGAGGGTGACACGGCAGCACTGTAACAGCTTTAGTGTTAGCTTTGAGTTAGCTTAGCATGGCTGCCAGGAAAGAGCACAGGGAGTGTGAGTGTGGGCCAGGATCAGCTGTCGATGCACCCAGGATAAATATTTGCTCAGGCAGAGACTAAAGCACTGGCCATTACAAACACATACACACATGCACAGACATACATACAGTATGTGCACACACACACACACATTTACATAAATGTGTAAAAACACATACATACACACACATGTACTTACATAAATATGTAATCAATCATACACTCACATACACACACAGTATTTTACATCCACACTACCAAACCGGACGGCTGCATTTAGTTCCCAATGGTGATATATTTGGATATAAAACTGTGCTGGCTGGCCACCCAATAGTTGCACTGAGAGAAGCGGTTTCCCTTCTCCATGTCTGTCACTCACTAAGCCCATTTGTCCTGATGTGTGTTGTTATCATATGCATCTATTTCATGTCCTCACGGTCAGCTATGCCTGATTCGACCTCAAAACCCACAGGGCTCGCTGGCACTGGATACCTGGCACACTCTCAGCAGTGCTCTCTGTGTTCACCCCAATGCCACTTCAAAGCTGACAGCAGCTTGGGGCTCCACACAACGCCAGGGTCTGGAGCAGGTCCTGTCAGGTCAGGTCAGGTCAACGTTTACTGTCATTTCCTAGGACTGTCAACTCCTTGGGAGATATGTTTATATTCAATGCTTTTTAAATTTACTTACTTATTTTTTTCCTGCTGAGTTTAAGTACAATTATATATTTTTGGGTGGATGGATAGTCTGTGGGATAGAAAAAGGCTTGGGAAAAGTTCTCATGCTTGTATTATTTTAATGATACATCATGATGCAAACCAAGGGCACGTCATTACTGATGTTACCTTAGGTCACATGGCGCCAGCTATGGTTATTCACAGCTTTAACAGCTTTTTCTGCAACTGTGCTGTTAAAGATAGACCCTCTCTTCCTCTCTTCTATGATGTTATGTACAGTATAAGCTAAAAAAAACTCTGCATCCATCTGCTACTAGTAAGCACCTTGCCTTCCAGCCTTCCTGTATCAGTCAACGACTAGATGGTAAAAGGCAATGGACTGCATTGCTAAACTGTAGAACTTTTCTTCTCCTATGAGCACTGAAAGCATTTTACCACAGGACTCGCACATTCACCCTTTCACACACTTGTGGCAGAGACTGCCCTTCAAGGTGCCAACCTAGTCTGGTTCCCACACACACTGATCTGCCAATCTGTCGGTCTGGCTAATGTTATCTCCAGCTTCCATGAGGAGGGATAAATGAACATATATCCTCTGTAGGCTTTGAACAAACTACAACCAACCAATCAATGATTGCAGAGAAAGAAGAGTGGGTTGCATCACAATTTGAAACAAAGCACTCAATATCACGGAATCCCATGTAAATAGATAGAATTTTCCTGGAAGGCCTGACATATCAAACCGTACCTCCAGGCTGTGACCCTCAGGCTCTTGTCAAAGAAGCTCTTGATCAGCTTTGTTCAGATAGGGATTGGTATTCCTGTGATTAAAAATCAGAACATGTCTGCCACGCTGTCCTTTTTTAAGACTTTCTTTCTATTTGTTGGCTTAAATGGCATCAGCGCTCTTCTTCAGATGATAATCAAGATCTTCAAAGCTGGTGCAGCAGCTTGTAACTGCTTGTAGACCTCGTGTTCCACTTCTTCCTGATGCATACCTCGACCTTGCTTTTCCCACCACCACCTGAACTTTCAGTTCAAGGGTGAGGTGGTGTTATAGGAGTCATGCACATCCCTAGCTTTTGCTCATATACTGAAGGGTCCCTGAAGATCCCTGAAGTTGTGGAGATTTTATGAACCTCCTTTGTAAGGACCAGGCATCCACACTCTTTCTGCCCAAGAAGCTGCTTTGTAAGGCCACAGGTAGTGTTGATGACAGCAGTCCACTTCCTGTTTACTGATGTTCAGCTCTGAGTAGGTCAGGGAGTGTGTAATAGATGCATTCAAACAGAGTCTGGTCCTGATTCTAGCCTTGTTTTCATAATTGTCCATATTTGGTGACCAGACGCACTCTTTTTCCTGGACATAAAGGCGGAATTAAGAAAGAGCAGATCTGCAGTCCAAAACATTCTAAACCCATTGCTCTACTCCTGCAGAATCAGCAGGTTCTGAACCCGCTGCTCATGGAGAGCCAAAAAGACAGGCCATTTTGGATTCAGTGCTGTGCCTCTGCAGAGCCAAATGGTTCTGGACCTGCTGCTCTACATATGCCATATGCATATTGTCAGTTAGTTCTGTATTTGATTCCTGTGGAGACTGGAAATAAGTGCTAATGTGCTTTTTTGTGTGTTTTCATCTACATCTGGTAACTAGATCTCATATGAAGTAACATGTGGCTCTGCAAATAGGGCTTATTTAGGACCAGAGAAGGGCCAGATCAGATCCAGAGACTGCTATAAGTATTCAGAGTGCTATATTTCTGCAGAGCCCGAGCTTTTGGTCACTGATCGTGCAGAGGATAAATAAGTGATGATATGTTTTGCCCTTTCTGGCTGCGGCGAGCACACATCAGAGGACGTGTGCCCATTGCCTGCCGAGAAAGCACGGAGGCTCAGCCACACGCCAGTCTCAGCCAGGCCGTCTGAGCCATCTAAGCCAGCCAGGCCCGACCACATCCAGCAGGACTGAAATAGTGCTAACCCAAACACAGATAGCCTATCATTGCCACATCTCATCCTCAGACAGCCTGTGTCTCTGCCACACAGCCCCCGCCAGAGAGAGAAAGGGGACAAAATACTTAGGATGGATAAAGATTAGACAAAGTCAGACAACGGTTTGAAAAATCAGGAACAGAGCTTTATTTACAATAGTGTGCATTAAAGGAGAGATAATATGCTTCACATAAAGATCTACCACTCTAACTAGTTACGAAAAGAGACTGACTTCAAGTTGAGTTTCAGGTTGAAGGAAGATAGTGTTGGTAATCCCAGGTGATGTGGACTGCACTGAATGAGACCATGAATAGAGCCAGGATGGTATGCTATAGAGCAGATGCCAATGACGCGAAACAATCGCACTACCTTTTAATTCCAACTTATCTCTATTAGCCATGTCATTTATGGAAAGGCCGTTGCATCAAGCTTAGCTTAAATATAATACCATAAACTACATATGGATATGGAAATAATATATTCATACATAAAACTAATACTCTCAGAACAGTCAATAATTGGCACACTCAGGAACAGTGAAAAATGGCGATTTAGCTGCAGCTATGCAATGCCCCCAGTGAAGCAGTGTAAGGCTAATGAAAGCTTTGGCTAAAACAGAGTAATGTGCGGAATGTTGGGGGTGACCGGAGGTCGGTATTGGATATATGTTTGAACTCACATCTTTCAGTACAGCCCAGCTCAAAATCACATCGAAATTCTCCTTTAAACAGTGGTCGGGAGCGTGGGGTTCGCGAGCCACCAGTGGCTCTTTTGCTGATGGCGGGGGCTCTCGACTCTCAAAATAAGCTAAATAAATTTTCAATGCCAAAAGCCTCAATGTTTGCATGAAACTACACCTAACTAAATATGTGCCAGACTTGGCCATCAGCAATATGCAGCACCAGAAGTCGCACTAACTCTTTGGGTTATGAGTGGGGTTTTCAGGGAAGGCCGAAATTTGCCGTTTGCACCATTCATTTTATCATTGCAATGATTTACAAATGGTTTTATTAAGTTAGAATGCTGCATGGTTATGTTCACTGGTAGGCCTACTGTTCAATTTAGTAAATTCAGCCTACACGTCAACCATGAGTGCTGTGTTTTAAACTTGCTACAGATGCTACATACCAAAGGTCACTAGTAGCCTATAATAGGTTTTGCTCACATAAGGATAATTCTGTCATTCATATATTTCAAGTTAGTTGTTGCATTAATTTACTACTAAAACTAGCAGACAGTGAGAATTAAAGGTCCACTATGCAACATTTTTCATTTACTTAATCCGTTTCATACTGTTTAGGATGCTAAAATGAGTCATTACGCGGCGAACGACCTGTGTAGAATGCGCCACCGTGGCCTATAGTGGTAGATACAGCACTTGCAATGTTCAGCAGCGAGGACCACCTCCAATAGAATGCAGTGCAATACAATGCAATACAGCGGTCTTTAGAGGGAGCTTGTGAGAGAGAAAAACAGAATGTTGCTTAGCCCCTATTTAAATGTTAAATAAAAGTAATTATAAAGTTAAATATTCAAGCTTTTACGTGAAACCGTCTCTTGTGGCTCTTCTCAAATTTTTTTTTAATTTTTAATGGTAAAAGTGGCTCTCCATGCAAAAAAGGTTCCCGACCCCTGCCTTTAAAGAAGAAATTCAGTGTGATATGTTGGTCGGAAAAAAAGAATGTAAAAATTTGATGCAACAGTTCATTTCATATTCATTACCTACTCTAAACTTACTACTCTCCAAACATCTAAAAAATTCTGGCTCTTTTTTCAACACACAACACTCAGTGACTTGGAACATTTGATTCACATAAGCAGCCATCTTATATACAGTAGGTCTATAGGCAAAAGTGTGGCATGAGGAGACAAAAGGGCCCCAATATCAGATCTCAGCTGCCCAACAGGATCCAGTGGATGTCTGTTCCGTCGCTCAGAGCTTCGCACAGAGCTTAGGACTCTTTGTAGAGCATTATTTTTGTATCCACACAGCATGCTCGAGCAGATCTGTCCTGGGAGAGTAGAGAGAAGTTAGGAGCTGTAATGACTCCTCAAAGTGCAACCCGAAGGTTTAAAATCCTGTTTAATTCATGTGTGGAGAAATAAAACAGGACTAATTTTTCAAAATTATTTTCAATCATACTTACAGACAATCATACTTCAATCGTACAGACTTTATAAATGTTTTTTACTTACGATAGCACTAAAAGGAAGGTCATCTAAGTTGGTCAATACTATCATCGTAATAGCATTTTAAAGATTTAGCTAACAGTAGGCCTACTAAGTACTATCATTTATCCTTTACTTTTTGTATCCCAGTACCCTGGGCTGTAATCTAAAGTGTTACTGGCCTAATGACCAACAAGGAAAAGTAAGTTGAACACTATTGTGACATATGGTGTAAACATACTAATTTTAACATATTTACTAGACAGTATGCTAGGTGTGTAAATGATGACAATGAGATATACAATAAGAAAATTTCCTCAGACACAAACTACAACAGCAGGCTGACAATTATTTTTGTCTTTAACATTTTGCTTATGGCTTGTCTGTGTTTTGTAAAGGAGCAGTCTTAGTTCTCTAAGCTAGGAAAGTTTTTACTGTTTGCTTCTAACTTTTCTATGCACACAGCACAGCACGATTTGTATCTATGTGACATGATTATATGGTGAGTTTCTGCCTGTTGCTTTAGGCTCAAGTTTGCTTGTTCATCCCTTATTCTAATGAAAATATTTAACAGTCAATAGCCTTTATTTGAGGATGTAATGTGACCATTGAGTTGTCAGAAACTATTTAAATTACAGGTTACTGAATTACTTTTTTTGGTAGAGCAGAGACGAAAATATTAGCAATGCATTTATAACACAGGCCTATTATGGCACTCACCATTCAAAATGTCCTTAGAATTATATAATTAAAAAAAAAATCCTGCTATTAGGTCTCATTAAATGATAATATAATAACTACTAATTGTTTCTATATTCATTTCTGAACATCGAAAACTAAAAAACTGTAAACTAAGTAAAAATTTGTAATCCAATAGAATTAACACAAAAGCAATTATCTCATATGCTCAAACATTAAAATCCACATAAATGCACTGACATTCAGCTAACCACACAAATACACACACAAACTGACACACATACACACACTACACAGACACTGCTGGGAGTAACTCCTGTTGATCACACAGCCATTCATGCTGTCCCAAATCCCTCTCCTGACCCGGGTGTTGTGATCAGGATCCGGATCTTCAGCCCTCCTTATTCTGGGAAAAGCCGGAGCGAAGGTTTTGGAGGCGATCAAGGATGCCAGAACCTGCCGACCGTGACCACCGGATTACAATCAGCCCATAGAGGAAATACCATGGCAACAACACCCACGGCAACAGAGCAGGAAGGGAAATCCTCTATGTGTGGTTCTACAACACACACACACACACACACACACACACAGCCAGATAGACACACACATGGGCACACACACACTCTCATACACTCTGCTCCTCAACAATGAAACTAATCAGAGCGGTCCTGAAGGCATGGTTGATTGGGAACTATGGCTCCCTGCTCAGAGACCCACAGAGCAGGTGGATAAGACCAACAGGGGTTCCACAGGAAGAAACAATCCTCATGTAATTTGATGCCACACACACACACACGCACACACACGCATGAGCACACATGTACACACATACATTAGAAACACATTCACATACTAAGCATGATACACATAGACACGTTTGGGGGATGGGCAGGTATGTGTAAGTGTGCATGTGAAGTGTGTGTGTGTTTGTATGAGAGAGAGAATGTGTGCATGTGTTTGTGTGTGTGTGTGTGTGGTGGGAGGGGGCATTAGCCGGGTTAGTGGTGATCTCTGGACACACTTGAGACATAAGCGGATCATAGTGAGAATGCCAGAGCTCAAAGCTCCTGAGAGTTAAAGGTCAAACACACAGGGTCAGGGTAAGAGGTCGGTGAACTCATTATTGCAAGAACACAGGGACACCCACAAAGACACACACACACACACACATACACAAATCCTACCAAACTTGCACATACACACACAAACACACACACTTGCATGGACAGTTGAAAATTCATTCAGACATACAAACTCAAGTACACAAATGTGTACATTTGCACATGCACACACATACACACACATACACACACACAGCATTCTATACCCTCTCTTTATCAGAGCTTTGATGTTTTACCTATCACACAGGTGTTCCTGATCTCATCTGAGACTAATAGTTTTTAACATATTTCTGCACTCTGACACATTCCCCACACACATACACACAATTTCATGCACTGTCGAAGAGGGATTTGTGTGTGTGTGTGTGTGTGTGTGTGTGAGAGAGAGAGAGAGAGAGAGAGAGAAAGAGAGAAAGAAAGAAAGAGAAAAAGCATTTGTGTCCACCTTTCTCACACTCACAATCTTTATGAGACAGGCCTTAAGCTGGACTAGTGTGGGAGTCTCCTTTGATAAGATCTACCAACCCTCGAACTTGACATCACATGGAGACCTCCCCAGGTTCTGTGATGGTGTGTCTGTGTGTTTGTCTGATAGAGAGTGAGGGCCAGAGTGAGAGAGAGAAAAAAGATCTTTCCCAGACGCCTTCATATCAGGAGAATGTAGTATCAGCAGCAACCAGTGTGCCTGTCCGATGACTACAGTGTGTATGTGTGTGTGTGTGTGTGTGTGTGTGAGAGAGAGAGAGAGAGAGAGAGAGAGCACTGGTGGGAAATAGGGAGGGCATTCTCATGTCATGCCTTGCCATAGTTTCCTGTTATTCAGCATCCAAAAGGACACACAGCATCATAAACACTGTGACTTTAATAGTCCCATGTTCTTCTAAAGCCATGTTCTGAAAACAATTTCATTTTCTAATTACTACATAACACTTTCTGGGCTAATAACCACCACTTATTCTGTTAAGCTCCACTCCAATGTGTTGTGAGAAGAACAAGGACACAAACATTGCAGAAGAAAGAGACTCATTGCTAGGAGAGACAGTACATAAGACAGAGAGTGTGTGTGTGCGTGTGTGTGTGAGAGAGAGCATGACTTTTTCTGTTTCCTTTATTATCAGTCAAGGGGAATCAAGACTTCCATTTGTTTTGTTTTTCTGGGTTGCTTTTTTGCTTGTTTGTTTTGCCTATCATTTCCTGTGTAAGTGTAAATGTTAAGGTTTTTAATTTGATGTGGGGTGTTTTATGTTTAGAGAGAGAGAGAGTGAGTGCACACGTGTGTGTGCATCTTTGGCGGAGACCCATCTGTGAGGGTAAAATGTTGTTTTTGCTGAGGAAAAGATGTTTGTTGGAACAACAGTCACTTTGAGGGAAAAAGGACTACATGATGTCACCACTCTTTTTGAAGCCATATCCAAGAACCCCCACCTCTCTCTCTCTCTCTCTCCCTCTCTCCCTCTTTGTCACACACACACACACACACACACACACACACACACACTTACAAACTATGTATTGCATACATACACTCAAGCTTGCTCTCTCATATTTTATAATCTCTCTCCCTTGCTCTCTCTCTCTCTCTCTCTCACACACACACACACACACACACACACATAAATGCCTCTGGCTTACCTTAATCTTGCCCTCTGTTCTCTCTCAAGTCCTTTCATAGAGATAATCTTTTCACAGACAGAGTCAAGTTCTCTGTGTTATCCTAATACATTTGACTTTTCTCCCATCCTTTCTTCCCCCTAAACAACAGAGTACATTCTGTCTCTCTATTCTCACTTCATCACCTGCTCCATACACACACATTCAAATCCTTTCCCACAGATAGAGAAAGAAACAGTACCACTCTGGCAACCACTGGCATCAGAAGCAGTCTCTAATAAGCAATCTACTTGCAACTCACTCAAAACAAGACTCAGCATTATATTAATTAACACAGCATTAATTCATCTCTAGACCAACTCACAACAAACTAACATCCAACCTGAAACCATACCACAGGAAACCCAGAACCAAAACCAATCCAAAACAAACTCACCAACCCCAAGGCATCTCAGAACCAACCCAAGACAAACTCAAAACCACTTCTTCCTGCATTCTTCAAGTCCCACTTTTGATGCCAACTAGCTGCCAATGCACAACCTGTCCAAGTCTAGCACACTAACTTCGTCCCACAGCCAACTCAGCCTCCAGGCAATCCAGTGCCAGTCAGGCTGCCACCAACTCCAGGCTCTCCGTGCCCATCCCTTGCAATAAAAACAGTCTGCTTGATGCCAACCTCTGCACCATCATGTACAAATCTTTCTCTCCCTCTCTCTTACTCAAACAAACACACCCCACACACATGTTTGTGTGAATGTGTGTGTGTGTGTGTGTGTGTGTGTGTGTGAGGGAAGTGTGTGAGGGGGACAAAGAAAAGGCGAGAGGTTCAACCATGCTTTTTAAATCTAAACACACAAAAGTTGCGCCTAGAGAGAAGAGAGAGTGAGATCACATTCTCTACTCTCTACCCACACAGACTGCACAGAATTACATCCCCCTCACACACTACACACACACAGCCAACACTCTACTAACACACACACACACACACACACACACACACACACACATTCACTGCCAGTGCCCACAATACACCCAGTGCTCATTTCCAGTTCCAGTTGAGTTCTGCTTATACTCACACTGGGCTGCTACTTAAGCCACCCGTTTGTCAGAGGCACACATCATCGGAGCATCTGTGAAACTAGAAGTATAACAACAGGAATAATAGAATAAAAACAACATCATAAGCAACACGCAAATGTAAACGTGTTGGTACAAGGCTATCATGCATATCAAAGCCAATAAAATGACTTTTTTCACAAAGATTAGGATGGGAAAGGAGGAAGAAAAAAATAAACTATACAGTAATAAACGAAATAAATTTAAATGAGAAGAACATTCGATTCAAAATGCTCTTAATAAAATCTGCTCCTAAGATCACACACAAACGGAATTCACGTGTTCTTGTACAGGCAGAGAGCTTTTGATGTTTTGATGCTTTCAGTTCACTTAATGATGCCAAAATGCCGATGACACAAAACAGAAAAACTATTATCCGAGGACAAGCCCCAACACGATGGGCTGTAACCATTTACTGTGGCAATCAGATCCAGTTTCATCTGGCGAAGTTACAGATCGTGCAGCAATGGAAATCTACCGTATAGGGCTTTCAGTCCACACCCCCTCGCTCCTCCTCACAAACTCCGCTAGCAGGTCCTCCCCTCGCCAATGAATGTGACCCAATGGTGAGCAACAGAGACTAGACTAGCGTAGAAACTTTCTCAGCCTCCCTGCTGCAGGGTGAAAACAATAGCTGCCTTTAGGTTCATTTTAAACTGCGCTACGTGCAAAGAGACCCGCGCACTGTCTGAGATACGGAGAGAAAGAAAGGGCTAGAAAAAAGTTGCTGGCAAATTTGTCTCTGCTCTGGAATGCGGGTGGTACTTGAACTTCAGTTGTCTCGATTATTTGCGTTCTCTCGACGATGTGAACCCTGTGGAATACGAGCAAACGTAATCTGGTGTATAGGAAGGTGTTCGTTTCACGTGTGAGAAGTAGCGCTCGTTTATTTATAATACAGAGGCGGCGACGCCGCCGTAAGTAACGGATCATCAATACAATACCAGCATGGACTACCTTACTTCAGCCGGATTGCACGAGTCTCCCCAACCACGCTTAACCATGGCCGCGCTGACTCCTTTGTATTTTCTCGCCGTTTTTTCTCGTGAGTATTTGCTTTTTAAGAGTTCATCTGGGAAAAGAAGTGTTATTTTGGATCAACTCAGTGTTAAACTGCAAGTAATTATTGGGCGGTTTGCACATGCTAATTTCCCGCAGGACAGGTGATGTTCTCTACCTGCAGGTTAAAGCACAGGTCACAGTGTCCTCTGATACATTACACAAATAGCCTACTTAATGATGCTGTTCACAAACAACATACATTCTGTTATGCCAAATTAAACCAGTCAAGGAAAAAATAATCGGAACGGGGTTATGTAGGCTATTTAACATGTTTTATTGTAAGATTTTACTGCACAGAACACCAAATATTGTGTTGGCTATATGATAGAAGAGAAAACATTAACCTAATGAAATGTACTGTATTATAGGCAAAAGTTAGTCGTCTGAACGGTAGGCTATGCTGAACTATTTTGTGATATGTATGGCCTTGAATTTGAGCTTCTGCATCATTTAATAGAATGAACTGATTGTTGGTTAGATTAGAGAATGTGGTGGCTTTGATTCCACTGTAACAGGAATAGGCTAATTGTTTTAACTAATCAGCACCCACACACAGAATGCACTTTCCAAGTGACAATTACGCGGCCAGTCTGTAAGCAAAAGACAGAATAATATAAACTAAACAAACCTAGGACATCATGAAAGATTAAAGTAGGACAAAGTAGGACTTTGAAGAACCTTCATTCAAACGGCTCATGTGCGGGGGTGGCAGCGGAAAGACCGATGTATAGTCTGTTGACCTATTCCATCTGGTCCAGCGCAGGCAGACAGGGGCCAGCGCCTTTGGTCGCCACCTCAAATGAGCCGGAAGGCGGGAGATAAAAAAGATATTTTGAAATCCACTTACTCGCCAGTATGTTTGAGCGAATGCGCAACGTTCAATTAAGCCTCACGTTATTGCAGCCTTTCCTTGAGGTAATAAAAATCGAATGTCAGGACAGATTACGGCCTGCTGCAAATTTCTGTGTGCAGACCTCACGGGGAACTCTGCGGCGAAGCCACACCACCAGCCAAGAGAGTCTCACGTGGGGCTGCGGTGAAGCTGCGCCCTTAACCCAGTTAAATTTTGCATCAGTCTTATTGTATGGCTATCTATCACACACACACACACACACACACACACACACACACACACACGCACGCACCAAATGCCTAGCGCCACAACGTAGGCAACATCTTTTAGATGTAGGCTACATCTTTTAGACCTACAGCATGACTGCGAGCCATGCGCGCCCGCGATCTCAATTATTTCAGTGCCATAGCTGATTGATTAAGACATAACAATTAACATTGTTTCTGGTCAGTTTATTTTCAGAACCTAAGCTTTTTGAATATAGTCGTCTCGTCTGAAAGGCTACATAGTTGCAAAAAAATAGCGTTTACTCAAACATCTGAACTACTGAGGATTACATCAAAGATTTAATCGAAAACTTTCTTACTCATCAACGCCAAGTGTGAGCTGTGCCACTGACCTCCATCAACACCGCAATAATTATGATTAAAGCCGAAGACCACTGCAACCCTTAGGGTTTCTGGCAGTTTTCTGGGCATCTGGTGAAATCCTTAAGAGGCCCCTTCTGGAAGTGTGTCGCCATCGTTAGTTGCGCTCCCTGTCCTGCAATGGTTTTTCTTCTGTCTCCATAGGCGAGTCTAGGTTCCCAGTGAGCGTTAGCTCACCAATGGCCCGCAGCCAGCTGGAGATGTTCTCGGCGGTCGCTTGGAGCACAGAGCTTGGGGAGCCTGAGTGCTTTGATTTGCAGTGCAGGGGCAGCCTTGGGAACGTTTAGGCCTATAGACTGTACTGCAACAGATGCCCAGTGTGTGTGTTTGAAAGAAAATATGGTACAGAATTTATCGTTATCCTAATTTACTCTATACAAGTTAAGTAACTTGAAATAAATGTCTTGCAATTCTAATCCAAAACATGTTAGCGCTTTAGGCAATATACATATGCATAGAGATAGCTTTGAATCTTTTTGAATGTTTTTTTTTCTTGATAGGATTCAGCTCTTTGTGTTTGGGTAGTCTAGTGGCATAAATATAGGCCTACGCAGAGACGAAAAAAGTAGTCAAGCTCTCTTAAATATCCAAGGGAGATTAACCTGTCGTGATTCATTTGTATTTTTTTTTTTGTCAAGTTGACGTGTTGTCCTGCTCTGATTATTGTAACTTTGCTGAAAAGTCCATCACTCTTATAACAGCTGTGGAATCTGCGCATGTGGGGAAAGTATGGAGGCCTGAAACCTGCTCCACTTTACGCACCTCCTGAGCCCTCGGTTGAGCACTAGGGAAGTTTCCCAGCGTCGTAAATTCCGCTTCCATAGTATGATCTAGCTCTTTAACCTCAACGGCGCATACAATACATTGACGCGACATGCCGTTTGGACGTTATTAGAAGATGTGGTCACCGAACATCTAACTGACGTGGCCTGTGCCCACCATGTCTGCATATCTGGCTTTAGCTTTACATAACATAAGTGGTTTCCCATACAGAAATATTTCATATTGGCTGCACTTCCTATCCCAATCCCACAGTTTTGGCTGGAGTTCAGAATATCCCCTTCATTGAACGGATCCGTGCCTGCAGGTGCATAAGCACCAGTTCTTTGATACGAGTTTTACCGCTTTCAACGCCACGCAGTTGATGTTGTAGTTGAGGCCAGAGGATTACATGCGATTTGTTCGCGGTCTGGCGGATATCGTTGTCCCTGCTTCGATTTTATCAGATAATTTGATCGACCACGGGACCGGCTTTAGTTAACAAAGCTGCAACAAATTCTCTTCGTGCATAAGTTATGACTTGTTTTGATATTCCTGCATGGCAGGCTTTCTGTTAGAAGGAAAACACATACTAATGTTAAACTCTTAATTGTTAAATGGCTGACTCATTGCGGGGTAAAAAAAAAATACTCTGTTGGTAGGCTACTTACTACCAAGAGAACAGTGACACACATTAAATAATCTCTGTTTCCCTTTTTTTAGTTTATACACTTGGACTTGTGAGATATGTAGGCTATTCAATAGCCTACATGCAGCACATGTGATAGTCTAGTGTGGCGAGGGAGACTCTGTTAGCTTTCCTCAGGACATCTCTGAAGTTAAAGGCAAAGGCTTCGCGTTTCAGGGTTTATCTTCCAGCAATATGCTGGCATTATGTACAAATCCGGCGGTGGAATGCGGGAGACCGCTCCCGTCGCCCCCGGCGCTAGAAATTCTTTAATTTCCGATATCTTAGCCCCTAAATTCCCCCATTGTTGGTTGTTGAGGGTTTTGTCATTTCATGTGGTGACCTCAAAACGCCACGGGGAGCCTGCCAAGAACTGCCGATCTGTCATTCTGACAGAGAATGAGATGGTTTATGTTCTCAAAATACCAGAACGACCAGGGACGTAAATGACAGGTTTGATTGAACTGCCCTGGCCCTGATGCTGTGTCATTTTTCCATTGTTTTTAGGGGGCACATGTTATTGTGTGTGTAGCCAGGCAGGGTCAAGACTGTAAGTCCCCAGCGTGTGTGTGTGTATTTGGGGCATGTATGTAGATGATAATGTTAAAGGGAATGTATGAGTTGGATAACTCGCTTTGGAAGTGTGCTTCACTCCTGCTAGGTGATATTGGCTCATGGAACCTTGCTGTGTGGTGTTGGCTTTTTATAAAACAGATTGCTGTTTCATTCCATCTCTCTCTCTCTCTCTCTCTCTCTCTCTGTCTGTCTGTCTGATATATGGACATGTATGAGAAAAGTTGGTGTGTTAACCTTGCTAGGTGTTGTGTCCCTGAGCCGCATGTGGCCTTGCATGAGCCCAGAGTGCTGTTTAATATTGTGTGTGTGAGTGAGCCCTGGCTAGTGTGGGCCCTGGCCAGTGTAATTATGTGGCTCTGTGGCTCAGGTGATGACTGAGCATGAGGACAGGCTTAGGCGGTGGCTGGGTCAGAGGGCTGCAGCTCTAATAAAAGTGTCTAACCCATGTGCTGCACATAGGCAGCGATAAGCATCATCAAAGCATCTACAGTCATCTGCCTCATCAGTGGTCTTCAGAACTGCTCCGTTTGTGTGTATGTGTGTGTGTGTGTGTGTGTGCATGAGAAAGACAGAGTGAGTGACAAAGCGAGAATGCAGTGTGTATGTGAAGGGTGAGTATGTGTGTGTGTGAGAGAGAGAGAGTGAGGGAGAAAGAGAGGATGTGTCCAGTGTGTATGTGAAGTGTGTCTGTGTGTGTGTGTGTGTGTGTGTGAGAGTGAGTGACAAGTGAATGAGTGCACTGTAAGTGAGAGGGTGTGTGTGTGTTCTGGGGTCCAGTCCAAGGACATTTATTAATTAGGAGTGTAATGATTAAACCCTCTGGGTAACTCGCCTCTGTTCCATGATGGCTGTTGGCACAAAGCAGAGGTGTGATGTGCTGATGGGTGGGGTGGGTGGGGGATCTATGGTCAAACAGACAGACTGTGACACATGCCTTGCCTGCCTCCTGCCTGCCTGTATTTCTGACAGGAATGACAGCCTAGGAATGCAGGCATGTCCTCCAACCTTGACAGCACTCTGGAGCAGCAAGAAGAAAGGCTGGAATAACCTTCACTCAGTAGAATGCAGGCTAACGTGCTTGGCTTCAAATGACCCCAATTGTTTTGATGATGAAAACATGTTTTATTTTAGTTTACACAGCCACAGGGTTGCAAAACTATAAATAGTGCAGTAGTGCATTTGTGTTTGTGAACGTGGGTAAGTGTACCTGTGGTATTCTCATTAAAATTGTGTGGTAATTTGTGTATGTGTGTTTCTGTCTCCTAGACTGTATCGAGGGCTCCTCTCTGCACCCATTTGACCCGCGTTCTGGCAGCCTCACCCTGGGTAAAGGTATGGCCGGCTGGCCCCCACTGGGAAAGGGGGTAGGGTGGCCCCCAAGGGACACACAGTGCCACCACATGCTTAAGCACCTGCACCATGGCTCACGCATTACTGTGCAGATGCCCCCCAACATCGCGGGCCACTGGGTTTCCACCAGGTCTGTTACCACAGATTGATTAGCAGGCATTTTCTTCTTCTTCTTTTTCTTCTTCTTCTTCTCCTTCTTCTTCTTCTTTTTCTTCTTCCTAATAGTAGTAGTAGTAGTATTAGTGGCAGTAGTCATGTAGTAATATTATTATTATTATTATTATTATTATTATTATATAATAATATAATTCTTTAATTTAATATGCTTATAAAAATAGTTTTTAACTAGTAAGACATATTACATTATTAATCTAATGCTGTATTTCTTCATTATTTCTTGTTTCTGTGGCAGCTGTGAAGTGCGTCCAGGGCCAGAGTTCTTGACGCGCTCGTATCATTTCTACGGCAACCACACCTTCCAGGCCCAGCTGTTCTTCTACGTAGACAACCACTGCACAGAGCCCACGCACACGTTGGTGGCCCGCGGCCGCCTGCGCCTCCGGCAGGCCTCGTGGATTGTGCGCGGCGGCACAGAGGCCGACTACACCCTGCACAGCCTGCGCCTGCTCTGTCACACACACGCCGCCGCGCAGGACCTCACGCAGCGCCTCAGCCGCACCTGCCACCAGAGCCGCAGCCAAGTCGGACAGACCACTCTGGAGCGGGAGCAGGAAGCTGGGCTGGAGCTGGAAGCAGGAGTAGCGGAGGAGGAGGAGGGAGAGGAGCAGGAGGGGGAGGGAGAGGAGGAGCAGGAGGAGATGGGAGGAGGAGGAGGAGGGGTGGCGGCGGTGGAGATGGCATTGAGCGGACGGGGTCTGGAGACAGGTGTGAGCTACGAGCTGTGGAGCGACGGTGGGAGCGGGGAGAAGGGCTGCGACTGTGCACGTGGCCTGAACTTTGCCATGCATGAGCTGCAGCTGCTGAGGCTGGAGAAGCAGTACCGCCACCACAACCTGGAGCAGCTGGTGGAGGAGCTCTTGCTTGGGGACATCCACACTGAGCACGCCCAGAGGATGTACTATAGGCCCTCCAGCTATCAACCACCACTGCAGAACATCAAGGTTAGACCCTTTAAGTATATATTTGTGTGTGTGTGTGTTTGTAGGAATTATGTGTGCCACAGCTGTGATGAAAACTATAGTAATTGACAAAACATTTGCATGAAATCACAGTAATCACAAGATATTAGTTGTGTGTGGTTGTGTGTGGTTGTGTGTGTGTGTGTGTGTGTGCATGCATGCATGTCTACATGTCTGTGTGTGCATGTGTTTGTATACACACTTATATTATACATTCATTCATATGTATATGTTGGAGAAATCTTCAGCTCATCTTTGTGTGTATGTACAGTATGTGTGTGTGTGCATGGATGGACCCACATGCGCCCTGCAGTGTTAACTGTAGTCTCTTCTAATATCAACACAAACACACACACATACTTCAACTCACAGGAGAAATCACAGGCAATGTTGTTTACATTTTGGAACAGCAGTTGTCTGCTTGTGCGCATGAATATGTGTGAGTGTGTGTGTGTGTGTGTGTGTGTAATGTGATCGAGGGTCTACTCAGGGATATCATTTATGAGTTCCAACCATAATCATCTGCACAAATAAACTGCTCTTCCCAGCGCTGGATCTCACACTGTGTGTGTATGAGTGTGTGTGTGTGTGTGTGTGTGTGTGT
>JAGFZM010000139.1:3474125-3498729 GCA_017657215.1 Limnothrissa miodon
TGTGCAGATGATTATGGTTGGAACTCATAAATGATATCCCTGAGTAGACCCTCGATCACATTACACACACACACACACACACACACACACACACACATATTCATGCGCGCAAGCAGACAACTGCTGTTCCAAAATGTAAACAACATTGCCTGTGATTTCTCCTGTGAGTTGAAGTATGTGTGTGTGTTTGTGTTGATATTAGAAGAGACTACAGTTAACACTGCAGGGCGCATGTGGGTCCATCCATGCACACACACACATACTTCAACTCACAGGAGAAATCACAGGCAATGTTGTTTACATTTTGGAACAGCAGTTGTCTGCTTGTGCGCATGAATATGTGTGAGTGTGTGTGTGTGTGTGTGTGTGTGTGTGTAATGTGATCGAGGGTCTACTCAGGGATATCATTTATGAGTTCCAACCATAATCATCTGCACAAATAAACTGCTCTTCCCAGCGCTGGATCTCACACTGTGTGTGTATGAGTGTGTGTGTGTGTGTGTGTGTGTGTGTGTGTATGTTCAGGTGTGTGTGTGTGTCCGTGTGTCTTTTGTCGCTATGATGTTAATGTAGAAACTTCTTTGTGTGTGTGTGTGTGTGTGTGTGTGTGTGTGTGTGCGTGTGTATATGCTTCTTTTATACTAAGTGTGTGTAAGGTTTGTCAGGCAGCTGCTCTCTAGAAATTCTTTCTGTAGGGTTCTGCTGATTGTAGAGCAAGGCAAGGTAGTGGTGTGAAAGCAATCAGCAGCTGATGAGAAGAAAGCTCTTTACATTGTGTGTGTGTGTGTGTGTGTGTGTATGTGTGTGTGTGTTTCACAGCTGCTGCTGAGGCTTCCAATTACGTGTGTGATAGATATGTGAGGAGTGTAGCAAATTCATTTCTCCTGAACTTTCTTTAAGAATTCCATTTTCTATCGACACATAGCTCTGTGGAATGAGTGAGTTTGTGAGAAATAAAAAAAATGCATAAATAAATGTGAGGATCTCACATTTACTGTCAACCACCATCCACAATAGCCTCTGGTAGGGGTGGGCAATATAGACGATATATACCGTATGCAATATGCATTTGGCCAATGATAGAGATTTTGGGTCATATCGCCATACCGTGATAGGCTCATTGCGTTTCCACAACCATGTGAAAAAATGTTGACCTGTAGCTTCACCTTATTGATAGCACCTTTTCATTCTTACAACGAAACTGTGTAAGAGCCTATAAATTGAACAGCTACTGCCTGACACAAATGCAGCTTAACAGTTTACTTCTGTGTGAATTTGAGAGTCCAATATAAACACCTCCGATGACTAAACAACTGTTGTACATATTGGCTTTATGCTATGGTAACCATTAAGAAACTGTTATGCTGTAGTTACATACCAAAGTATACCGTGATATATATCATCTACCGTCTATGGTTCAAAATATATTGCAATATAAATTTTAGACTATATCGCCCACCCCTAGCCTCTGGTAAAACAATGAAACAATCCATATTCTGGAACTAAATTGGTTCTGTTATAACTGGCTAGACAGACAGACCATTCCCTTCCCTTCCCATCACTTTTCTCCCAATCCCAGGTCTGATTGTCTGTGGCCCTGGGTTGGGAGGCTCATCCTGGCCAGAGAGCATCTCTGGGAGCGATCAGCATCAGTATTCCCAGAATTTTTGGAATTAATCAAGCAGGCTTATGAATTATTCTGTGAAGGAGCAACAGAGTGTGCATTCCCTCTCTCAATCCATGCATGCCCTAGGCTGTGCCGGGAATGGGAATGACCCCACCCCCCCCCCCACCCCCTTCTCTCTTCCTGTCTTTTTTATGAGCCTCTTTCACTTTCTCTCAGTTTCTCTGTCACGATTCCTCTATTCCTCACTGTATGGAATTTCTGTCTGTACACACACACACACACACACACACACACAAAAACACACACTCACAAATATGTTGTCAAAGTGTTCATGAGCTGAAATACAATCAAAACTGCAGACTTTGCGCTGGCACAAAATAAACATTTCAACATGTATTCTATTGAGTGGTGGCTAAAATATGAAAGATAAAAAAACGTATTATTTGTCACAGATGGACAGATGTTTTAAATAATGATGAATTCTGTCCCCTTTACATACACTGACATTCAGTGAAGGTAGAGGAGAAACAGTGGTTTGTTTCACTCTGTATCTATGTCAACACAAAGAAATGGCAATAAAGTGAATCCTGACAAGAGGGGGATTTAAGATTCAGGAATTCAGTAGAACCCATAACTGAACACTTTATATGCCTCTGGCCTCAATATCAGTTTCTCTTTTTAATGACTGAATGTGTTGTTATAATCAGTGGGTCTTTCTGAAAGCGAAACTGAAATAGATCACACAGTTCTGCATGGTTTACCTATCTTTCTAAAAAAAACTATGGTGTGTGACTATGGTTGTGTATTACTATGCGTGTGATTATGGCCACCTTACTTAATAGTATTGGTGTGCCAATGCCGAAAATCTACATACATTACATTCTAAACAGCAAAAAGTGGATAAAGAATTGGCCTTTTAAGCTGCCTCTGCACTTACTTTCATAGGTAGCATGACAAGCTAATGCTAGCGCCATTTAGATTTATAAGTTACAGCCACAGCCCGGTCCTATAGTGATCCACAAGGATAGAGCGAATGTGAAAACAGCTATTGAGCTATTGATTCGTGGTTACTGGGTGGGTCGCCAGCATGGCTCAGCCATATTAGTATTGGGATCAGTGCCTTTCGTTAGGAGTCGTTTGGCTGCGTGCAACATTTCCACTGACTGTGTGCCTCGTTCATTTGGGTGTATGTGCTAATTAAAGATTGTGTCTGCAACTGCGTGTAAGTGTGTGTGTGTGTGTGTATGTGTATGTGTGTGTGTACAGAAGGTTGATGGAGTCTTGTCGTTTTTTGAGTGCTAATGTACTGTGAAAGCTGATTAAAGTGTGTGTGTGTGTGTGTGTGTGTGTGTGTTTACATATGGTATATCAAATCCTTATATTTTAATGTGTACTGATTAGACTGTGGATGCTGGGTGGCTGGCGGCCATTTAAACTCCATCAGCCCTCATCATAGGGGCTCAGGAAGGGGCATTCAGAGCACCACAGTCGGAGTGGGTGGGTGGGTGAGAGGGTGAATGGAGAAGGAGCGTCCAGAGTTGGAGTGGGTGGGTGGGAGGACTGATGGAGTGGGGGCGTCCACAGAGTTATGAAGGCCAATAATTGAGAGTGAGGGTTGAGAGTTGAGAGTTGACTGGTCATTAATGAAGGACATAGTTTATAGGGAAACAGTGACTAAATGAGTGACTGTTAAATGCAATAGCGAGAGTGAATGCGAAGAGTAAGTGTAATGTGTGAAGCAGGACATTAACTAAAGCTGCACAGACACTGCTGCGCTTTCCAATTGAAACTCAAACAACTCTGTTTATTAAACCACTGGTTTCACCTAACAGTGTAAAGGTTCTGTCTGGCTCAGATTAATCTAAAAAAAGAACGGGAGACAGACTCTAGATCAGTGTGTGGATGCAGATGCAGTGTGTGGATGCAGTTTCTCTGAGAGGCTGCATATCGCAAAATCATTCAATTGCAGCTTAATGTGTATGTAGTCTGAGATGAGAAGGGAGTAACACAAATACTCTTTTCACACTTTGTTTCACAAATCTGGAGGACTTGTAAAGCTCTCTTTTGATCGGAGCGCCAGGAGATGTGCTCCAGAGTGCCTGAAGCGGAGCAGTCATCAGCCCCTCTTTGACTGAGGCCAGGCCGAGCCTCTCCCTCCGTGCACTCGCTGAACCTCACAGCCGAGCACCACTCAATGGGCCGTGACAGCAGGACCGATTTACCGCTGCACATCAGCACAGTGCTGTCATTGTGTTGTGGCTCTTTGAAGATATATTTAACAATGACAACCTCGCAGACTCTTGACCAAACACATTTTCATTCGCCCTCGCCTTCTCAAAACAGCCCTTTTCTCCGATTCTCAAGGCAAATTACAGGCCATAAACGCAATATCTGTTTCCTCATCGGGGATATCACTCAACAGGACCGAGCCCAAGGCAGCTGGATAAATGTCCCATTTCACGCTCAGATTAAGAGCTTTGTTTACAAAAAACAAATTCTGAACTTGTGGCATGACCTCTCGCTCCACTCTGCGTGTCTGACCCATAGCCTTAAGAGGAGAGGCATACCAGCGACTTGGTCCCAGGCTGGGAGGTGTTTGGGTGCAGAGAGGCAGAAATGTGCTCCATCATGTCCCTTGGGTTACACTGTAGTAGAGAAATGCAAACGGAATTAATACATGCTGCTAGCACTGCACTCTGTGCTTTGGGATTACGGCTCTGCCGGCTTGAAAGGGAATCTCACAGTCAGCACGCTGTGTGCGTCACTCACTTCGCCCATGCCCTTCTTTTTCTCTGCTGCTAATAAATTATGCGATGATTTTGACGTGAAGCCAGGAAGTCTCCTGGATCTCAAACTCCAGCATTCCTGCGAACAATGAGGTTTTGTCTACATAAAGGCCCAAGCAGATGAGTCAGTTGGACAGAGACCATGAATATGCGATTGCTGCCTTTTCCCCCTATGGATAGGAAAGTATGGAATGGTTTTCAATTTTTTTGTTTGTCTTCATACTGCTGGTTGATGCTTCATACTCCTGGTGATTATGGGCCTTTTTATTCTATGGAAACACCTGCTCACCAAATGCACACGGTTTGATTGAATATAGAACCTTTTGCCACAAGGGAATTCAATAAATCAAATGAAGTTGAATAGATAGAGTAGATTGTACTCCAAGCGCAAATCAAATAGTGATCCTGTATTTGTGTGTTTGTGCCATTACAGAACCATGACCAGGGCTGCATCGTGTGCCGGATCATCTTGAGGGCGGACGACCTCCACCCACCGATCCTGCCTCGGCGTCCGGACCTGCCGGTCCACCTGCGCGGCCACTGGGTGTCCCAGCGTTGTGAGGTGCGGCCCGAGGTCCTCTTCCTCACGCGCCACTTCATCTTCCACGATGACAACAACACGTGGGAGGGCTACTACTACCACTACTCGGACCCTGTGTGCAAACACCCCACATTCAGCCTGTACGCACGGGGGCGCTACAGCCGGGGTGTTGCCTCCACCCGCGTCATGGGGGCCACTGAGTTCGTCTTCAAAGGTAACGTACATGTAGGAGAGGGAGGGAAACACTCTTAGAGTGGGGAGGCCATTGTGTTGAAAAACTGAATCAAACAAGGCTTTTTCCGAGTCATCTTTCGCACTGTTGAAAAAAGGTCTGAAGTGGTTTTGTGAACTCTCCTGGAGAGGAGGGTGATTTATTTGATGGTGTGAAATGAGAGGCTGAGACCTTATTTTGAACCCTATAAGAAGTATAGGCTAGTTTCACATACTCTAGCCCTTACAGGACCTATAGATACACACCCACACACACAATCATGCACACACTTTATCCACTTATCACAGTCGTTTCCAAATTCCCCCCACCCACACACACACCCTCCCCCCTTACAAACACACACACAACACACTCCCCCTTTCTGATTCTGGGCATCAGATCAAGTATCCTCCTCGTTTTCTTCGCCTTTTTTATTGGCGTCTTCTCACCTTCTGATCTCTCTCTACCTCCCCATGCCCCTTAGTCTCTTTCTCTCCCTCTCTCTGGTAACCTTCACTCTCTCCCTCCATTTCTCTTCATAGATCTGCACTTTCTCTATTCCTTCACTTCTTTTTTGTCTTCCTCTCTCTCTTTGCCTCCTCATGTCCACAATCTTTCTCTCTTTAGTATTCCACTCTTGCTCAATCACTGATATATCTGCACTTTACCTCTATCTTGCTCTCCCAACTGATCCTCACTTTCTTTCTTCACCTCATTGTCTCTGGCACATATTTTCTCTTTCTTTGTCTTCCATTCTGTTTCAGTGTTGTACAGTATACCCAGAAGCTACCTTTAATAAAAGTACAGATACCCCAACAAAAATTACTTTGGAAGAAGTTCAAGTTACTCACTTTTTCACTCCTTTTTTAGTATCTCTCCCTGTACAATTTTTCTTTTCCTTGGTTTCTTGGAATCTCATTCAGTCATTAGAATTCAGTAAGCAAAAACTAAAGAACAGGTTTAATCCATGTGCAGGTCAAATGTGACAATGGACATTGTAACATCATGTTAATGCCCAATAAAACTATCATTTATCTCCCTTCTTCTCTCCTCTCCCCTATCCATCTGCCTTCCCTCCTGCTTTCCTCTCCTCTGTCTATGTCCCTCTTCATCTCCATCTTCACAGTGAACCACATGCGGGTGCGTCCTTTGGACTTGGCCACCACCTCCCTGCTGAACGTGTTCAGTGGTGACGAGTGTGGGCCCCAGGGTTCCTGGCGTCTGGGCGTAGAGCAGGATGTGACGCCCACCGGCGGCTGTGTGGCACTGGGTGTCCGGCTGCCCCACACCGAGTACGAGATCTTCCGGCTGGAGCAGGAGGACACTGATGATGACCATGGTCATGGTCACACCCACAGCGATGGTGCCCGTGGAGGGGGAAGCGGGCAGCTGCTCCTCTTCAATGGGCAGCGTCCCAGCGATGGCTCCAGTCCCGACCGGCCCCAGAAACGTGCCACCTCCTACCAGACACCCATGGTGCAATGCAGCGGTGCTCATGATGCCGCTCGTCACCACGGTAACAACGCCGAGGGGGTGGATGAGGAGGACGTGGGGGGAAGGGGTGGACTCGACAGCAGGGGGAATAGAGAGCACAATGGAGCAAGGGACCATCACCACAGACAAGCCACATACACATCCAGAAATGCAGGGGTCAAAGGGCAAGGACATAGTGATGTGATGATCATCATGACTACCATGCTGGTGCTTTTGGGCATGCACATTTTAGACTGAGTGGATGGAGAGAATAAAAAGGAGAGAGGAGTAGAGAAGTAGACATACAGAGGAGGAGGTGGACAGTGGTGATGCAGACTTTGTAAAAACACACACAGTACACACACAGACCTGACTCTACACTCATCACCAGAGTCTATACATAAGACAGCCTTGTTATCGAGGGTGATTTGACTTGACTTTCTCTGACATTTTCGGGCGCTCTTGGAGCTACGCACCAGAGACAGACCCGTCTGTCAATCCCTCTTCCTTCCCTCTCAGGATGGCTCCGACAGCAGCCAGCTTTGGCCCAGATCCATTCCAGACCCGGCACTCCTCTCAGCCGTTCTCAGCTGCACACAGCGGCCGAACTTTACCTGAGCGCACCTGTAAACCCTCCGGCTCCAATCGATCAAACACACTCTGCAGAGCAGCGTGAACCCTCCTCAGTGTGTACCTGTGAGCACCTCAACCTAAAGCTGTTCCAAACACAAGGTGTAAACCCAAGTGCATACACCTCTGACTCGTCTGCCTTGTCGCCTTTTATTTTTAGACTGCAGTGCCTGTTGCCAGGAGTTGCCTTGAGTAAACCTTATTACTTCCCTATAGGGAGATCCAAAAAACAAATGGGCTTCTAGAAGTGCCTTAGGTGAATCTTCATCCATCCTTGTTTATTTTGTTTCTCTGATTCTCCAAAGCTACACCCTGATGTGTTCCGGCCCACCACACTGACTAGGGACCTGTGTTTTGCAGAAAACGAGCATATGGAACCATACATCATATCTAATCCACAGCTAATCCAAAATATATCCATACACATCTTAGGACACTCACGCTCTGGACACCAAAGAACACCGGATTGAGCATCTTATTCCACAGAGATGGTGCCACAGTGGCAGCTTCAAAGGGTCATAGGGCCACTTGCCATGTCGACTCTCTTGGAAAGCATCTAAGGTTGTCATTTAAACATTGTAATTTTTTTGCATGTTACAGGACTGGGAAGCTTGTGACATGTTGTGGTGACATTTGAAAGATAGTGGGGTGTTTGTTGAGAGGGTGTGAAAACACACTTGGCTCAACTCAGGGTTGTCGTGAGATCAGAGCACTCAGAATGTCACAACGACATTCAGCCGTTTACTGTAAATTTTCAGATTTTGTGGTCCAATAGGAAAAACCTGTTTTTCAAAGACCATGTTCATCAACAATGTGCCTTAAGTTTTTTTTTCCTTGAATCAGTTTGATCAAGTAACAGGCGGACTAGACTCTAAAGTGGTAAGGGTCCACCCTAGAAGCACTACCAAGTATAAGAATAACCAGTGATGTTAGTGTTTGACTGGGACATATGCTATTGCCTGAAAGACCAGCCTGTGTGTGAGTCAGCCGGACTCTATTTAGTCTACTGATCTGAACTTCTGAAGTTCTGCAGGTGAAGGTCAAGAGTGTGTGATTGTTTGTGGTCGCTGGTGTTGGAACGGTGTGTGGTTTGTGTGTGTATGGATGATGAGACAATAACATTTATTGAATGGAACTGTATGGGGGCTCAGCGACTGACCTGTGCTCTAAATCAGGCACTAGACACTCTTCAACATACAAACACTCAACCAGACGTGTTTTACTGGGAGACCAAAGTTGTGCAGGTCAGTGACTTTATACATTCTTTTCTCTTCTCATGCACCCACACACGCATAGAGATAAAAGAAGTGTGTGGGGTTGAGTGATAAACACACACACACACACACACTCACATGTCAGACACCTGGTTCACAGGTGTGAACTTTGAGAGCACACACACACACACGCAAATGGAACCTTATAAAGCATAACTGGATTCTTAACCATGTAAAACATTAAACATTTGACACTGTTTTACCACTGTGTCTTTTTGGTCTTTTTCTGTGAGAGCACCCAATCTAATACACGTAGCAGCTATTGCCATGGCAACAGGAATAACTTTGACACACAAATCCCTGTTTTTTAAGGTGTTTATTCTTTTTTTTTTTTTTTTCCACGTATTTCTTTTTTTTGAAACGTTGAATAGCAAGGAACAGGAAGGGGGATGAACAGAGTTCAAATTCAGTCACCCTATGCCTCACCGAGGACAGCATCAAACCAAAAGCGTCATTAATAATAATAATAACAATAATAATAATAACAGTAATAAAACAGCTTGTGTTGACAGTGTTAGGGAGGATAAATCAGATGTACAAAAACAATAATGATGAGGCACCTCTGTCTGTGGTTTACCTGACAACTCGCACACAATGAGAGAAAATGAGAGAGACAGAAAAAAGGAATAGACTGGACAATAATAATAACAATAATAAACTAACTGTGCGGACACGGTTTTAGGGAAGGACACTTGTTTTCCTCTTTTTTTCACACACATTCTTTTCCTTCCCACTCTCTCCTTCGTGAATCTATTTTTATTATTTATTCATTTTTATTTTACTGTGGAAGTTCTCTTCCTTTGTAAAAGGATTGAAAACACATGAGCCCCCAGCCCCTTGCAACTGTGCTCCAAGTCCAAGCTAGGGATGGAGGGACTCCAGGAAGAGGTAGAGAAAAAGAAAAGGAAGACAAAAAGGAGAAAATGGACTTCTTCACTAAGAGGAACAGGGACATACTTCTCTCTCTCTCTTACTCTCTCACCTACTCTCTCTTTCTTCTATCTAGAGGACAGTTCATCACTCTTCTTGAGCATCTCTGTCTCTTTTCCTTTCTTCAGGGCAACATACAAGACAGCATTCATCTTTCTATCTTCCCCAAAACAAACAAACAGTGAAGGAGAAATACCACTTTCTCTACTCAGTGGTATGAGTGTGACTGATTGCAACAGGCCAGACCCCAATTGTGTGTGTGTGTGTGTGTGTGTGTGTATAAATATAGCTTGTATGGTGAGTGTGTATGTTCATAGTTTACCCATTGTGTGGCTGTAATGTTTATGTAGTGTGTGTCTTTGTGCATAGTCGTTATATAGTGTGGGTTTGTGTACATGATATGTACAGTGTGTGTTTTTATGTCCTCTGCATATGTAATATTCGTTTATATTGTGTGTGGTGTGTGTGTGTGTGGTGTGCATGTGTGTGAGTGTAGTGTGAGTGCGTTTATGACTTTCAGGCAGGCCATGGCAGAGTCAATGATCATCTTTTCCAGCCCTTAAAACCCCCCACCCCCTCCCACATCCCCCAGACTGACATACAGGACAAATAAGAAACAAACGGACATTCACACACAAACTCAGTCAGTTCTCCACACATACACACACACACACACACACACACACACGCACAGACGGGCTGAAAAGGACAGAGGACAGGCTGAGGGACAGATAAACGGACAGCCCGTCCCCGGTGTCCAACCTCTAGCCCCGCCTACAAGACAAACTTGCCCAGGAAGAAACCGATGAAAATGGCTGCTATGACAACGAGGAGGGAGGGGAGGGAGCTGACAGCCGACTCCCGGCCAATCAGTGCGCTGGCATTGGACATGACATTATCCGACCACATGGGCTTCCGCATTCTCAAACCGTCGTCATGCTAAAAGACAGGACAGAGAATTGGTTAGTGAGCCGGATGGAGACCAAATGTCAGCCAGATCTAAGCCAATGATGCATGATTCACGAGACTGTTAATACTATCCAAAGTGCTGGCTGTATTACACTGAGTATAGTTTCTCAACACTTAACATATGTAATTTTTTTTACCTCACTTAAAAAACCTATTTGACAAGAATAAGGTGCAGTTCATTTTTATGCCTGTAGGTCTAGGTGTGTGTGTGTGTGTTACCTTGAGTTGTCGGTTCTCATCTGCGAGTTTGCTCATCTCAGCCTGCAGTCTCCTGCAGTCTTCTAGAAGTTTCCTCATCTCCGTGTCGTCCATCAAAGACACTCCGCCTCTGGGACCCACTGGACCGTCCACTCGTGAGGAGTTCAGAATTGGCACCAGCTTAGCAGCATCCGCCTCATGCTGGAAACACACACACACACACACACACACACACATAAGTCACTGGGACACATAAGGGCTGAATATCTAGGGGGAAAGACAAGGCAAGTGAAGAAGTACATGCAAGAGAAAGAGCAAGAGAGAAACTAAAAAAAATCCATCAAAAATTCACATTCATCTGTCGGGCCTTGAATCAAACACTTGTAAAATGCTACCAAAGACATACTAGAATATATGTGTTCTTCCTGCAGTATTAAACACCCAACTAAGAAATGGACGGTCAGTATTCCAATCACAGGATAAATGGAGTACGGTGTTCTGTGCTGTTACCTCATTAAAGTATACAGACCTAATAGCTCTTGATGTCTACTACAGATAGTCAAAGGAGAGAGAGGGTGAGAGAGAGAGAGAGAGGGTGGGGGAGAGAGAGAAGGATGATGGGTTAGGAGCCAAGACAGAGATGTAGAACAGACAAGAGCACTGATGATAGAGAGTGAGAGAGAGAGAGAGAGAGAGAGGGAGAGAGAGAGAGAGAGACGACAATGAGAGACGCACAACCCGACGAAGTGAGTGGAGGAGTGAAAAATGAAACCGGACAGAAAAGCAGTGATGAAAGAGAGAGAGACAGAGATGAGACAGAGTGCTGGAGAGCTGTCGTGACTGAGAGGCCTCCTGCGAGTCAGGTCTGTAATTACGAGTCGTTTAAAGTCTGACTCCTGAGCTGACCTTTGACTTCTGACCCTGAGCTACCTGCTGTCTGACGTGTCTGACCCCTGCACTGGCGGCTGTGAGCTACAGATGGCTGCAGATGGGGGGGTGATAAACACAGTGGGCATTACAGACACATTGCCCCCCCACCCCCAATCCCAAGTTCGTGGAAAAGAGTGGAAAAGAAATACAGAGGGAAGACTGTGGGCTGTGAGAGATGTTACCACCCATCCACCGCATCCAGCCTGACCTCCTTGACTGTCCCTTGTGACTTCTGACCTCTTGACCCTCACCAACCTGCATCCTGAGCTGCCCGACCTCTGAGCGCAGGCCGCGCCGGCGGAACCCTGTTGCAGTGGACGCCGGGGTGCTGTAGGGGGGTCGGCCGCTCACGCTCATAGGGGTACTGAACGACCCCGGGGTCATGCTGCCTAAAGAGGACGTGACCCCCCTGCTGTGCTCACCTGCCACACACTACAACGGAGAGATAGTCAGGGAGGCGAGTGTGTGTGTTTGTGTGTGTGTGTGTGTGTGTGAGTAGGGTAAGTGGCCACTCATGCTCAAGGAGGTACTGAATTCTCCAAGGGTCAGTGTGTGTGTGTGTGTGTGTGTGTGTGTGTGTGTGTGTATGAAAGTGCAGGTATGAAACGTGTGTGAGCAAATGTTTTTTACCATGTGTGTGTGTGTGTGTGTGTGTGTGTGTGTGTGTGGTGTCGGACAGAGAGGGAGCCCACTCTCACTCTCACTCTCCCACTGGAGCCCACTCTCACTCTCACTCTCCCACTGGTGCCTAATAGGAGCAAGCCTACAGAATGTGTTGCAGGGCAGCAGATGAGGGAATAGTTTACTGCACACCTACACTGCAAACCCTGATGGCCAGTTGGCCCAAGGCTGGCTTCCAATTGTACTTAAGATTTACGGAAAGATGGAATAAATCACTTTCTAGTCGTAGTTCACTCTTTACAGACAGGCACACACTCTCTTTCTTTCTCACACCCGTGTCTCTCTCACATATACATGCCTGCACACACACACACACACACACATACATACACCATTCTTATAAGAATGCAGTGCTTACCATTTTATCGTTTTCGGTAGGCATTTCGAAGACACATCTCAGCTTGGAGTCCATGAGCTCATCTGGCCGTGCATCTCTCCACTGTCTCGCGCACACACACACACACACACACACACACACACACGCACACACACACACACACACACAAGCACACACACACACACAAGGATGAGAGGGATAGGCATCAGAGTCAACTACAAGCAGCTGGTCTCTCACTTGGTCTGACTAATGCACACACAAAAAACATATGTCTGCACAGACTGCATACTAACACTCACCCCCACATTCATTCATATGTGAACACACACACACACATATATAAACACATGCATACAACAAACATAGAACACGATTTAGATATCAGGTTATAATTACGGATAAATATACAAGTGGTCTACCCATGGACCTTTCCAGTTCAGAACACAGAAGATTTCATAGATAAGCTGATCTATCCACAGATAGATCATCTAGGCAGAAGGAGAGATGTGGAAACGTAAGGCATTTTAATATCTTCATGTCATAATTGCTGCATTGCTCACAGGCTGAATCATTGCATCATCAAGTGCATATTTTATAATTTTGAGTGCGTATGTACAACGTTCACACAGCAACATTAAGTTACACCACTGTCACATTGATCCCACATTTGCTACAGGTTTGGTAGAACGCAGCGCTCTAGAGTTTGACAAGAAACCAGGAGAAATGGAGATCTCTGGCTGTTGACATGCACATACGCAGCGTATGCCACTCACATCTACCAAACAATCTTCAGCTGACTCCACATCCTAATATAACTGTTCGAGAGAAAGTCCTAATTGCTAGAGGACCCTCTAATTTCTGAAGCTGGCATGTCCTGTGCACCTCTGAATAGGAGGAACTGGCAACAACAGGCCCACTGGTGTGGGTGTCAGGCTGTGGCTGCTGAGTCCTATGCAAACACTGCTGATTCTGAACCAGCCCAGTCTGATAGGCACTTGATAGTGATGCCTGTTTGTTGGGTTTGGCTGATAAGAGGTGAGAACCGGTGGTATCTGTCGCCCCCTTGTGGTCAACGGCTGATGCTACAGACTGAGTTCAACTAGTCTAGTGCCCTGTGCTTGGGTTTAAGATGAAACACTCGTGTATCAAGTGTTTTCTGAGTGTATGTGTGTGTTTGTCATAACGACGTAATTACAAAATGGTTTTCCTTGTATTTAGATCTAGGTCAGGATGTTCTCAGAGTGAGTACACTCATTACTGCATGTACTATCACTAATACTGTTAAAACACACACTATGTATACTTACAGAAACATTAATTCCTGTGCCTATACACATAGAAAGAGAAAAACTTAATTGTAGGAGGAAGAAAATTAATGAAAACAGAGAGAGAGAGAGAGAGAGAGAGAGAGAGAGAGATGCTCACCATAGCCTCCATGTCTGTGATGTTGTTTGGTGCGTACAAGGTCTGCACCATAAATTTGTGTTTACTTTTCTCGTTGGGATCATAGTCAAAGGGCTGTAGCATTACTGAGGAGAGGAGAGAACGGAAGTAAGAAGAAACAGAGCAAGAGACCGGGGGACAAAAGAAGAGAAGAGAAG
Organism: Limnothrissa miodon; assembly: GCA_017657215.1. NCBI lineage: Eukaryota > Metazoa > Chordata > Actinopteri > Clupeiformes > Clupeidae > Limnothrissa > Limnothrissa miodon. The sequence continues at coordinate 3,488,314 of JAGFZM010000139.1, forward strand.
TAAGGTAGAGGAGAGGGAGAGAAAAAGAGAGGTGTTATTCATCCTGTGTGTGAGATTAAAGATCCAGTGATTAAGACAAACTGATTCTGTCATGACACCTCCTGGCCCTGGTGGAATTCAGCCATGATCCACTAGGGGGCCCTAACGAATACTTAGCAAATTACATGTCAGCGCAATTCACTCTAAAATGTCTATCCTTGCCCTCGCCAGCCCCGCCCTGTACTTTCATTTCATTTCGTACAGAGGGTCTGGGACCGCTGCATTGACAATCGTTCTATCCAGGACAGAATTCTGCCTACCCAATCAGTGAAAAGTGGGAGTGTTAGTGAGCTGTGACGTCAGTTTTGTGTGTTACGTTGTCTGGAACTGAAGTCTGAACATGAACAATGTTTATTTAATTTTATCTGCGGAAAAGATGTCGTGTCTCTACTACCCACAGGTTTCAGGAAAAGTTTGATTTTCCAGCTTGCTCCGTTAGTTTCCAAGGAAGTGGCTAGGCTAAATGGTAGGGAAGCTATCATCCTTCACAAGCCATCACGTCGCATACGTCACAACCAGGCGTTAGCAGTTGGGTAAAGGCAGATCCAATCAATTTGAACTTCAGCAGAAACCACATATCTAATGAGAGAACGATTGTCAATGCAGCGGTCCCAGACCCTCTGTACGAAATGAAATGAAAGTACAGGGCGGGGCTGGCGAGGGCGAGGCTACAACATTTCATCCTCGGTGTAGAAGCACTTGTTTGATAGACAGACATATTTTGTTAGGAATTACTGATCAATTTTCAGGAATACATAACTAATGACATTTGCCAGTTACCAAAGTTAAAACAATTTTAATCTGAAAGTGGTGTTTTGTTCACTAACATGCAAGAGTACATTCCATTGAATCACTGACACATTTATTCATCAGCATTCAACATAAGTATTTTAACAGTGACTCCCAGACCCCTTCAAATTATAAACTCAAAAGTAATTGGAGTCGCATTATAATACATAAACATTAGTATTTGAATGTAACAAATTACTTTGAAAAAACAATAAAAAGTTAATATATAATTTTATTTGGAAGTAACTTGCCAATCACTGGTCTGGTAACAGATAGACTGTGGCCCCTGCATTGGTGTTAAATAATATGGTAATGACCTAGTCTGTGTGTGTGTGTGTGTGTGTGTTCCCATGTGTGTACCTGAGATGGTGACGAAGGATCCTGCCTCTATGGTACCACTGTTGGGTCTTACACAATAGCGTCTGGGTGCTGTGGTCTTCACCTTGAAACATACTCTCCTGTCAGATGGATTCTTCAGTCGCAGATTAGTGGTGACCACATCTGTGAAGGGACCTGAGACAGAGAGACAGAATTACTGAGTGACATAATGTGTGTGTGTGTGTGTGGGTGTATGTATGTGGGTATGTATGTGTGTGTGTATGATGTGAATGTGTGGACTGACTGACCTGTGTGTTTCTGAGCTCTGTATGTGTGTGTGTGGTATGAGAACAAATGTCCCTCCTAAACCCTCAGTCCTGAGCCAAAAACGGAATGGCTGGCTGATTCTTCCCTGTTTTGAGGTTTCAGGTAAGGACACTGAGTGGATCTGTGTGATGGCCCGAGGGCTCATCAGGGTACAGGCCCATCAAGGCCAAACACTCATCTCATGACTGGACACGCCGTCCATTAGGACATTACACCCTGATGAGACAACCTTCTCCAATCATGTTGATACAAACATATACACAAACAAACACACACACCACACACACAAACACTTGTATCGGGCCATGATTCATTCACACAGATTCATGTACACGCATACAGAAGACATGCACAGTGTTCATATACATATCTGCGAGTTTGCACCTATGCACCAAGTGTGTATCAATGTGTATATCTACATATATATCTACATACTTGAATTTCCCCTCGGGGATCAATAAAGTGTATCTATCTATCTATCTATCTATCTTCATCGATCCAACCAGCAGTGGAGCTTATGGTGGGGGGGGGGGGGTCGCGGGTGCACAGTCACACACACTAATGTGAGAACAATGAGAACAGCCATGAAACATGCTAATGCTAACAAACATGATCACACAAGACCCACACAGGACAGAAATAAAATGCATACTGCTTTTACGCCAACAATAGAGATATAACTCGTGCATGAAGACATACTTAAGCAAGAGATTTAGAAAGAAAGTTAATGTAGTACAGAAGAGCTATCAAATATCAAAGTGCCCCTTTAAGAGGCCAAGTGCAAAGCTCGCACAAAATACTGTAACAGCATACTAGCCTGCCTACTACATTTGCTGCTCTCATAGACACTGCTTATTCCAAATGACCAGCACAACTAAAGGAAATCCAAAATTGATTGTGGAGGTGTTAAGGGCACGGTTGGCACCCCCACCCCCAGCAGTAATGCTATCTGTGAGGGGTGAAGGCTGGGGACGGCGCTCTAAATAAAGAGTCTGGTCACTCATGCTGTCACTGCCTTATCTTTACACCGGTGGGCAGAATAAAGAACAGGACACACACACAGTAAATGTACAGTAAATCTATGAACACAAACATATAGACCAGTTAAGACATAAACGCACGCACACACGCACATGCATATTTCAATCCACACTTTTCAATCCTTTGAAGATGTAACGTTTTCCCACTCCTTTGAGTAGCGTGTTCCTCTGATTGTGGTCGGAGGGGGAGAGAGGTGGGGCGAGAGCATGAGTGAGGAGGGTCTTTTCCGGCTCTGTATGAAGTTAAGCGAGTGCTGTGATCTCTCTGAGAATGTGCGTTTCAAAGCTCTTTGAGCTCTTTGATCTTCGTGAGAGGACCCCCCCCCCTCCTCTTCCTCCAACCTTCTGGTTTCTTTGCCTCTTAAGTGACCTGGGACCCCTCGTGTTTACCTTGGCCTACCTTCCAGAGCTCTCCCAGCCAGAGCCTGTCAGCCTTATGACTCTTCATTGGAGTAGCCTGACTCAAGAGGGAATTCAGCTTAAGAGAAGAAGTGACAAGTGAAGTGTTTCTGTTCCTCCTCACACTCACAAGATGTACTACACATTAATGGCAAGAGTGAGAGTTAACAGAAACAGCAACTGTTCCTTAGGTTCCTCTCCTGGTGTCACTCTGCCTCCAGGGGTGTGCATGTATTTTATGTGTCTATAAAACTACAAAAAACTAAAAAAAAATGCTTTCTCTCCAAGACCCGCCCAGAAGCTGGATTATTTAAAATGCCAATAAGTGTGGTGGCACAGGCAGCTTGTTCGCTTGTGTGTGTGTCTGTGTGTCTCTCTCTGTGTGTGTGTTTGTTGTCATCAGGTTGGCATCCTATTCTATTGGGGCAGAATAATAGAGCTTGACCCCGGGGCAAGAAGCCCAGTTCATACAGGAGCCGGACACTTCGGAGTGGATTTGGCCGGCGTGGCCCCATTGATTTTTCCAGGAAAGTGATCCTGAAATCCAACCCTTCTCCCCCTACCTGCACCGAGTTCAGAATCGATACTGTAACAGCCCCACGGAGTCGGCAAGCGCTCTACCAGCCAACCTGGAGGTTTACACCGATGTGTGACTCGTCCTTTGCCGCAGGAGGAGGAGCGTTGGGAGGGAAGGGAGACCCACTGTTTCACTCACACTCTACGTGTGTGTGTGTGTGTGTGTGTGTGTGCGTCTGTTACCTCAACCCAGGTGCTCTCTTCAGATTAGCTGTGAACTCTCACTTTAACTGTTGCAGTCTCCAGAATCTGTTGGAGCTCACAAGGCCTTACAGTCCCTCTTAGTGTCAACCTGTCTATCTGCCTGTCTGTCTGTCTGTCTGCCTGCCTGTCTGTCTGTCCTGTCGGCTTCCTTATCATCTCCATCATTCACATGGGGAGTATCAGGAGAGGCCCAAGTCTGACACTGAGCAAACCGTTTCAGCCAAAGCCACAGGTCAGCCTACCCCATTAGTGATCTAGATCTTCAGATGGATAAGTTGCGGTATGTGTTGCAGCCAATCAGCATGTCAGCACTCCAGTCAGATGTGTCTCTACCTCAGCAAGTCTCCGATGCCTGCAGTGGCCAGTAAACATGTTTCCCTGCATAATCGCTCAATCGGAGGCTGAACTATCGACCTGGAATCAGGAGTCACAGAGGCAATCATAATTTTTCTGTTTTTCTGCCCCCCAAATCCAATCCAATCCAATCCAATCCATTCAGACATATGATCTTAGCCTGGGGTGTGTGTGTGTGTGTGTGTGTGTGTTGGAGGTAAGGGGGGGGTAATTGTGTTAGATCTTCGAGGGCCGGCTTTTACTGGTTGACTTGCTGGATGGGAGGCAACCTTGCAAGGCTTGGTTATGGGGCCGATGGAGCCACTGTGATTGAGTTTGGCTTGGATGGGTCTCCCAGTGAGCAGTGCCATCATATGATCTATGATTCCATTAGTGCTGTTCATCATGCCAATATAGTGTACAGCCATCAGGGACATTAGGAGGATGGAGAGGCTGAGTGGGGACACACACATGCACACACCCACATTAATGTATGTAGAAGCATCCTGCCCTCCAGTTTAACCTTAAGAGGCTCCATCTTGTCAATCTGATTTCTATGCTAAGTGCCGCCCACTTCCCTCCTGGGCTGTGAAACAGATGTGCTGCCAATCAGACCAGCCTGTGTGTGTGTGTATCTCAGGTCAGCTTCACAAGAAGCTGGACAGGCATCACATAGCCGGAGGCGAAGGTGAAGGTAAAGGTTACCGATATAAGGCTGATGTGTTGTGGCAAGAGACAGTGGCATGAACCTGCAACACTGGGGATCAGGACCCAAACCCAGAGCAAGCTGCCCAATGCTTGTAGAGGCAGCAAGCCGGTACTAGATGTCAGAGGTCACAACCCACTCATTCAACCTTTTCCGCAGGCAGACAAAAACAGCCAATCACAACATAGTCAGAACACAAGGGTGTGTGTGTGTGTGGGAGGGGGTGTGGGGTGGGGGGGTAAATGCCAACATCATCAAGATGTCAAAAGCATGGGTGTAAAACATAAAAAAAACACGTGGCTGGCGATCATGGAAATGAAAGGCGATGATTAATGCAACCAACAGACATGTGTGGAAGTGGATGCATTCTATGAATGTTCTGAGCCGCAAGGCACAGGGAATACAGGGTCTAAAAGCCTGTTAGCCTCCCCCAGACACACGACTCACCCTCTCGCTCTCCTCTGCCTGTGTTAGATTCAGTCAAAAAAGCAAAAGAGTGTCAGCTAAGTGGGTCGCTGCAAACTCCCAAAGCACCAGCCGTGAAGAACAGAACACCACAGGCCTGAGTGAACACAGGAGCATACACACATACTGTACACACAGACACACACCGACACACACACGCACACAAGCACACCCTGCCTAAAACTGATAACACATCGCACTCAAGCCTTCCTGATTAGAATGTTTACTCATTCCACCACAATGATGGGAACCATTGACACAGTAGTCACAAGCCGTCTCTATGGCTACAACACACCTCTAGTGAGTTGTTAAAGCAAGGCGCGGAGGTCACACAGGCCACTATGAATGCCTTCATGTCTCTGGGCAGTTTCTTAGTTTCAGTTTGTCTCTGATGGAAACTTCACATCAAAGGTGTGCAAAAGCCTCTGGATATAAACTTGTGTTTAACAGTCAGTTGCTGTACTGACCATTGCTACACGACTTTTGAATGTATATTAGCTGCACACCCAAACTAGCTAGTGTTTATAAAGCATGCATATCTATCTCCACTTGAGGCAGGATGTTCATTGGCTGGCATTGTCAAACGGCTTGAGGGATTGAGTTTTGTTTTCCTAAATCCGGAATGCGTGTTCACATGCAACTGATTTTTTTCTTTGGAGCACACACAGTAAATATACTGCTGGAACATCAGGAGGAGAAATTTGCTGAATTTAATTAAAAGTATTGGATTAGAATCCCGGCCTTCATCTTTGAAACGGGCAGAGGCAATTACACAATTAACTACATTTGAACTTGTCCCATGCCTAATCCCAATCCAAAAAAGACAAACACAGAACAAACATAGCTCATAACTGAGTGTTCCAGAAATATCTAACTGAACCCTTCCAAATGATTTCTGTATCGTGCACACATACTCCTTCACAAGAATCAAATCAATTAGGGCAAATGGAACCCATTTCTAAACAAGTAAAAAGTGACAACATCTCTAACTCCAAGTGGCTCATTCTGGTCAACTTCATTTCACCAACATCAGCTAAATCATCATTTATCCCTTGCGCATGACTCCTTCAGTGGCCAAATTTAGTCAATGACAGACAGCAGTCAGCTGAGCTAGGCTTGGTTTGGCCTGGTCGGGCTGGACCGAAGTGGTCACGGGTCGTGTGCCAACCTCAGGGGTACACCAGGACAGTGACTTAGGGGGCTGGTCTGCACTCCACCTTTGACACTGCCCATCAATGAGTTCACAGAGCTCTTATTTAGGAGCATGACAGCCATGATTCTAGAGCGTGTGGCACAAAGTTTCATTCAAAAGAAGCGCCATTCAGTCAACACTCCACATTCAGCGAGGCTAAGCAGGGTTCCGTTCCAACTCATTCATATGTTCTATCTGCATTCATAAAGATTCGGCGAATGAGAATCTCTGTGTCGAAGCATAGATCTGACCAGCTGTGGGATATGGTTGTGGGGACATTTAGTAGCACAGGTAGAAAATGAAAAGGCCGTTTCCAAACACGCTAATCAGGTTATGCAAAGAGAATTAACCTACATTGGGGCAGCAGTGTCCCATTGGTTAGGGCTTAGGGCCTGTAACCAAAAGGTGACCCCATCCATTAGGCTAGACGACGTCTGAAGTGCCCTTGAACAAAGCACCTAACCCCTCAGTGCTCCCTGGGTGCTGCTGTATCATGCAGCCCAATACGCTGGGTTAATTCACAACTGGGTTAAATGCAGAGACCAAATTTTCCTCACCAGATCAAAAATAGTGTATTATATGCTTAATACACATTTCACTCATGATTTCTTAGTCGATGAAGACAAATAAAGTGATGATGTGAACCAACCAGCTCCGATTAAACACCAGCAAATCATTCCATCAATGACACTGTCCAAAAACAGCCTAGATATTTGAATGACATGATCATTTTAGTTTGTCCCGCATGCTCTTGGTTCTTGGCATGGTCTGCAGAAATAATGATTACCTATGAGAAATACCATTACCATACAATATCAACACTGTAATGTAGGTCAGGCACATCACAACCATGCAGCCTCCAAACCCTATCCCACAATGCCTTGGTCAGCGTGGCCTTGCCTGGCCGTCTGGCATTGGGTACATCTGGGAAGGGGCATGTTAATGTTTAATGGCAGTGTGGGCACTGAACAAAACCCCCTCCATCATTTATTAAGTGCAGATGCCCATGCCAGCCCAGCACACAAGGAGGCTTCTAGGCAGAGGAGCAGCCTGAGGAAAGGTGAGAGGAGGCAAACAGTTAACGCCAAAGGAAGGGTGATGGAAGCAACCGTCCTCCATGTTTGAAACTTGACTACTTACTAGGGATGTCATTTAAAAGTGCCTTGCTACACAAATCCATTTTTACCTGTTGTGTTTGAAATTTGATAGGTCTTTATAAGTTTGAGTTACATGGTGTATGTGAAAATGTAATACAATCTCTGCCGTCTGCAATAGCTAATATACAGAAAAATATAGGGAAATAAGGTTTGGTTTTTAGTTTCTGCTGAATAACAGGAGGCTAGAGACAATCATCTAGATTGAAATTTTTGGAGTCCATTATAATTTTTGTGACCAGTGCATTTCAAATTACTGGAGAACATGCTTTGGAAGTTATCTTGGTTGTGTTAGTTACCTTGCAATAACAAGCAGGTGACTGGTTATGTTGGCTAGGTTAAAACTCTACACACAGTGAGCTTACCGCTGCAAAGTGTCTGTTCATAATCTCCATGCAAATGATAAATGTATGCGTTAAGGGCGTATCATATCTTCCTCCATTTTCTCTAAAATTTTATATATCAACCTTGTTCACTTTTCCTTCACTTGCAGTTTTGACAACAAATGTACATGTACATTCAATCCACCTGCCTTGCAACATACTGCAGCAGCGAATGAAAGCACAGCTCATTGTCATAGGCAGAAAAAAGGCAGACACTATATATATTCAACTTTCCAGACCATGTGTCCTTCCAGTAAGGTAATGTAGTGATTCAGTCAGGGGGGTGAAAAAGGAAGGTCATCTTTTTCTCTCTTTTTTTCTCTCACTTTATCTCTGTCCGATCTGCTAAAGTCACTGGAGTCAAGATAAGCACTCTTCTCTGTGTGTGTGTGTGTGTATGTGTGTGTGAAGGCCCACAGTCACAGCTTTAACTCACACAAGCAGCTCATTGGAGCAGCTCAGAGCTGAAAGGGTGTGTCAGTGGAGTCTGAATGGAGCATGGAGTCTAATGCTGTCAGACTTCCAGCTTACCACTGGCTGAGGGTTATGTTCATATTTGCTAGTTTTAAAATGGCCCCTGCCTTCAGGATTGTAAATATTCCAGGAATACCTCTGAGGCACAAGACTCTTGACAGGCATTCCGACACAGAGTGGGGCCCCTGCCCCTGTCCCAAACATAGCTTGTCTACTTGCTTTCAGCATTTCCGACCTTTGCTTCAATCCCTTTTGCCCTAACCGCACTTTAAGAAACATGATACAGCTCTTTAAAAGCATTTTAACCATGTGTGTTTGTGTGGGGGAAGGCATTAGGCATATCTTGTGTGCTGCCACACACCCTGAACACCATCTAAGCCAAACATTTTGATCTTGGTCTTGTGTGCTGAAGGCAAGCAGATCAAGAACAACTCCTGTCGCCTGATGAGATCTAGAAAAACTTGCTCAGATGGTATCTAAAGAGGGAAGATCAAGAACACAGACTACTAGAACCATGTCCTGTCGCCTGATGAGATCAAGAACAACTTGCTCAGATGGTGTCTAAAGAGGGAAGATCAAGAACACAGACTACTAGAACCATGTCCTGTTGTCTGATGAGACCAAGATAAACTTTTGCTCAGATTGTGTTCATGACTTGGTAAGCACCAAGACAACTGTCTCTTGCCTGATGTCAAGCATGGTGGTGATAGCTTCATAGTCTGGGGGTGCTTGACTGCGTTTGGCACTGGGAAATCGTACAAAATTAGCAAGTTTGGGAATATTTAGGATATGCTCACTGAGCAGTGCACTCACTTCATGTTAGCAGCTATTTAGACATTAATGGCTCAGAAGACAATCAATACTGCTACAAGCCGTGCTACCTTGACTACAAATAATACATTTTTAGTTTTATAGTGTTCTATTCAAACATGTGAGGGGTGGACTCACTTTTGTGAGATACTGTATGTGTGTGTGTGCTCACTCAAGAGGGACAACAATCATTAACCTGACTCCAACAAGGAACAAATCAATCAGATAAGTGCCTGCCTGTGCAGCATTCCATTGCAGCATTCCGATAGGGCTAATCCACCCCGTATCCTTGCCCGGCTGGTCACGACTCACGACTCCCAACCTCAGAGTCTCTCCTCCGCTCAGGGATAAGGGCCTCACTCAAACAGCTTATCCCACAAGGCACTATCAAGCAGTGCACTCCAGCATGACACGACCTCATGTGGGAGCACTAGTGCCGAGCATGCGTGTGCAAGAATGTCAGCGTTTGTGTGTCTGTGTGCGTGTAGTTGTCGTGTCAAAAGTTTCGCACAAGTGGAATACGTGTGGAATAGAGGAGTTTCTGTTTTAAGTCCTGGTGGTTATTTAGGCTGTAATTGCCAATTAAGGGATTTCTTTTAACCAAACATGAACATGTTCCAATATTGAGAAACAGAAATTGGGCTGGTCAGTCACCATTACTCACTCAGTCACTGCATCAATCTGATATGTTTTACCAACAACAACAGCAAGAAAACAAACTGTCCGTCTGTACCACACTTACTAACATAAACCACAAGGCCAAAACTCCACTGAGGGTTCAGCCTTGACAGCATGACAGGGACAAGGAATTGGACTCTTGTGTCTGAAAATTCTCAGAAAACACACTGTAAAACTGAAAACAGTATGGAGTGCAGAAGAGACTGGATTATGTGGCCAAAAACATCAACCATGAAGTCCCTTGAGAAAGCAGGGGGCTGAATGTGAAATTGTGTTTGTATGTGTGTGTGTGTGTGTGTGTGTGGAGGGCTGTGGTAGACCCCAAGTAGCCACTGCTTTGTAGGATCTGACCACAGCCATGGAGAGAGCAAGAAACTGAAAGCTGGGTGATGGGAAATAAGCTGGGAAAGAGTGTGTGTCTATGTCTGTGTATGTGTGAGAGAGAGAAAGAGGCAGAGAGAGAGAGATAGAGAGAGAGAGAAAGAGAGAGCGAGAGATGGAGATAGGTAGAGAGAGAGAGAGAGAGAGA
>JAGFZM010000139.1:3498739-3518838 GCA_017657215.1 Limnothrissa miodon
AGAGAGAGAGAGAGAGAGAGAGAGAGGCAGAGTGAGAGAGAGACATACAGAGAGTGAGAGAGACAGCACTTCCCATTCAGTGCTAGCGTGGGTCCCCACAGTCCGTTCCAAACTATAAATACTACCAGAGAGAGAGATAGAGGCAGAAGCAAATGACATAAAAGGTAGAATGTGTGGTATAGAGGAACTGAGAGAAGCAAATGTAAGAGAAAGTGAAGGCACAGAGCAGGTGAAAATGAAATAATGAAGAGAAATAAAAAATGATAAGTAAAAAAAAGATCAAAGCAAAACGAGAGACTGGCAAGAAGCAAGACATACCAGCGAGAGAGGAGGGAGCAAGAACAAGTGAGAGAGACATATGAAAAGTGTGAGTGAGAAAGAGAGATAATGGAATGAGTGTGTCATGTAGTGTAGGAGAGTCCCAGCAGGGTCCGTGCTCGGAGTGGAGCTCCAGACGGAAGCCCAGGCCTCCACTCGTCATGGCTGGATTTAGCTCACTCAGAGAGGGGTAGGGGAGCATGCTGGGGGTGGGGATAACAAGGGTTGATACTGGAGGTTTATTGGATACCCAACAGTCACTTTTAAGGAGGAAACTTTACAGACCATACTGACTTGCACTTGTTAAAATGTTGTTTTGCTAAACATGTCCATGTAAGTTTAAATTTTATGCTTAAGTGGCTTGTTATTTCTGGCATCAGTCTTTTTTAGTTTTTGCAAAACACACACAGACTCATACACACACACACACACACACACCAGAAGAGTTAGCCCGTTCACTTAAAGTGAAGCACTGGTGAGGTTTCATTTGAGTTACCAAAATATACTAGAGACACTAGATCAGCCAAAGACTGGCACACTCAAAGATCTATCAAAACACTGAGATGTAGACAATAAGTTTACACAAAATGCTTTTACATACAGAAACACGGCGGATATGGAAGCACACACACAACACTTACAGGGCACACTCATGAGCATATGACATCATACATCAAATAGGCAAAACTTGCCATGAAACCAGACCTGTGGGTAGTTGTTGTGCAATAGACTATGGTATGCTGCCATCACCTATAATGGACACACTGGACGAATTTGGGTGTTTCACACACACACACACACACACACACACACACACACACACACCAACAGAAGTCCAGGCAGGAATGGGAGTCTCTCACAGTTCTCCACATAAGGCCAACAACTCACAGTCATATACATGGATTTCTGGGCAACGTCACACAATAGCTGCGCACGCAGCTAGGGGGCAGAAGATACACACGGCAGACGGAATAACGTAGGCGGAGATGCAAAGTTAAAGGCAAAGAAGAAGAAAATGCGAAGTTGTTGTATAGTAAATTGCAGCAATAGGAGTGACAATGGTTGGAAAATGTTCAACATACCACGAGGGCGTCATCCATTCGCCAAAAAGAGAAGAGAATTGTGGTTGAAGGCAATAAAAAGGGCGGATTGGAGTCCAAGTGGTCCCGGGGGGGGGGCGTCTGTAGTGCTCACTTCATATCTGGTAAGTGTCCTCTATAGTCATTGAAAGTCTATAAGTATCTAATACTTATAGACTTAATTTACAGATGATCATTAAAACTAGGTTAAATTATCTAGATCTTTGAACCTGGTCAGGGAGGTTAAGGTTAACTTTCAGCAACTGAAATTGCTGACGTTAGCTGTTTTGCTAAATAAGTAGGCTAAGTTAGGCTACGTCTTGGTTCAGTCAAATCATAGGAGACGGTCTTCAAACGGCTAACCAAACAACACTTTTTACGTTCAGTTTGTTCACTACATTCATACTGGCGTCAGTTATTGTTGTACAGTTGTTGGTATTCATTTTAGTTGAGCCGGAGCCTATTCGTATGTATGGCTGTAGTCCCTGAACTGGACAATGGCTGCTTTGAGTGAAGGAAAAAAGATTGAACATGAAACTTTGCCTAATGAGCTAAAGCCTAAAGCCTACAACTGCCAGCCAACTAGAAAAACGTTTTTTTTTCTTAATCATACACTCTACAGGGCTCTAGGACTTTTATGTTACCAACTAAGACGGTTAGCCGCTCAGTGCGGTTAGCATTTCTTGCCCCTCGGATGCGTGCGCATCTCCGAATGTTTATAAACAGGAAATCCATCTATACAGACACAGACAAAATGAGGACAGATGAGCAGCCCTATGCTGATTAAAGAATTATCTTAATAGTGAGGGTGATCAAATCTGCCTTATCTGCATCGTGCAAGAAACTATCATCCCTGGCACAGCTCCCGATAAGACTCATGCGACCTGCAATTGATCTGGATGCACGCAAAACCTAGTCTGATCAGTAAGATTTTGTCATTTTCAAATATCAATTAATAAGTATAATAACTTCCGTAGTGTTCTAATAATTAGGCTACTAATATAAAAATAATATTAGGTTCTAATAAAGTAGGCTACGGTAAAGGTACAAAGCTATTTATTGTTCGATTTCAAACTAGACTATGTTATAGCCAGGCCCTGACAACACTGTGTTATTCCATCTGACATATTTCTAAAATGATCAGGCTTGCTCATCAAAAATCCCTCTGCACACGAAAACGGCTTGGAAATTTGCGATATGTGCGCTATGGATGACAAACGCGGCTGTGTGCCGCGAGTTACGTAACATCCTGCACCTACTGGAGAGATGAACATTAGCTCAAGCTCGGTGCGCGGTATCTTATTTGCCGGTGTATTAAAATTGGTCGGTGATCCAGGACTACATAAAAATTAACACTTATCACGAAATTCTACGCTTGTTCTGATAGGTTCGATTCCAGAAATATTTAACACTGGTACTATGTCAGTAAGCAAACACGTGTATAGCCTAATGCTACTACAGTACCTGGCTGAACACTGACATGTTGGAGTTACACACATTGTAGTACATACATTTAATTTGCAAGCTTGGAATGACATGAACCCCGCCCTCTTGCTCCCTGATGTGGTCTGACAGTCGCAGGGGCAAGCTTATCCCCAACCATTGCGTAGCAGAACTGTTGTTCCATGTGTGACACTTCATTCCGAACAGGATCAAAACACGCCGCGCGCGAGATATTATGTCAGTATACTTCCCACTGTCAATTCCCCGACAGCCAACTTGGCAGTTGCCACAATGAATGACACAACCGCTGGTCGTCAGCAACATCAGTTCAACAACCAATTTGATGGTATCAAAGTAAGCAACGACCTTTTGACATCTTGTAAATGCTGACCACTTTAGTAGAAGGTAAATTCAGCAAACGAGCTCTTTAACAACTCTCTTATCGTTATCAGCTAGCTAATGTGCTAGCTAAATCCTGGCAAAAAGGACATGGTCATAAACAAAAAGGGGGAATAAGTGGCTGGCTCGTTGCACTGATGGCAACCAACCGTGTGCTGTTTATGGTCCAGGGCCCCTCAGTGCGTGGTTGATACTGAGCTAGCTAACCCACAGATACAGTGTAGTGGTTGGTATATCACACAACTATTTTGGATCCTAACGATGGCTTGCGGTTACGGATGCCTCGATGCCCCCCTTGGGGAAGTTCTGTCACAAGAATGAAACGTGCTCGCTGTCAAAACGCCTGACCGACAGAGCTGTCAGTTTATTAGCAGTCAGTCAGTCAGCCTGATTAGCTTGCCAAACTCGTGCCATTTACAGAAACGCCACAGTTGTAACAGCCCAGAGATCTGCAGTAACCCATACATTCTCGTTTCTCTACCTCAAAATGGCGGTTTTGGAGTCACTGAACTAATCGGGTAGGAGTGTGAAATTATCCGTGTCGCCTGAAAAAATATGTTAGCATGCTATTCAGTTGCAGTCATCTCGCGACAGTGCGCAATTCCCTTACCTTTAAATCTAAGATCAGTCGGTGGATCAAGAATAAGAATCTGCTCCAACTTGGACATGTTTGCCAGGGATGCGCTTAGGTGACTGTTCCGGGGTGCCACTGCGAGCGTAGAAATCCCAAACCTCTGCGGAGCCAGTGACTGACTGGACGTTGTATACTGTGCGAGCGAAGTGGCTGCAGAAGGATCCAAGCACTTGAACGCGCGACTCTTGGGCGCGTACTCGCGCAGAACAGATGCTTGGTCCATGGTACTTCTTGGAGGTTAATTGGTGGGTTATCCTTGTTTATTCCGTTAGCAAACTCAATTTATTAACCTAGGAGATTCTAAATCCAATCTGGATCACAATCATACCCTGTGGTGATCAGGCAACTTGATGTGTCCTCAAAACATGGCCCACATATTTTGAGAAATCATAACAGCCACTCATGGGATGGATAAATTTAGCCCTACATTTAATATGCAATAATAGGCCTAATACAGTGACAATGATTGAGTCGGTGCACTCTCATTACAGGCTAAAGCATTAGCTGTTAAATCAATAACAATTTGAGATCAGTTTTCAAATATAGACATACATGGACTAAGTCTGAATTAAAATTCACAAATTCTAAATTGGCCATTACCATTCAACAATTGGCAAAGGCCAATTCTAATTAGGCCTATATCCAATTTATAGGAATCCGCCTGAAGTGCATTTATCTGTCCAAGGTGGGACTAAAGTATTATTTTACAAACGGGTCGACTTACACCTTCTGCTCTCCATTACGCTCGTGGCCTTTTCGTTGAGTGTTTATTTTGGTATCACATGGCTTTGCTCTAATCATAGTCACCATACCGCTATTTTTTAACACAATGTTATGAAATGTATCCGCACATTTCCGTGGGTTGTTGCCAGACACATGTGGTGACAGGTATGAGGATTGGAGCCTAGAAGTTCTCTCAAATTACTTAGGCAGAATCAGTTTGGAGAATGTTCCGTTCCTTCAGCGCAGTGCGAATAGGCCTAGGCCTAGGAGTACACCATTAGACTGAGTTAAGGTAGACAAATTATGACTTTATTAAGGATTAATACAAAACTGTTAACACTGTCTGTATGAGTCATACATAATGAAACGGAGTTCAAATACAGCTATGCCAATTTAGCACTGCAGAAATTGTTGACAAGCCTAGCCTAGGCCTATTAACCATGATAAATTCTGAAGAAGATAATACACGTGAAGAGCAAACAAGGCATCAAACAATCAAACCCAAGCAACTATGGTCAACACACACATTCTCAATTGAGTCATGTGCGATAACGCTAAATTAAGCACACTTATGCGCCCGCATCAAAAATGTAATTTCACTACCAGCCCAATGTAGCTATCTCTGTTCACAAAGACTGTACACCCAGATGCCAACTATCCGATTAGACATGTTTTCTGCCACTGTGAAGCAGATGAAGACTGACAACCGAGAAAACAAGGCCTCGATTAGGTGAAACACTGGCAGAATGGGGATGTTTTAGTAAACACCATGAGGTTAAAAGAATACAATCGTGTTAAGGGGAAAAATAGAATGAAATGACAACTAAGAATTTAGTTCTCATGATTAAACTATTAGCAGAGAAAGCTCAGGACAATAAACAAGTCAAATGATTCAATCCATGCTGCCAAGAAAAATTGCATTGTTGGGTTTTTGTCATAGATTTCGGCATCTCTGAAAATTTTGGCATAGCTGAAGAATTCAGTGACTCAGTGAAAGTGATTAGCTCAAGATATAATCTGTCAAAACGAATCACATGTATACCCAACTCGAGGGTTCAGGAAATTACCATCAGGAAATTGTTTTAGGGCAAACAATAAAAAAGATACTGAAAATTTATATTAAAAAGATTCTTTTTCATATAATCTTATCTAATTGACAGGAGGCATATTTGTCCCTTGTTACTGATGATCAGTATGTTTCACCTTATCATTCATCAGGTCATTGGTACAAAAAGCATGTTACAGATGTTTACGCACACACAGACACGCATGCACACACAAACACAATTTTAGATTAAACAAGTAAAACCCAGGAGATTGAATAAAATGACAAGGCACTTTAGTGAGAAGCCATTACTATACCTTTCTTTAAAGTCGAATACAGAACTAAACCCATGACACCTCAACAATTGGATTCTTTTCCCAAACGAAATATCTCCTGACAAAGGCACATTTCTCTGAACCTGTAACATACCACAACTATGCAAGAGACTGACTGGCACACAATACAAAATGGGAAACCTATGCTTCAAAAGCACATTTTTATACTTGCCAAATATGGAAACTTAATCGTACAATGCGTCTAGAAATGAACTGTTAGGTACACCCACCTTTTTCATACGGATCAACTATTCTGGGTGCTCACATGAGATGTTACTAGTAAAGTGATTACAACTCAGTTGCACTCAATGATAAAAGTATTCCAGATTATGAAAGTGCTTAGTGTAAGTCTAGAAGGTTGCCTTGTGTCTTATCATTCACTCTGCTAAGGCATGTTTACGGCACACTGGTTAGCCAAGGCTACAGAACTGCTTCAGTGTCCATGTGTCTACCAGGTGTTCACAACATTTAGTGCACCCCTCATCTAGCCAATCAGAACACAGCAGACCAAGCTGTAAAATAATCAATCTGTTTTGTTTGCTTATTGCTCTTTGCACACAAGAAAACAAAGCATGCACAGATTAAAGGAAGAAACAAAAGAGAATAAAAAAAGCTAAACTAAAATGCTACATACATATGTTACATAACTCTATAAACACATGTACATCCACTGCTAGTGAAGGCACTTTATGGGAGGACAAAGGACTGATGCCACCCAGTGGACAACACATGTAAATGCCATGGTAACACTTTTGAGTTGGTAAGCCTTTTACACAGGCCTAGTTAGCGAAGCACAGCTTCTTTTACATCCAACATACAAGTGAACATTTGCAAATGCTGAACCAAATCTAATAGCAAATTCAACTAGTTTTCAAACATTAATTTAAAAAGTGACCACAGTCTCCCTAGTATATGTAATACAACATATGTTACGACTGAAGAAAAAAATGTACCTGTGCACAATCAAAGATTAAGGTATGAGCAGGTAATATGTTCCTCTACTAGAAAATGGGACAGTCAACAATGGATGTTTGGATTAAGATTTTCCCTCCTCAGAAGTATGTTGGCCCATCACCTCCAAGCTTGCAGGGGTCCACACAGACCCTGTTTCAGCAAATTCTGCCCCACTGTTCCTTTCTCCTTGTTCCACTGTAAGCACACCCATCAGAAGTGGAAAAACACATGGATCACCTGATACCTCAGCAACAAGGGACTGTAGGAATCTTCCTGAGATCATCAGGTTTTGTGGCGGACGTTTAAGAGGATGACCCAAGACAGCTAGTTGTGCATAATTAGGGCTATGAGGCATGTGGGCGGGGTGGGGGTAGGGCAGCATACGCTTGGAGTTAGCACAGCGTGGCATAGACAAGTGCGGCAGGCACCAGGGTGTCCAGTCAGGTGGGCAGTGATGGTGAGGGCATCCTCCCTGGAATTCTTTGTGCCGCTGCAGCCTCAAGCAATAAACTGGTCTGCAGGTAATCTGCAAGAGCCTGGTGAGCCTGGGGTTAGAAATGTTGAAGTGTCTGTGTGTGTTTGTATGGAGGAAGCAGTGTCAGCATTTGTTGCTTTTGTACATGTGTGTGTGTGTTTGTGTGCAAAAGCATGTGTTTTGTGCCCATGTTAGGAGAGCGTCTCATGAGTTAAGGTTGTGCTTTGCTCAGGAGAGAGACGCCTGGCTGGTGTGCTCTCAGTCTGGAAGGACGGAACTCATATGTGCTTTTCCACTTAGAAATCTTTACCTGTGTGTTTGTGTGTGTGTATGTGGAGGGCATTTACATCTACAAACATACATGTACCTGCATGTGTAAATGTCTATGAAATTGTGTTTGTGTGTGTGTGTGTGTGTGTGTGTGTGTGTGTGCATGTGTGTGTTTGCCTTTAGCAGCAGCGGCGGCTGGACAGAGGGGCCTGACGTGTCAGCTTGAAGGATTCGTTGCTGTCCACCTCAGGGTTCTCCAGTGGTGGGATCTGACGACCTGCAGAACACACACACACACACACAGACATATGCACACACACATTTAGAGTTAGAGGTCACTTCCAGAGTTGGATGCCTAAGATTAAGGCATACCAGGCCTGTGATTTTAACATTGTAAAATTCTCTCTCTTTTTTAAATATCGATGCCACAATTACCATCCAAAATTTTCAAGTGTTGTAACTGCATGATTCACACAAAGAAGCACTTATTATTAGCCATTCAACTATCAAAGTGATTACCCAGCTGGTAAATGAAACCAAACAGCATAGAATGTTGCCTGGTGTGCCTTTAAACAGAAATTTAACCCTTTATCACACTCTTCCATGCACTACATCTATGTTAATGTTACACTGACACAATTTGGAAGTAACTCACACAAAGCAAGTACATGCAGACTGAAAATTAAGCATGTGCATTTTCATGACAAATAGAACTTCTTAAAGGATCTCCCAAGATACTTCAGTAAAAGGGAAAAAAAAACAACTTTATCTAAAATTACATAAAGGGACAGTATGACCCAAGTGAGACTAAAGGATTTACATTTATGTGGTTAAGGACTATGAAATACAGTCTGTCTCCCTTAATCTTAACCAGAATGACCCCTATCTAAAGACCCCTATAGCTCCAGTACAGAGCTGAACCCCAATAAGTGACCCTGTGTTTGGCAGGCAGTGCTGAACCCCAGACCTGTATTGAGCCCCAATATGAGTGGTCCTGTCTTAGAGCTCCATTACTGAGACGGATTTGCCTGTTGAGGTTTCGCCAGGGTCCAATGTGAGTCACACATTCAGCGGAATCTACCCCACCCCTGCTGGGAGCTCTCTCCACACACACACCACAGCTGCCTTAGGAACCAAGGTAGGCCACAGGCTGCTTAACACACACACAAACACGCATCTTTTCCTGATGACATAATGCCATCAAAAAAAGATTTATGTAATCCGAAACTATTATCAGAAATGTCAGAACCAGAATTTTACTGTTGAGACACACAAGGAATTTGGCCCATATGATCCTTGTCATCAATTGCTTTCTAAAACTGAAAAGTGGTAATGCAGCATGCACAAAACAAACAGTCCACTAATCAGAAAACGTCTGGATTCTCTGATGGACCCGGCAGCACCCACAAGGACTAAAGAAGCTGTCTACTAGCTGCCTGGGCAAGCTCGCAGTGAGCTGTTTTGAACGATGCAGGCGTGTGCTTGCTGCATATTCATCCTAAGGTGCATCTCATGCGTCGGGCGCAGGCGAGAGGCAAACGTGCGGTCTGAGAACGGAGCCTCACTCTGCTTGTTGTCTGACAGGAAGGCGTGTCGAGGTGGATGGGACGCGGCGAGACACTCACTGATCTTCTGGAAGAGCTCCTCTACGTTGACTGCGTTGCGGGCGCTGGTCTCGATGAAGATGGCCGCGATGGACTCGGCAAAGTCCTTGGCCTCCTTCATGGGTACCTCCCTAAGAAGCGTAAAATGAGAAAGTGGGGGAAGAGGAAGAGTTAGCTTGGGCCAAGTGCACACACACACACACACACACTGATTCTAGACCCTCAGAATCAAACCTGGCATTTAGGCCATGTGGCATAGGATTAATTTAGCAAGAACTAAGCTACGCAGACAATTTGGATGTGTATGTGTGCAATGGAGTGTGTGTTTTGATTTTGCATCAGATCATCGTGTAGAAGCTATGAAAAGTATAAAAAAACAGAGAAAGAGGAAAAGAGGAGAATAGATGAAGAGAGAGAGCACCTAATGTCTCCCAGGTCATTCTTATTGCCTGCTATGGCCACCACAATATTCTCTGGGCCATGCTCCTTCAGTTCCTTAACCCACTTTTTCAGTGTCTGGAATGAGTCCTGTAAACACAAACACATATTGAAAGCAAAGATTAATTTCACCAATGTAATGACCATGCAGCAACACAACTCAACCAGATGGGAACCCACCCCGAAAAAAAAGGATAACCAGATAAGCAAGCACATTGATAGTCAAACGTTTTCACCGTACTTCGGACTTCGAAATAACCAAATGATTATTCAAAGGGACTGAACTCACCAGCTTTGTTATGTCATAAACAATGACAGCAGCTGCAGAGCCTCGGTAGTACATTGGCGCCAGCGAGTGGAACTGAAACCACATCAAATCACTTTGTTTACATGCACACCATCATTTTTGGGTTATTGTAGGTACTTGTGTATATGCCTGTACAGAACAAATTGGCAACTTGAAAACTTATTTATGAAAGTTATAGTTTTGTTATCAATGAAATCATTTTGTCTTGTTTTCTTGAATACATGTATAAACTGTGATAGGCCCGAGATCAGACTGTTTTGTGTTTGACTTGTAAGGTCCCAAAACCAGGAGTAAAACCATAAACTCTTCTGCACAAGACAGATGTTTTTTTTAATACACAAAGCAAACACACAAACAAACAACTCACCCATACACACACATCCTCACAAAAATATCTCTGGTACTGACCATCACAAATTCAGGAAGAGAAATGTGTACATTAAACACAAGTAGCTAACCGTCACACAGTTACATCCTCACCCAAATGATTTGCCATGTCTGCCATTTTAACTTCTACTCAGCCTGGGGATGAACACCCATGACCATGGTGACAACAGCACTCAGCAACACTCTCCACCCCACCCACCCACTTTATCAGAAATAAATGCACTCTCCTCACTTCACCTGTGCACAAGAGGGCAAGTAGAAGTTTATCCCTGCAGTCCAATCCTCTGTTGGAACCCCCTCACCCAACAGACAAACAGACTGCAACAGTACTACTTTTGGGTGTACCCTTGGAAGCCTGTTTTCTGGCACTGAGTCGCAGGCTTCACTTGAAATTCCAAATGCTGGTTTGAATAGGAGTCAGAGACTCCCGTCAAGAAATCCCAAACATCGTAGAAACATGACTGGTATGACAGCATAGCAAGTCATGACAGAGTTGGCGAGAAGTACAGGTTACAGATATGCTGATCCAACAAGAGCGACCACCATATATCAAGACTTGTCTGGTGTAGTGACTTCACAGGTAAACTATGGCTGCTGCCCTAAGGTAATGTCTGTCATTGTGCCATTTGGTCAGACACTCCAATTTCAGAATCTCTTGTTGGACACATATAAGAAAGTGTGTTGTAACTGTGTAACTACTATGGGCAGACTTCACTTTTTGTGCTATATATATTACTATAATCTATAATATATTGGAATATATTTATTCCAATAGTAGCCTATTCCAAGCCCACCTAATCATGTCAGAACACATAATATCCTACCAGCTTGTGCAGCACTAGTTATAAAAGCCAGATTAGACACCCAATTATCTGAATGAACCTGACAGAAATACCAGATGCCCAAAGATGACCCATTTTTATCCGGGGTAGTGAGAGACATACACTCCTCAATGCGTTATCCTCCAGCTCTCACAGACAACCCGGCGGAGGGGGACCAGACAGGATATGATGTCATTGTGAGGACAGGGGACTCGGACAAATGTTAAGGCCACTTTAACCTACAGGGAGTGGTGACACATTTTCCTCTGTGCATGTCTGATTGTCTCAGACACACACACACACACACAGCAACACACACAACAGTACAGAGGGGACAGTGACACTCTCATGCACACCATGTTCCTCATTCACATTCACATACAAAGTGTATTAAAGGGAAAAAAGAAAAGCCTGACATATACACACCCCTTTCAATGCAACACATTCATTCACACTCTGACACACATACACACACAAACACAGAAAAGCTCTGCAATGCAGTGATGGCACACATGCTCACTCAGCAACCTCCCACATACTGGCACAAACACAACTGGCAGCCACACATACACACGGCACAGAAACAACACAAGCCCACGCATGCACACAAACACGCAGCGGCACAACACAAACACATGCCACATACGCTCATTCAGCAACAAACTTCCCACAGAAGCATACACACACACACACACGCACACCCACATCTAACAGACACAGTTCACAAACATAAATAAATACTAGCTAAAAAGCTAAAAATAACAGTGCACAAAGCCAAAATGCACCTCAATTATATTTCACTAAGCTACATAAACTGCATGCTCCATAAGACATTACGCGAGTAAGTGACCCCTGCCCTGACATCTGTGTGTCTCACACAGATACACACACACACTAGCAGAGTGATCATGCTTGTGAGCACATAGGCCAGCGGAAAGAATGATACACTGTCAGAATTCAGGAAAGAGAGAGGGAGAGTAATAGAGAGTATACTAGTGAAACAAAGTATGGCGGTATGGTATGAGCAACTGGGGAGAAAACCAAAAAATAAACGTGTGACAGACAGAAAGAAAGAGTAAAAGAACTGTGTGTGTAGCCCAGGTGCAGATAAGGGCAAGGAGGGATATGACACAAAAGTAGAGGGCAGTGATACATACACACACATACACACCCAGAGCGGGAATAAAACACAAAAAGGAGGGCTGTGATACACACACACAAACACAAAGCGGGGATATAACACAAATAGCGGGCAGTGATATGACACACATACACACACAGGGCAGGCCCAGTGGGGTTGGGTGGAGGCGTGGAGGTCTGATGAGGTCAGTTGTCTGATTTGGAAAGAGTCACACTACCTTCTGAGAGCAGGACAGCCTGCTGGGTGGTCCCAGTAACACAGTGCCAAAAGATAGAACCATACAGATGGTATAAAGATCACGTTTTTAACAACAAATTCAACTCCTTTCTCAAATATGTCTTAAATCTACTTTTTTCTTGAAATGTGCTTTATAAATAAGGTGCAACCATATGGTTACTTTAAGAGTTTACCTTAACATGTGACTGTGACTTCAAGGTGAGTATGTGTCTAAACTTGCTAATAGAGCTATGACTTCGCCAATGTCTCTATTGTCTGTAACTTCTACAGGTCTGCAGGGCCCTTTGTCTCTGGTCTGTTCTAATCCAAATATGGCTTGCAGCTTGATGGGATTGTTCTGTTCTCATGAGGAATATGCAGCGACCTACTGTAAGATGTGCTACTGCTTCTTTGATTGTCAGTGTTGTTTTTTGTTAGATGCTATTCTCATTAGGTTCAAGATGTGATTATGAATCAGCTTCTACCACAGCTGCTGACGGTTAGCGCCTCCACCAAAGAGGCTATATAATCGGAGGCGAGAATCAAAAAGGAAAAAGGCATTTTGTGGAGTGGATCAGGCTTTCCAGGAAACTATTTTCTTTTTACTGGATCAGACATTTAAGCTGCCTCAACTTTCAATTTTCACTGTTGTTGCAAGAGATTGCATGACCTTGGAATAAGGTGAAAGTAAAAGTGGCAAATGCCACTCGTTTGCCACTTTTATTGCCAGGCATTAGAGGGCTGCATGTGACACTTAATTTGGCCCAGGCTTGACTGCTTCCGGTGATGTATTTGTGTACTGGTACGATACAAAAAAAAAAACACTGTGTTTTGTGTTTACTTAGGTGTTGTGTAAAACACATGTGTTCTTGCTTCACCCACCCTCTCCTGGCCAGCAGTGTCCCAGATGAGAAACTTGTGGAGCTCATTCCCACATGGCACAGTCTTAGTCAAGAAAGATGCCCTGCAAACAAAACGGAAACACAAGCATTGTTATTGATACTGTTATTGTTATTACTGTATTACTACAACCAACCAAAACAACAGTAACGTGTTAGAGTAATGTAGAGTAATAGAGTAAAGACTGCAGTGTGCATAAGGGAGAGAGAAGGAAAAGAGAAGAGGAGAGAGAGAGAGACAGGGAGTGAGCTAAATGAGCAGGGACAGGGAAGTATTATGCATTAGCTTGTGCCCACACTGCTGTCATACACTTTTGTTTTTGTTTGTTTTGTAATCTCTTTTTCTCTTCCTTTTCTGAGCTGAAATGTTTCATTTTTGTTTCTAATCAGATTTAACCCAGAATAACTCCTGATACAGCAGCCTCCAGCCCCCTTACATCTTCTCATCTCTAAGCGGCTTTCAGAAGCCCTGCTTTGTGTAACACAAGCAAATTAATACCAACATTATCAGACTGGCAGTTACCCACAACCACCCAATTATTACAGCACAGTGTAAGCGGTGGTGTTTAGCTCCTTGCCCTTGGCTCCAATTGCGTAAAAGTACACATTTCATAATTCATATTATTTTTCAACATTCAGAGCATGGCTTGGGAAAAGATTACTACAGCGTCCTGTATAATGGAAAAAGGATGTCATAAGGATATTCATATTTAGAATTCAAATAGACACCTTTTTAAAACAAGCATTTCAGGTTCGCTGATTGCCAGACATGCTTCACGGTTAAAACCAGATTTAACTAGTAATGTGTAGTCTCACACAAAAAATGCTAAACTGAATGGAAAACAAAGTTATTTTGACATAAATGTAGCCATTGAGACTTGTGCATGATCAACACCTCTACCCCAAGTGATAGACAGCCATTCTCAAAGCTGCAGCAGCACTTGCAGAACAAAATTCTGTCAAGGAGACAACAAATTTTACTAGCTTCTTTATGGCCCATTTGATGATAGGCTATTTAGATATGATTGGATAGAAATATAATCCCAACGATGTCATGGCCACAGCACAGAAATGTCACTTCAACCCAAGTTACTTAATCAATTTTGAAATGGTCCATGGTTAATAACAGGTAACTCCTTATCCATAGCAGCCTGCTACTCCTTGTTTCGCAAGCAGATTATACCAAACTACAGTGTCTCACAGTTCATGGATCATGATCCTTGAGAATGATTCATTGGCCTGTACTAGCAAGGTGGCCTGTACGTTGCCTGGTTGGCCAACGGGGAGAGTCTGATAACAGTTGGTGGAGTCCTGTCTCAAGGGTCCTAAACACACGCATTCCTTCCCTCTTAAAAAGGATGACGCTCCTAGACAAAACCACCACTGAGTCATGCTCTTTTGAACTATTTTAAACAGTGAGCTGGCACAATGCAATTTTTTTAAAATAAAAATTTTAAGGTACCCTACCCAATGGTTGGGCTTATGTTATGGTCAAAGTGGTCTTGCACAAAGCGGCACACAATACTGGACTTCCCAACACCCGTATCCTATGAAACAGAGTAAACATCAGGTTAAGAAATTTCGTCAAAACAAATATTAATTCGTTCTGGTCGTGTGTAAACTTTCAGGCGCCCATACAGTTAGTGGAAACAGTGTTCATGTCAATGTTGACTACAAATTTAAAATCCTTTAAATATTCCTAAGTTTTACGTTTTTTTTGTTTTGTTTGTGGACTAAAGCGCTATAGAGCTACTGTCTGGTAGCCAGCAGCCTGACAATGTGACGTAATGCCAGCCTGTGGATGTTGAATTGCATCGCTATGCAATCGGAGAAAATGACATCTGAACGAACAGAGAAACTGTTTGAGCCTAGCAAAACACGCCGGCTTTAGTTATGGGTTCTGTGGTGTACGAAAGTTATACAGAGTCGTAAAGCATAGATGTTTTTTTCCAAAAATAGCTTGACGTTAGGCAATTACGGCTATTACCAAATGGTCAGTCTCAATCTGTAAACAATGTGTTTTTCGTAGTCTGAAAGTTTTCACGGTTACAAAATACAAAATAAAGCAGATAACAGTTGGATTATCCTGTTCCCGGGAACAATACCAGGCCAGCAGTCTGTTCATGTTGCCTGCCGAGAGGAGCGACGGAACCGCAGACTCGGGAAATCTGCGAGGAATCCGGCGGAGGAAGTTTTTTTCTCGACTTACCCCGAGAAGGCAGACTTTAAGTTCCCTTATTATAGCCATTTTAGCTTTTTATGAAGATTGGTTCATTCTTCGTCCGTGTTGGTGACGATTTCCTGTTTCAGCACAAACATGCTTACAACGACATTTTCAGTTATAAACGACAAACCCAGCCCCTGAACGACTAGCCTGACCATCTTCCCAAATATAACGGAAACCAGTTGGAGTCACTCGAAGCGGTGTCAGTCACGTGATGTGAGTCTCTCTCCCCTACTCACTTCGACTTAAAGAACTAGTCAAGAATAAAGATAAAAAATGAGAAATTACGTATAGCAATGTATACTACACGCAGATCTATACGATGATTATGTTTTTCTAAACACGTATCTTCTGTTCGACCCTAATTACCCCGATCTCCAATTCCGCATTCCGAAGCGGCGGGTCGTCTCATTGGGTCAGAGCGGTCAGCAATATCGAATGCAGACGTAAAGCAGGAGTCTGTAGTCTTAATAAAGTAGGTCACATAAGGGCTGTGTGGTGCAGCTAGTCGAGAACCTCCAGCCGGTTATGCAAAAACATGTGTGATTGATTACACCTTTTTTGGATGCCTTTGGTGGACGAGCTGTTACGCAAAGCGGATCAGTCAAGAATGGGCCCATCAGTGTCATTATTCCCCATTTCCCTTACAGCATCTCTCAAAAGGAACAACTAATCAGTGTTTTGTCTATTGTTGAACCATTTAGCTGAAGCTGATCAGAAAATTACAAAGGCAACATTTCTCATAATGACATTTTATTCCTTAATTCTATTTATTACCGTTGAAGATATCAGAAACAGAGAAGCTACAAAAGCTATTAACACATGGAAAAGAAATTTTTTAAAATAGAAAAGAGCTTAACATAATATGCAAAATCAGTTAAAATGAGTCATAGAATCCCCATGGTTTGACATCAAGAAGTTTGAAGGGATCTGTTAAATATGTTGGCCATCCAGTAAAGCAAAACACCAGCTACTCAATCAGTTTGTCCTTAGCCTGGACAACAATGCACTTTATTCTGTTCCAATCCAGCTACTGTAGGATCAAATTTAGCATTTATATATATATATATTTATTATTATTATTTTTTTAATATCTAGCAAATACGTAGGTCAATTTTTTATTAATCACTCATGCATTTGTTTGCTCTGATTTATGGTCACATACATACTATACACATACAGACAAAACACATAATTGAGATTCTTTAGCAGACTAAGCAGCATTGTTGACAATAAATCATTATTCTGAAATGCCTGAAATCTTCCAGTATAATGGACAGTTGTGGACAGAGACAGTTATGATGGAAACACTAAACAGAAAAATGAAAAGGAAGCAAACAGTTGGATGCATCAAAACAGAATGATCACCACTGCCTGTGTAGACCACCCTCAATTCTATAGTTCTGTTACTAGTTCTGTTACTAGGAGGTTAACCTTTTTGTTTTGTAAGAATTCCCTCAGGTTTGGAACTTAGAGTAATCCCCTGGGTGGAATCAAGCTATGAACCAGCCCAAATATCACAGTAACATAGGGGCACTGAGTGTACAGTAAAATTGACCATCAGAAATTTACTATTAAAAATGGAACTCTCTCATTTCTATTTCTCCTGCAAATGACAGCCTTTTAAATCCAAATGCTGCTTAGAAATACATAAAATACCTGATACATTGATTGTGAAACACTAGGTATGCAGCAAGACAAATAAAAAACAAAGAGATAACAAAAACAAAACAATTCTCTGTTTCTTTATAATGTTGGCATTAAACTACAAATGGCCCCATCTTACTTCAGGAAATCCATCAAACACGTACATAGTTCAGCAAGTCATATTGATTTATGTATTCATATATATGTTAATATATATCTTTTTAAAAATGTTAGTTTTTACAAATACATGAACAGAAATAGTATTTATATTTAGATTACTTTGATTAAGTACATACTAAAGTCAGTTAAGGACATTTTTAATGTTCAATGGTCATTATTGTGCATTTTTCTCTGTCACTTCATTGTTTATGGCACAGTGGTTTGCATCAGTCATAATAAGGGGTTATCTTAGATAAATATAACTTTTTTTCTGTGATTGTTTGGTTGGCCTGCTGTGCTTAAAGAGATTAAAGAGACTCATCAAGAGCAAATTATGTTGCAGTAGGCATGCTAGGCCAATCAATCAATCACTGAAATATTTTTCCAGCTGAGGAAAAGATGGGACTCTGTAGCTAAAATGCAGATACACCAGCGTCCAGAACTAAGCTTGAGCTGGTGGATCTCACTGCTCTAAGAGGTCATCTCAGCTCAGGGAAGGTTGGGCCCTCAGGCACATACAAAACACAACGCAACTAACCCATATTACATTCATCTACCAGGAGATACAGCAGATGGATCAGTCTATTCCAACACACCTGCTTTCACAGACTGACACACGCAGTGGCACACACATATGCACACACAACCAGTCTCAGTGCAGCAGGTGACAAGCACTGTCAACTCATTCATCTTTGCCTGTACAATATAAAACACCTTAGGCAAGACTAAAGAATGAAGGCAGATAAGGGGATTAAAAAAAAAAAACACACGTGATGGGACAAGTCATTTTCTGAAGTGCTTCACATGTTGTTCTCTCTCCTGTCCTTACTAGGCGATGGCTTCAGGCTATCTTTTGATGTCTTGCCATTCACCGTGGCAACAGCTGCCGTGGTTGTGCCCTCTCCTGTTTGCCCTCCCACTCCCAGAGAGGCATTGGCTGCCATGGGGATGGATGGGCCAGCAGCACCATCCTCTGGACTGGGCTGGGTAGGTGGGGCCTGTTCAGCGGAGGAGAGGGGCTTGTGACTCTGAAGGAGACGGAGCTGAACGCGCAGCTCCAAGATGGCCTCCTGCTCCTCATGGATGGCCTGGTTCAGATGCGTGTTCTTATTCTACATGCAAGCGCACGCACACACACACACACACACACACACACACACACACAGAAAGTCAGTTATTTATAGGAAACTTATTTCACCAGAGCGATCATACACAGACACACACACACGGCATGTGCACGTAGACACACACACACACACAAAGTCAGTCAGTTATTTATACTGCCCTACAAAGGCAAAGAGCAGTATGTGTATTTTTTCAAAGAACATTTTTTTTTTGCACAAATCAGAAGTGCAGGATCAGCTCTACAATCTGTAAAAATTTCATGTTGATAATTAATCAATTTCTTAGAAATATTTAAATTTTTTGTTTGCAGTTTGTATGGAAAAGTAGAGTAAAACCAAGGCAGAGTGCAGTATGTGCCATTGCTAACAGTTTACTTGCACTCCCTTGGTTTGACTATAAAAAACACAAAAAGCTGTATTTCTCAGTTTGGTGTTTTTGCACTTACTGCTCTTTGGTTTTGTAGGGCAGTATAGTACACTTATTTCACCAGAGCAATCACACACGGACACACACACACGGCATGTGCACGCAGACACACACACCTCTAGCTCTTCATTCTGTTTCTGCAGGTCCTCCAGGATGAGTTGCAGCTCCTCCTCATCCTCACTCTCACTCTCGCTGTCCGAAGAGTACTCCTCGGTTTCACTGCGACCCTGCTGACGACTGGTGTATACAGGAGAGGAAGAGTGTGAGTGTGAGTGTGAGAGAGAGAGAGTGTGTGTGTGTGTGTGTGTGTGTGTGTGTGTGTACCTCTGGATGTCTGCAATTTCAGCACGGAGCCTCTCGATCTCCTCCTTCTCTGTGGCGATCTGTCGCCGCAGCACCTGCTCCAGAGCTATCAGCTCCTCTTGCTCCGTCAGAAGCTCATTCTCCTACACACACACACACCCACCCACACACACACACATACAGAGAGAGACACACACACACACAAATTAGTGATTACTGGTGGAAAAACTAGGACATCAGAAAAACAGGCACAGAAAGCAGAAAAACAGAGAGCAAAATAACAGAGAGATGACATCCCCCCACCCCCCTCCAAACACACATACACACAAACTAATACATTGTAGCGTCGTAAAAGAAAAAAGTAACAGCAAAGGAAGCTGACCTTGTAAGCATGTGTGTGTTTTTGTACCTCAATGTGTGTGTGTGTGTCTGTCTATGTCCTGACCTGTGCCAGCAAGATGTTGATGACTTCCTCCTCGTTCTCATTCATCTCCTCTTTAGAGACGTCCTCTTTAGACAAGCTGGCGATCTCTTGTGCAATCTTAGTCTCACACTCCTACACAAATGGGAACATTGTGAGACTTTGTGTACTTATAATACCAGAATGACCATTATGACCTTTTCTGTTGTTGTTTCATTCTTTCCATACCCATCTTGAACTCTTAAACATATATTCCCATATCTTGTTCTTAATGTGCTGTGAGGATATGTTGTATATATGCAGCGT
>JAGFZM010000139.1:3518848-3550408 GCA_017657215.1 Limnothrissa miodon
TATAGCTGTGTGACAGAGAGAGAGAGAGTGTGTGTGTGTGTGTGTGTTTACCTGTCGTCTGATCTCTTCTTTGATGCTCTCTTGTGTCTCTGGCAGGGCAGGCATGGTTGCCATATTGGACCAGCGGAGTGGCCGCACCACCGGCTTCAGCACCACCTCTCCGAACAGCTCCTGCACGTGTGTGAAGAACAGGTACAGAACACGGTTCCCAATCTACACCCCGGTGGGAGAGAGAAAGATGGAGGGAGGGAGAGAGACAGACAGAGGGTGGGAGAGAGATGAGAAATACATGGATGAGGGGGAAAAAGTGAGAAAGATTAAAAGAGGAGAAGGTTTAGGTCAGCAGGACTTGATATTTATTTATTTATTTGTGTGATGCCAGTGCTTCTCTTTCCTTTTCTACACCTCTATCACAAAAAAGCAATGTGAATTAAGTATGCTATTACTGTACTTCCTACCCAGAGACTGTGTGTGTGTCTGAAGAGTCTGAAGTGTGTGTGTGTGTGTGTGTGTGTGTGTAAGTAAAAGTGTGTATACCTGCACGGTAGGGTTAAGCACGATGGAAATGTTCTGGATGTTCATCTTGGTGTCGGCCTCGCGGGCAATGACGTGGTCCATGTGCGTGATGAGCCAAGCCAGGAGGAGGCGTGGCGGCTCGGGCACCTCGGCCAGCACCCGCTGGCACTCGGCCAGCCGTTCTGCCTCCACAGGCCGGCCGCAGGCGTCCTCCAGGCGGGCAGCGGCGGTGCGGCCCAGCAGGCCCTCGGGCAGCTCGCGCAGGTACTGCTTCAGCAGGCTGGCCACCGTGTGCGGGTCGTACTCCTCCAGGCACGGGCACTCCTCACGGTCGTAGGCCGCCTTCAGCTCGTCCACCTTTGACTTCATGCCTGTGACGAGACCAGCAGGGAGACACATCATGGGGATCAGAGGTTAATCACAGGTCGAAAACAGGTCAAAAGCAGAGAGGTGCTCTCTCATGTATTGGTTCTAACAGAGTGTACTGATATATGGTATATATATATGGTGCAAAACTATGTTACTATAAAATCTACAAAAGTACAAAGTACTTCTGAAATATAATTTATTAAAGGCGCTCTAAGTGATGCTGTTTCACATCACTTCTTGTTGATGTTCGAAGTATTGTCAAACAAAACGGAGGATACTGTAGCTCTCTCCTCCCCCTCCCTCCCATGCCTCCTGAAAGACACTGTTGTTTCGTTTTTGTTTGTTATGCTAGGTTTGCCCACTGTGTTTTTGTTGCCGTTTGTGGTGCCTGGGCTGTCTACAGAGACAGCGTTTTTTTTTACAGTGTGTTCAGGGGACAGGCAGCTAGCAGATTGTGAGGAGATGTTTGCTGTATGTAACAACACATGTTGTCACATAAAAACGCGTCACATCACTTAGAGCACCTTTAATATGATCTGTCCCACAAAACTATAAATAATAACGAGATACATTTAGAAAATGTGCAGGAGTAGTTTTCTCCTAAATAGTAATAGTAATAACTTTACAATTCTCTGAAGAATACTGCAGTTACTGCATACTGCTGAAATTATACCACTGCTTGATCAAATTTCCTACTGTGATAGGCCATTAGGCATGGACATTTTTTTTTAGATAACCACACACCTATGAAGTAGTTTGGTTTCACTTCACTTCTCTGTATTACCCTTGCAAATCAAATAGCCAAACACGCTGCGAATAAACTGTCATGTTAACACAGGATTACAGGAGTCCTGGCTGACGCTCGCAGCACAGCAAGATGGAAATCAAGTTTGCACAGCATTTGGGAGTATGGAAAGTGGTGAAGATATGAAAGCCAAGACAAGATGGAATCCTTGGGCATAATTCTTGACAATGACAGATGGAACAAGCAATCTGCTTTTGATCATAGCAACCATCCATCAAGCCTGTGTTAGCTTACATAGTAAAAAGTTACAAACTACATAGTGCAGACATATCAGGGGTATCAGCGAGACAACGAACTCCGCGGAGTGCATATATCTGTACATAAGCCCTGACAGGGTGGTGTATATGAGTGTGTGTGTGTGTGTGTGTGAATGTGTGTTGTGTGCAGTGTTACCTGAGACGCGGTAGATGCCCTCACACTTCATGCCGTAGCTCTCCACGTAGTCAATGCACTCACGGAAGACGGCGGGCAACGGGATGCCGTCATACAGTGCCGTGCGCCGCACCGCCTCCTCCAGTGGCGCGCCAAAGATGGGCCGCATTGCAGCCGTGACCGTCTCGGCAGCGCCCGCCTCAGGCTCACCTCCGCTGACCACCGCGCCGCTCCCGCTGCCACCCTTATTCTTGTTCTTCTTCTTCTTCTCCTTCCACTGCTTGACAACGTCAGCGGCTGTCAGGTCCTTGGACTTCTTGTCCTTCTCCTTGTCTTTCTTCTCGTCCTTGGGCAGCTTCTCCTTCACCTTGAAGTCCTTCTCCTTGCGCTTGGAGAAGCTGGGCTTCTTGAACACGTGGATGCCCTTGGAGCGCTTCATCTTGGATGGGCTCTCAGCCTCGTCCGCCGAGCTGTCCTCCTGGAACGCTGCGTAGCCCTCCGCTAAGTCGGGCAGGAGAGGGGGAGACAAGGGGACAGAGAGAGAGAGAGAGAGAGAGAGAGAGGGAGAGAGAGAGAGAGATGAGAAGAGAGGAGTGGAGAAAGATAAGGCAGGTTGAAAAAGAAAGGATGAGGGAAGAAAGGAAAGAGAAATAAAAGGCAGAGAAGCACAGACAGAAGGGGAAGAGCAGAGAAAAGTAGAATAGAGGAAGAAGAAGAGATAGCAATGAGGAGGAAGTGAAGGAGAGAGTAAAGAGGGACAGAGGAGGTGGTTGGTGAGGAATTTAGAAAAGGGGAAAGAAAAGGGTTAGAAAAAGAAGGAGAAAGTAGAGAGGACAAGTAGAGAGAAAGTGGTAAAGGAGTAGAGAAGACAGGTAAAAATGAATAAGCGGATGAGGAAAATAAAGAGGCGAGAGGTGAATAAATGAGAAGGAAGAAAAGAGGAAAAGAATGAGAGGAGTGAAAGAGAAAACAGAGCAAGGGGTGGAGAAGTTACATGATAAATGAGAAGGATGGTGTGAGAGAAACAAGTTGTGGAAGGATTGAAAGAGAGATGGCAAGGAAAAGGAAGGACAGGAAAGATGAGGATTAAGGGAGGAGAGAGGAGGAAGACAAGTAAAGGAGAGCAGAGAGGGAAGAGAATGGAAATGAGGCAGCACAGAGGAGAGGAGAAAAACAGAGAAGATAAGTTAGTGCTCAATTTACCTCTCTCTCTCTCTCTCTCTCTCTCTCTCTGTGTGTGTGTTAGTGTGTGTGTGTGTGAGAGAAAGAGAGTGAGAGTGAGAGAGAGAAAGAAAAAGCACAAGATAGACGCTCTACCTCACACCTCTGCCCCCCTCTCCATCTGCTATTAAACATACGGAGGAGAAGGGCACAATAGTAGGACAGGAAAGCAGTTGAAAGAGAGACAGAGAGAGAGGAAGAAAGAGAAAGAGAGATAGAGAGAGAGAATGGAATACTGCAGAAAAGAGGTCAGCCTTCAATTTAGCTCAATTCCCAAGGCCCACATTGTACCAAGTCCTTTTTAGAGTGATCTCCCATCCACTGTGGCCTGACACCCTCACGCCTTCTCTTTCAGTCCTCTCTCAGTCACTCCTCCGCCCCCCCTCTCTGTCTACCCTTCATCCCTCACTACCTCCCTCTCCTCCCGTACCCTCCATCTTTCTCCATCAATCCTTCTACTTGGTCATTGTCGACCCCCTTTCCCTCTCTCACTCTGCAGATCTTGTTGTGCTGTGCTGCAGACTCGATCAGTAATGTAAATCAGGAGGAGTGCTGCTGGAGCTCCAGTGCTGCCTGAGGCCATTCCCCACACTGGGCTCTTGGTACAGTTGTCCAGGGGGGTATTGGACCAAATTGGGGCTGGGCCGGACCAGACTGGTATGGGTGGGGTCCAGCCTCTGCCATGCCATGCCACACACACACACACACACACACACACACAAACACACGCACACACACACACACACACACTCTCTGCACTCCCGAGGCCTGGGTGTGCCCCAAAAACATCAATCAACCCGCCTCCCCTGATGCCATTGGCTGAGGCAGGAAAGGGGCTGAGGGCTAAATAAAGCTGTTGAAACGACTGCCCTGATAAAGCAGGAAAAGTTTGCTTGCTGGGAGACAACCCTGCACCAAGGGAGGGGATCCTAACCCTGAGGGAGGGGGGGGGGGGTAGTGTGCTGCAGTCCGGCAGACAGCTCAGCACCACAACTTAAACCTGTTTAAACTGTAATAATAGTCTGGGCCAGTGGATAAGGCTAAGACAAATAGCCACTGAATTTTCCAGCAGGACGGACTGTGAGGTAAACAAGTGCCAGTATCTACACCCACTGCGCCATGCTTTCACATAAACAGAGGATTTGGCCATGTCCACACAAGCAGCCATCTGCAGGGGTTTCTGTGTTTAGCCAGCACTGGGATGCTCACATAAGCACTGCCCAACTGTCAGCTTGCGCCTAGCTCTCTAGCTTACGTTTGAACACAGATTGCTTGGCCAGAACACTACAATTCATGTGTTTCTTGTGGAATTACAATAAGTCAATTAATTTCTGTCTTTTTAAAGATTCAAAGACTTTCAAATCATTCTAATCTAACTGGGAAACAAAATACTCCTCATGACTTTCTGGGTCACAAGAGACATGTCTGGTAGAATAGGCCTAGTCTGTATTTCCCAGGGTTCGAACTGCCTTGCATAGCAGCCCCCTCCACTGGTGTGTGAGTGTGTGTGAATGGGTGTGTGATTGGGTTAATGCCATAAGCAGGCGGCGCGTGTATATGCAGCGGCGTCTGGTTCTCCCGACCAGGAGCATCACGTGTGGGATTGCTATAAACGTAATTTCGATTCCTCTCTATGTCCTGTATGTGTAGAGAATTGACAATAAAGAGACTTAACTGTTGTTGCACCACTACTGAATATTAATAATGTTATACAACAATATCATCAACATTTCTCTAGCATCAGAGGTTGTGCCCCCCAGCATTAAGACAACTGTGGTGATTCCTACTTAAATAGCCTAGCCTGACCCTGATTACCTCAATAATTACTGCCCAATCTACCCACACATTAAAAAAAAACACTACACTACACAATTCTGCTTTATTTCACCTCAAACATCAAGATTTAGACCTTCACTCTCTGACTCAGACACACTCCTCCATGCATTCATATCCTCTCACCTGGACTACTGTAATGGAGTCCTGTATGATGTGCCCAGTAAGACCCTGAACAGGCTACAATATGTCCAGCACTCAGCTGCCAAGAGTCTCACCCACACAAACATCTGGCACCACAGCTACACTTAAGGAGACTTCACAGTCTGCCAGTCAAGTCTTCACATACAAAATTCTGCTCCTTACCATCTCTTTCCACTGCTATGCAAATCCACAAATTTACATGTCATTAAAACATGGCTGCCACTCCTTAAAATGTTTACTAGTCTGTCAAAAGAGTCTGAATTTTTTTTTTTAAAGGAACACCTAGGTCATAGTCTTTTGGCCCAGTGCTGTGATTTATGGAGTCCATATGTAGACCTAAACCTCCTAGAACCACATGTGAAAGACAAAGCAAAAACCTGTAATCTGTAATATTGGACTCCAACTTAAAAATGGACAAACAAATTAAAACAACTGTGAAGTCTGGCTTTTCCAATTATGGCTTTTATCCAGTGGCATTCCTATCATTCAAAACCTTTGAGAGTTATACATGACTTTGATTCATCCCAACTAGGCTACTGCAATGTCCTTTATGCAGGCATTCGATGTTCATCCTTATCCCGTCCTCAACTATTTCAATGGTTTCCAGCCTGCGCTCTAACCAGAATGTGAAGGCAGAAGCATGTTACACATGGTCTTGCAGCCCTTCACTGGCTCCTTCTAGGCTAAAAAGCAGTGAGTGGGGTGACCGGGCCTTAACAGTGATTGCACCTAAGCTACCACTGCACATGTGCCTGGTTCATTCCTTGGCTGTTAATCTCATTTTAAAACTCATCTTTTTATGCCCTGGTGTTCAATAAGTTTGGATGTTTTATTTATGTGTGCTTTTTTGTGTTCACTTTACGTTTTCTGATTGTCTATCAAGTCATATTACCCTGCTTGCATTTTTAGTTTTATGTTTTAATTATGTTATAAAAAAATGTGACTTTACTTGACTTGACCTCTATGCACTTGCTCCCTAGTACTTCGAAGATCATACCCCACACCCCCCCACCCCTCTGTCAAACACAAGCTTACCATCTCCTGTACTAGGCTACCGACTAAGTATAGAGTATAAGGTTATAGTTGCATTGCTTACTTCTTTTTTCTTTTTTTTTGAACTTGTTTTTCTTGCGGCTGTGTTCCTTGTCCTCATCAGAGGCGGCGTCTGGAGGGTCATGATGGGAGCCATCATGTGGGGGTGAGGGCTCGCCAGTGCGGTAGAGCCCAGGGAACTTAGTCGGGCTGATCTCCTCAGAGCTGGGTGTGCGAGCCACGCCCCCCGGATGCTCAGAGCGACGCTGCTCTGCCGGGCTGCTGCTGGGTGGCAGGAAGCACTCAGTCATGGCTGCCAGCTGGATGGATGCAGCTGTGGCTCCTGCTGTTCTTGGAATCAATAAAAAAGAAAGTCAGGATTTGTGTGGAAGGGTTGAGGGAAGAGCATCACCAGGTCACAACTCCTAAAACACCAGTACAAACAAACTCAGCACAAACAAAGCTTCTAGCTTCCACCATGCACACTGAACTGAAACTCGAATATTAACTGCAAGTGGCCTCCTCCTGGTAGTCCTGCTGGGTGTAGCCTAGAGAGGGGTATTTGGAAAGTTTCAAATCATTATGCCACTACCAGCAGATGGAGCTACATGCAAAGGCCCCATTTTTCATGCAAAGTGACATTTTTTTTCGAGCCTCTTCACTGAAGCCATCCGTGAATTTGTAATTAAACACTAAAACTTTAATAAGTCAAAGTCAGTTTTATTTGTCAATTTCTTCAAATGTACTTGACATACAAAGGAATCGAAATTTACAGGTAGAGCGTCCCTATCCTCTTAACGTGAATGGCTTCAACATTATGGCTCTACCACTTAACTAAAAAAATACACTGTGCGGGAAAAAAAACTTTTTGAACTCTTTGAAGACACTGTCGCATATGGTAGTGAAATCTTAGGAGGGGTTGCAGTGTTTAATTAAAATGGCACATTTTTGTTCGTAAACTTGTTTATTTACTTTCCTTTTGTATAGTAGGGCCTCCTGGCATGTCAATGAATGGGCTAGGCTATTCTCCCTCTGGTTAAGCTTGACTTCTGCGCACGACACACTGCGTGTCCTCCTGTCATGCATGCAGCAAAATCGGAATTCACGATTATTCTTTCGACTTCTGCCTAAAGTTGTCAAAACAAGGAACGGGTAACGGCCTGTTTTGTAGTCTTTTGAAATAGCTGGGAAACGATTTGAAAACGGAAGTCAACTGGCCACAACGTACACGCACTCAGAGGCCTAGGCTAGTTTTCATTCTCATATACAAAGCATTCAATCACAAAAGTGTAGCCTACGCAATGGGAAACAACACATAGTATCTATGTAAATGTGTGTAATTTATCGCATGTTAACAAGTGCGTAAATCGCACAAAACGACTGCACAACTTTACGTGCTAAAGCTAAGTTCCCCAAGACATTATTTAAACCTGTCACTGAAGAGGAAATGCAAATGTCAAGAAGAAGAGCAGCTAGATCTACGTTAACGTTACCACATTGTGCTACAATGAAATGCGCAATTGGATCACTTAAAATAACTTTATAAGCCATTTAACGTTTTCACCAGCGTTTGACACCTTGAACTAGAAATGTAGCATTCCATCCCAACACCCGGTGCGTTATTTGCGAAAGGGTTAGTAAGCATGCTAGCTTACAGTCCACTAAAACTCAGGATATTTCCACAGAGGCTATGAGTAATTTGGCAATTGTAGGCATTATTCTGAGATGATATAGACTTCCAGATAAGTTGATCACCTTGATATCTGGCAATCTTGCATACGAAAACGATGACAACTCAGTAAGTTAAGCCACCGCCAGCTAACGTTAGAATGCTAACAACATACAACTACATGCTTAACAGTACGATGTTGAAACGGCAATCCACAAGTAATTTCAAACATGCAAAATTTAAGCAGTATAATTGGATATAACATCTGTTACTGCGTGAAAGTCCTGGTTATTTGGGAAATGAAGAAACAAACCTGTTAGTCAAGGTTCAAAGACAAGCTTCCTGACGCCTGTTTACGTGTTTATCCTAACTGAGCGTGATCAGTAACCCCAACGTCATCACTGGGAAATGTAGTTTATGGGACACATTGTCGCCGTAGCATTAAGCGCGTCAGTTATCATTTAAACTACAAATCCCGTTGTATGCATACGATGTAACAACTGTAAAAAAATAAAAATAAATAAATAAATACATAAATAAATAAAAACATCAGTGGCTGAATGGGGTGTGTATCTGGATCCATAACCAACAGCGTTAGTTTCCGCTGGAGCCGTAATTTAAGGGAAGGTATCTTAACTTGTTGAACGTGTTGAATAACTGCTACTCACATGGTAGGTATCTTTAATGCCGTTTTACCCTCTTGCTCTCCCCCTTTTCCTATACTTCCATACTTTACAACACGAATTTCTACAGAATCGTGACTCTTCGTTTCGTCCGTCCTTTATGCCACAATCAGCATGTCATCCATGTCTCATACTGCTTCATCACGTCACCGACTCCCTTCTGATTGGACTGCAACCATGGGAGAACTTCATGGGAGACCCAGACGCTTATCAAAATGACACAAGTAACTATCAGTCACACCTGTAAGTGTTTTGAACTGGCATAGCCTAACATTATGGATTTTTTTTCTTTAGAAAAACCTATAAATGGCTTATATGGCTTCTCTCCCTTTCATTCTCTTCCTTCCTGCTCTGTAACACACACACATACCATGAGGTAGCGTTTACCAAAATAGTGTTATGATGACAGACAGTATAGAAAGTGTAGTGTGACAACAGCTCTTCCATGTCAATGTCCACCAAAGTGCCCTTGAGCATAGGTCCATGGTAGTCCTGTTTTGGGTTAGTCTGTGCTTCACCTCACCAAATTTCCCTCATGGGGACACATTAAGGAAAAGTAAAAGAGGGGGTTAATCTTGCTTGTGTTGGCTTTTAGCAAGTTGTTTCCTGTAGCTTATGATTTTCTATTCCCAAACCTGAAATGGCATTGCCCACATGAATTCTGTTGTATACCTTTGAGCTGATAGTGGACTGAAGAATTAACTGAAAAGTATAAAATTAAAGACTTAATTAAAAAACAGAATTCAAAATGATCTAGAGAGAAAAAAAGAAAATGTAAAACAGCCCACGCATAAAGCATACACATTTGTCAGACATAAACGTAATGACTTGTGATTTTGATATATACTGCCATCTACTGACCTAAAATAAAGTCAGGTTCTTTCAATATCATAAAAATAAAATGGATCAGTAGAATTAATGCAGCTGTAATGAACACTGAAGGGAGTAAATACAAGCAAACGGTTTGAATTTCACAACCAATAAAATTTATTCAATTATATATTACAACTATATACAGGTCATGTAACAAGTAAATATTAAAATAGACATATTTTTAGAACCATAGTTCAAAAGGCATTATGTTGTAAAAATAGGTTTTGCTGTGATCTCACATTGAAACTGTAAAAGTAAGTTGGTTTTTTTTTTCTTCTAAAGAGAAGCCACACGACGAAACTCGTATTTCTCTTCTTTTAAAGTTCCTCAATGTGTGCAAGACAAGGACGACACATGGGGAGGTGAGCTGTTGCTAAGAGACAAGATGATGGCGCGGGGTGGGGGACAAAGCAGGGACCACCGCTGTTCACCTCACGAAAGTCCACAGAAAAAAGAACGAACGCATGCACAGCATCGACATCACAAGTCTAAGAACACCTGCTGTGATGACAACCCCCACGGGAAGGAGAAAGTCAGGAAGAAATGCGTAAGAAAACAAGAGAGAAGGAAATAAACAACAAGAACACACACATGCTTAAGAGTTAAGCAACATCAAACAACGACATAGAGGAGACGACCAATATATAGATATATATTAAAAATAAAAAATAAACAAAACTCTGGTCCATTAAACAGACAGAAACATTAGAAGTTTTACAATCAAGAAAGGATCAACCACTTAAAATTTTTCCTTTTTTGTTTCAATTTCAGTTCCTTAGATTGAATTTTTCCTTTTTTTAAAATGTACTTTT
Source organism: Limnothrissa miodon (assembly GCA_017657215.1). Taxonomy (NCBI): domain Eukaryota; kingdom Metazoa; phylum Chordata; class Actinopteri; order Clupeiformes; family Clupeidae; genus Limnothrissa; species Limnothrissa miodon. The sequence continues at coordinate 3,529,178 of JAGFZM010000139.1, forward strand.
TTTACAAGTTGGAAAAAAAAAAAATCTAAACAATAATTACACTGCTATGTACAAATGCACAAATCAGTACGTATAAAATAAGTTAAAAACCAAAACAAATTAAAAACAAACAAAAAAAAAAACAAATGGTGGAGCACAATCTATACATGGTGTATGGACACTCTGTGTCAAAATCTCCCAAGTCCACTGGCAAGAGTGAAGCAAAATGGGGAATCTCTTCTTTCCCTCCATCCCTTGCTCCATCCATTTTGGTGGATGACCACTAGGGTTTGTGTGTGGGAGGGGTAGGGCTGAGTTGGTGTTGGGGTCATTTGTGATTTGCCCTGGGGAGGGGGAGGGGGGGACTTGGTCTTAAGTGCATTTGGGCAAGACCTGGTCCTGCAGCACATTGGACCCCAGAGTGTTTGGACAGAACAAGTGCAGAGAGTAGCCTTGGGACCACTGTGGTTCTGACCAGGACTGGCGGGGGACAGAAGTGCATCTGGACGAGAAACACAAGTGGTTGGATTGGACCTGACTGAACTGGGCTGGGCAGGACTGGGCCCAGTAGAAGCACTCTGGCACCCACATGCCTCTACACGTGCTTGCTTGTTTGTCGTTTTTAAGTAGAGTGTGAAAGAGCTCAGGAGCAACAGGTCACAGGATGATGCCATCATTACTGTGCACAGCGCAGACACGCACACACCCTGCAACATTCCCAAACACACGCACGCACACATACGCTCCTCCAACTAAGTGCTTCATGTTTGCTGCCTGACCACACTGGGAACAGCCTTCAGCGCTGAGGCTAGGCAGCATGAACATTCCCCCGTTCCATCCTCTGAGCTTGGGAGTCGAGTCTTAAGAGTCGCTGTGGTGGTGTGGAGAAGGGGTCATATAGGGGTGAGATCGAAGTCATCATTGACTTCCACCAGGGGGATGTAGAACTCTGGAATCTCAAAGATGCTGGTGGACTTATAGGTGGCTGGGTCGAGTTCCTGCAGCTTCAGCTGCCATTCTAGTCGCTGCACCGCATTAAGAGCTGCCGCCTCATGCTGCTGCCGCATCAACAGGCATGTCTGCAAAAGGAAAGAGATGAAGGACAAGGAAGGAAATAAAGAAAAGGTGAGAAAAATGAGAATAGGAGGTCTGTTCGCTAAATGTCAGTAATATAAATGTATTTAATGACAAATTTCCCTAGGAAGAAACAAATCACACACATACCTTAAGTTTGTCGAACTTGTCATCAACATCCTGGAGCCAGGACATAAACTGTCTAGCATTGAAGCGATCTCTGACAGAGGTCTTTCCATCCTCCCCCTGCATACAAACCCAATTAACTCAATACACCAGTTGCATTAGGCTACATAGTTTCTACAAATTTACCAGTGCCCAAACTGTATTTTTGCTTATAAAGTGAAAGTGATCAGTCAATGTGTAATAGGCCTGCACACATAATGTTAACCAAGGTTATATATATATATATATATATTTTCTTTTGACTGGCTGACTGACGTCCTAGGCAATTATTTGAAAACTGCCAGATTATCATGACCAGCCAGTTGATCGATGGATCCTTACACTCTTTAGTGACACAAATAGTAGCGTTCGTTTTGTGTGCATCCTACCCAGACGTTGATCTAAAAATCATATAGGCATGTTCACTCCATTAACTATTTTCCCCATCAAAAGTCCTCGGATAATAAGGTAAAATGGCCACTTGCCTGGACTTCCTGGGGCATGTTGTAGACCTCAGCATCCAATAAAACTGTGCATGCACTGAAGGGAAGTGTCTGATTGGCTAGTGTTCTGGCAGCACGGTAGTGGACCCGTAAGACTTCCTGCTCATTTGAGACAATCAGCTTTTCCTGTATACAGAGTAAAGAGCATTTTTCATTTAAAATTACATTGATTTAGGACAACTAAAACTCAGCAATGGTAGACGCCAAACAATAGGCCCTTGAGCATAGGATTCAGTAACTATGGTACCACAGGAGCTTTTCTTCTGTTTGCCACATCTTGCCATATAACCTTTTGCCTGCAAATGCTGGCGTAATTGTGTATCGAAACTAACCTTTGTTTGTTAACTCATTGTTCTACAAAAAACCACAACCCTACAGGGTAGATGAAAATGTAGATTCAGTAAACCAAACACCCAAATTGCGAAATCCCCTCAAAATGGGGTCAGGTCTCTTTTTCTTCCTCACTCACCCGCTCTATGCTGTGCTGAAGCCTCAATTTCATCCGCACAACTTCCTGCTGTTTGAACATCTCCTTCAGAGGCTCAGGCAATGAGGGTGGAGGAGTGATCTGTCAGTCACAAACAAGATGGATTAGAAAATTAGGCTAAAAGAGAAAAATTATAAAAGAATAATGTCCCCAAGCTCTGAACTCTCCACAAAAGAATTGACTTGAATATCCTAGTTATAGGGCAGATAGGAAACTTCTGATGAAAGTTTAACAGCAATTGTTGTTACTGTGCGTTGCATGCATTATGCACCAAATGCCATTACATTAGATGTAGAATTGAAAGCCTATTGAGCAGGTATAATTCAGTGATGGTATTATGCCCCTCCTAATTAAACTTTAATCTACAGAAATGGTATAAACGAAGCTAGAAACAATTTCTATTTACACCACACAGAGCTTTACAAATGCATTAAGTGTAATTAATGTTGAGAACTCACAGTTGGTATGCACAGCTTGCTGAGTGGGTTGCCATGGATCAGGTATGAGCCATTGAAGGTGACATACTCATCATAGTACTGTGGTGCCTGCGGTATCACGCTGCAGAGCACCTTGCGCTTCTCTTCGATCTTCTTGCGAATGTGCAGGAATTCATAGTAAGGATTGGCCCGCTCTGTCTGGTAGGGCTGGATCTCCTCCAGCTTCAGAGAGTCTACAATGGCAGCCAGGGACTGCTGAGTGCGCTCCTTCATCTGCTGGGCCGTCAGTACAGGTTGGGCAGGAGGGGTCACACGAGGCATCTTCCTCTTCCTTGGGTGATGGACCTGAATGTCCACCTCATCCTCTAGGGGGCGGGCTTTAGCCTTGGCTCCGGAAGAATCTGCATCCTTTTCTGAGGTTGTGATGGACAGAGGGGAAGAACTCCCTGAGGTCCCCTCCAATAACCCAGCAGTTTCTGTGCTGCCATCTGTCTGAGTAGTTGCGGCAGATATTGTACCCTTCTCGTCTTCATTGAGGGGTGCTGTTGGCTTCGACTCTGGTGGTGTTTGATCCTCTGCAGCTGGCAGACTAGACTTCTCCTCATCAACATCTGGCTTTGTTTCAGAAGTAGACGGAAGCGGTGCAGTTGCCCCCCATGAAGTACTGGCCTTTTCTGGTGATGACTCTACAGCACTGCTCCCATCTGCAGCTTCGGAGTTGAACTCAATTGGCTCTTCAGGATCACGGGCAGGACTTGGACACCCTGACTCAGGCCTCTGTAAGGCAGATAGAAGAGAAACATGCTCCGATTTGAGTGTTAGCGCATCACTGGTGGATAAGTGTTCAGTTTGTTGCCTTGTGGTGGATGGGTCCGTTATATCCAGCACATGCATTGCATCTTTTGTTTCTGTATTTCTTTTGGTGTCTGGGCTTGACTTGAGTGTGCTGAGAGGGGTGGCTACACTGCTCATCCATTCCATAGTAGAGGCAGCCAACATTGACTCTTTCTCTTCTGACTGCACATCAGGCGTCTCTGCACTACTTTTATCCCACGACTCAACCCTTGCGGCCAAAGCGCCATCAGGTCTGAGAGAGGGGTCAGTGGTACCATCAATGACAGCATCTTGTTGACACCCTGAATGTAAATGTGCTTTGGTGTTGGTTGAGTGCTGCTGCTGAGATGGCAGAGGAGACACCGTTATTCGTGACAGTGTAACTGATAAATCCCTGCTCTCCTTACTGAGTGTTTCTATCGTATCGGGACCAGTTGTGGTTTCTGGCAGTGGACACTGCACATCACTTCCTGACAATGATTCAGGTAGTGAAGGCTTTTGATGGTCAATAGGGACAGCCAAAGCTGGCAACTGCTGGCTGCACCCAGGATCTTTGGGGTTTGGCCCCGGTGTTAAATGGTGTCTGGTCACATTTCTGTCAGCCTCTGTGTTAGCAGGACTCTCCGTGTCAGTCATAGAGCTTGACTGAGATGGTGCTGACTGGCTCTGATTATCCTGCAGTTGTACTGAACTAGGTTCTGGTGGTAAGGTCCTTAACTTTTCATCACTGGACGATCCAATTTTCTGGGTTTCATCAAAGGTTCTTCCCTCAATGGGTGCAGGCCTTGCATCCTCGTCCAGGATGGCCTTTAAATAGGGGGACACGTGTCGGCTCGACAGTGGAGTCCTGTTACTCTGAGCCTCAGGAAGACAGTTGATGTCTTTCTCATGGACCACAGGCGATCTGGAGGACTGGAGATTGAGGGAAGACTGGAGAAACGGTGGCTGGGAATCTGAAGCTTCAAGGTTGAGGTCTGAGTCATATTCAACTGGTCTGGGTGTTAGAATTGTTGCATGGCATGAGTCCTCTGAACTGGCCACCGAGATCATGGATACTGACCGGGACATGTGACCTGATCGCTCACTTTCCGGTCTTGGGGACCGGCTGAGGCTGTTTTCCAAGGCAGGGCCCAACTTCCCATAAGTAGACAGATTCTTTGCATCAAGGGACAGTGTTCTCCCACTTGTAGCATCCTTCAAAGGCTTGTCCCGGCTGTGAAGTTCAGAGGCCTCTGAGCTTTTGGAGCGCTGCAATTCTTTACCCATGCAGACGTCCCCTGTTGACGAGGAGGAAGAGGAAGGCATTTTGGACTTGTCTTTGTTGTTTTTTTGTTTGCTGAGGTCTGAGCTGGGCCTCTGTTTCATCCTCTCCCGTTCTTTTTGCTTGATCTTCTCTAAATGTTTCCGGTGCCACTGCTCAATCTCCTGGTCCTTAAGGCTCAGCATTCTCTCAAAGCTAGTCTGCATCAGGTCATCGTTGACCAGTCGTTTCTCTTTGGGCCGGACGTCTCTGGAGGACGGTGAGGCTTTGGATTTGTTTCTGTCTACCTCTGATTCACTAAGCTTAGGCTTCACTACTTTTGCCTGTTGTTGTGATCTCTCCTTCTCCTTATGTCTTTCCCGATCTCTATCCCTATCTCGATGACGATCTGAATCCCGCTCTCTTTCCCGTCTGTCCCGATCCTTCTCTGGAGTCCTGGGAATATCCTCCTTTAGCTTTGACTGCGCCGTTTTACTGCTTTCAGACATGTAGCTCTTTCTGTCTTCAAGAAGCAGTTTGAGATTTGAACCAGAAGAGGAGTTTTCCTTCGATTTATCTTTTTTTCTCTCCCGATCTTTCTCCTTCTCTTTTTCTTTGTCCTTCTCCTTTGTTCGGTCAATCTTGTTGTGGTCTGTTGATTTCTCAGGGGCTTTGCCTTTCCTATCTGAACTGCTTTTTTCTCTCTCTCTGTGCTCGCCAGCAGTGTGTTCCTTTTCAGAACGATCCTTCTCAACTTTCCTATCAGGTTTATCCTTGCTTTTGCGGTTTTCCTCATGCTTTTTGGCTGCAGTAAGTGACTTAAGTTTGTCACTCTCCTTATTCTTATCACTGGATGAATGAGAGGTGCCAGACATCTTTTCCCTCTCTTTCCACCTGTCAGTAACACTCTGTAATTCATTCAAGTGTTCAGTCTTGATCTTCTTTTCCTTATCTGCATGTTTCTTATCAATTTTTTCACCCTCTCTGTCCTTTGAAGGAAGCTTCTTATCTCCTTTCTCACGAGAGCTTTTATCTGAGGGCTCCTGGTGTTCTGGGTCAGTGACAGGCTTGTCCTCAACCTCCTCCTTCACGCTGTGCTGAGATTCCTCTGGAACCCGAACTGAGCTCGAGCCATCTGGCACACGATCTTCTAGTTCTTTATCCCTCCCTTCCTTCTCTCTGTCCTCTTTACAGGTGGTCTCCTTTTTTTCTCTCTTCACAGACTTGTCCTTCTCCCGATCTTCTTTTGGTCGCCTGTCTTTGCTACTACTACTGCTACTACTGCTGCTACTGATGTACTTATCTTTTGAAATCACCCTCTCTTCTTTAACAGGCGACCCACCTGAAGCCCTCTGCAAAGAGTTGCTTAGAGAAGAATCAGCATTCTTCCCTAACGATAGGAGTTCTTCGTTCTCATCACTTTTAAAGAAGTTTTCCTTCCAAAACTCCCGGTCAAACTCCAGGTTTCTTTGGCCATCCTTCCTTCCATCTTTCTCCTTTGGCCTGTGGCGATTTTTGTCAGCTTCATACTCCTTTCTTGATTTCTCTTTGTCCTTTTCCTTCTCCTTATGTTTGAGCTTATGTTTCTTCACAACCTTTCCATCCTTGTCCATTTTTCGTAATGCACCATCAGCACCATCCATGCTATTACCCAAGCTGCCATCTTTGAAAGGACTGGAGCTCCTATCATCTCCCTCCAGACCAATGTCCTTTTGGTGATGTTTGCTCTTTTCCTTGTGTTTACAGCCCTTACTGCTAGAGCTCTCTAAGCAATACTCGCCATCTGTGCAGTGGTTGTACTTGATGCCATCGACTTGACATGGTCCATCACCTATGGGCACACAAGTCTTTGAGTTTTCCTGCTTGAGAGGAGTTGTAAGCTGTTTGTCAGACAGGCTGTGGTTAAGCTTAGGTGACTTCACAGCAGATAAGTGGAATAGGTGGACAGAGGAGTCATCTTTTGGACTGAAAGACATCTTGAAGGAGTCCTCCTCCCTTGTGACCTTTTCAGAGTTTTCTGACGTTGTGGATGGGGAGAAGAGAAGGGCTTTGCTGTTTTCCTTCCCATCTTCCCGGACCTCTTGGTTCTCCTTGTTTTTACTCTGACTCTTGCTCTTCTTTTTCACCTTGCCTTTATCTTTCTGGTCCGAGATAGAGATGCCACCCTGGGAGTCTTTCTTTGTACGGCTGTCTGCTTTGTGTCCTTCCACACTCCCTGATCGTGTTGGAGAACCCTTTCTTTCTGGAGGAGCTTCACCCTCATCGCTGGAGCTATCTGAGCTGCAGTAGATAACTCTTGAGGCTTTGGATTTCTTGGGCTTACTTGAGGCATTGGGAGTCTCGCTCTTGCCTGGCTGCTTTGATGTGTAGTGGTTGCGTTCCTTCTCTTCCTTCTCTTTCTGACGCAGCTCACGACGAAGGATATGTCTGTCATTCAATGCTTTGCTTAGGTCGTCTTCGTCTTCTTCATCTTTAAACTCATACTCATCAAGGCCAGACACAGAGGATGAAGCTTTTGCTGTTGTCCCCGATGTGTGCTTGCTATCAGAGTCTTTATCTGCATCAGAGTCGTCCATGTTGTCATCCACACTGGACGGATTAACGGAAGGAGGGTCTTCAGAGTCTAGAATGACAGAAAAAAAAATAATGTGGACTAGAAGTGGAAAAATGGTTGTGGTTCAGACAAGATATGGGAATCGAGAATTGTGAAAAGTAAGTATAATAGAGAAATAAATGATTAAATGTCACAACAAATCATATCCATCTTGCTGTATTAATTCCTCATATCAATGCCAACATCAGAGGATAGGACCGATAAACAGAATCAACAGGATTAAATCCATTTTTGCTTCTTTTAATTCCCACCCCTAGTCTGGACATTTTAAAACAAGGTTTCACCTGGATTCTGCCAGGTGAATCAAGGTGAACTCCCCATCCCACCATCTAGACCTAAAATATTTAAATCAGTCATAACATTGTTGTTACAGTATTCTGCATCCAGGCTGATCAAAGGCACGTACCAGAGGAGCTGTCCTCTGGTTCAGACAGCTGCACCTCCCCCTTCAGCAGCTGTTCAAGCTCCTGTGAGTCAGCCACATCCACAGGCCGCTCGCCTCTCTTGTTGGCTTGGAACGCATTGCCCCCATGTCGTAAAAGAAGCTTCACAATCTGATCAGAGAAAAACGAAATGAAAATGATAAATAATGCCACAATGTAAAGCCACATATATATTTAATTAGATTTTTTTTTTATATATATTTTAAATGATGCACATAATATGATAACATGAGAGGATATTCTATGGAAGCAAGCTTACATCTTTGTGTCCACTGCTGGAGGCATCATGAAGTGGCGTGTCATCATCAAGACCTTGTGTGTTGACCTCTGCCCCTGCAGAGATCAGAACTTTTGCCACGTCGTAGTAACCGAGGTTACATGCCTCATGAAGCGGCGTCCAACCTGTCACGGTCACAAGTGTCAGTGGCGGCAAAGCATCCAAAGAGTGTCAATACTGTTAAGAGTGTTAATACTGCAGGATTAAGCTTCACTAAAAGACCCTCAGTAAACCTCAACTTATCTTTTTTGCTACACTGTATTACATCAGCCTCAAAATGAACAAATACAAAATTCTTTTATGCATTTCATTTCCAAAAATGGATTACCACGACAAACACGCACTATACACGTGTTAGAGACACTACGCACATGTATTATTAAATACTTCCATTACTTAACCATGCATAATTGCTTCATAAAAACTCATACAGATTACAAATGGCATACCAAATATGTTCCACCTTTGTGGAATAGAAGACACGTCACTACCACTTCTGCTATTAGAAAGTGAGCAGAAAGCGATACACTAGGACCAAAACTGCACTCTGATGCACTATGCAGTGTCTGTCTGCATCCTCACTCTGCATTAGTAGTCATTACCACCCCTTATCCACAGACAGCAATTAACAGTAACCGATCATGCCAACGTAGAGGTTCTTACTATGCATATTTTTAGCCACACAGAAGTAGAAGATGCCTTCTCCAAACAAAGTGCTGAGTCATGGTGACTCTGCTGTTATGACATGCAGCTATGCAGGTACAGTACACAGTCCACTGTACACTGTCTGTAAAAAGCAGCTTACTACACTGGCATCATTTTTTTCCCAGCCCATGCTAGCAACACATGAGTGCACACCTATTTAGGACAGTGACTGACTGAGTGCATAAGTGCATTCTGAATACTCACCTGCAAAGTCCTTGACGTTGACATCAGCCCCAAGGCTAATGAGCTGTCGCACCTGTGCAACATCACCGCGAATGGCAGCCATGTGCAGCGGGGTCTCCCCGCGCTCGTTGCGCTTGTTAACCTTGTCCTTCTGCCGCGATGTGGAACTGCTACCGGTGTGCTTCTTCGGCACCGGTGGTGTCTGGGATGGGTGAGATGGCGTTGAGTCTGATAGAGAAGGGGGAGGGATGGTGGAAAGGGAGAGCAGTGTAAAAGGGAGGGTGGGAGTGAGCGAGAGCCAGAGCAGGAAATGTCCAAGAGTGTGTGACCCAAGAGAGAGAGAGGAGGGAAAAAACAAGTACAAGTGAGTCACCATTTTTCTCACGCACACGCAAACACACACAGTGACTCAGGGATAAGGCAGGAGTGCTGGCTTCACTCCAACTCTGCTGCAGGAACACAAACTCAAACGTGTAACAGCTGCAGCACACACACCCTACATACAAGAACCAAAACACACCCACTCTCACACTGCTGTATGAACAAGCGATGACATCAGTGGGTTCAGAGGTGGTAAATACTTTGTGTGTATGTGCACATGTATGCAGTAGCAATAGTACCTGGGCTGTTGTCCCTGGCCGTCATCTGCATTAGTAGGGCCATCTGTTTGCGCTCAGACAGTGGGTAGCCAAACAGGATGTTGACTGGGGTGGACGAAGAGGAGGAGGAGGATGAAGAAGACTTCTTCCCAACAGCATCCTTCCTGGCCTTTTTCTTATCTGGCCCATCTTTTTCTGAGGGAGAATGGAGAGAGGCACAGAGAGAGGGGAAGAAGGGGGTGCAGAGGAAAGTGAAAACAGACACACAGATGAGTCATTAGCTGTGTGCATACTACTATTACCCAAACACACACACACACACAAACTGAAATACTTCTGTAACTTCTGTAACAAAGTCTCACGCTATGGTGACACTCAGTTTACGTCACACCACATGGCAGATGCATCACTGTACCAAATGACTTGAAGACAAAACCATGGCAATATACAAAGAGACAAAGCAAATGTAAACAAACAAGGACGAACACAGCGCTAGCAAGTGGGGGGAGGAGAAAGAATAAAGGAAGGGAAAGAGGATAGAGAGAGAAGGGGAAAAAAACGTGCATCTCCCCTTGACAGATCCCCAACATTTTGCTCCAACTACGATCATCATGCAAGGTCTACGCTTGTGAGTGTAAGTGTGTGTGTGCTGCCAGAAATAGAAAAGATAGTGCCTACTGTTGTTGAGTATTGCCATGGCAACAAAAAAGGCAGCTAATAAAGCAAACAAAAATGAAAAATAAAAAGCTATACAACAGGAGGAAAAAAAAAAACTCTATTCAACAAGGCCTCTCCAGACATCTATCCACACAAATCACTAAGGAAAGAGAAAGGTTTAGAGACGACACCCAGTGTCATTGCACAGGAGATGCTAAACTGCACACGGGGAAACATCCTTGGGGGGGGGGGGGGGTTATCTAGGATTCCCAGCTCATGCCAGCCACACACGAGCAATTGCAGGTATATAAATGTGTTTAGTTGAGAGTGTGTGCACTAGAACACAATAAGGTGGAGGTGTGAGTACATGCTGGCAGGACTCCCTGGCCACCGTACGGATAATCTTGTCGCTGCGATTACGTCGAGTTTTTAATCGGTCTGTTTGTCTGTCCTGCTGGAAAAGCAGTTACCTGCATGGATCCGGCAGGGCGGCGCTAAAGAGTCGCCCCAGGCTTCGCTCGACTGGCCATGGTCAGAATCATCTACAGCACAGGGGCAGAGATGAAGGGATGGACAGAGCAGAGCAGAGAAGAGGAGAGGAGGCAGAAGAGAGCACTGCGTTACACACACACACACACACACACACACACACACTCTTTTCACACACACACACTTTGTGCATGTTTACTCACTGAATGGATCATGATATTACATGTCCACAAAACAACATTTGTATGTGGCATGAGAACACACACACTTACACACATACATACACACACACACACACACACACACACACAGCAGTTAGCGGCAAAGCTCCTTCTCAGTCAGACAGGATTTCTTCTCTCCAAAAAGCAAGGAGTGTAATCTATGCTACAGGAAAATGGCAGCCTTTCAGAAACTGCAAAGATTTCATTACATGTGGCCCAGAAGTTTTAAAAGGCAGCTCTCTTAGTTAGGAACCTTCCTGATTACACAGGGCCAGAGTCTGAGATTATTTGTTGCTCTGCAGTAGCGGAATGAAACGATTTGATTCTGCATTGCGAACAGCGGATGTAATCCTCAGTAGGAATAGGCATAGATTTTCTTGGGTTCATCACGTTGCAGTTCCACCAGGTGCCACATGGGGGCTCTGTAGAGCACCACAGCCTAGATAAGAGACAACTGTGCTGTGCATAGGTGAACTGGGGCACAGCCTGTCACTAGAGCTGTGGGCTAAGACCGTTGATGGGTGGATTTTGTGTGTATGGTTACTAGGTAACCAGATTTCAGAGGTGACTGTCAAGGCATTACAAATTTACTGCAAGTCTGTGTGTGTGTAGGTTTGTGTGTCTGTGTCTTACCAGTATCTGAGTCCTTCTCCTGATTGCGGGGTGGGCTTACTGTGAAGGACAGCTTACGCTTCATGGAAGACTTGGACTTGGCTTCCTTCCCCAGAAACTCACTGCGGTCCAGTTTAGGAGTCTTAGTGAATGGAGAGATCTTATCCTTACTCTGAGACAGACAGATCAAGAGAGAGAGGTTTGGGCATAAAAAAAAGAAACAAAAGAAAAGGGGATGCAGCTACACTTTAGGTCACCACCCACACATTTAAAACTGTACTCAACTGAACTCAAAAAGTTTTTTGTGAACTTGTCCTAATCGGCATTCCTGAAAGGTGCTCTATTGAGATCTCTATGAGATGTTCTCGGATCGTAGGCATCTCACCTTGTTCGGCTAACTTTCTGCCCCCAGAATACACTATGAAAAACCCCGGTCTCGAACATCAACACAGGGGCTGTAATACTCAAACGAACACTCAAACAAACCTAAACACACCAAACCACGGCCAACCAATCAACAATAAAGTTGGTAGAGACGCGCATTACCTTCCACCCCATCTTGTTGCCAATTGGTTTGTCGTTGTTCGTTATTTTTAAGTGCACATTCCCGTTAGTCCGTCGTTCGAGACCGGGTTTTTTCATAGTGTATTCAGGGGGCAGAAAGCTAGCCGATTAAGGGGAGATGCCTACGATTTGAGATGAAAATGAAATCGCGCTACAATCCTACAACATCTCATAGAGCACATTTAATGCTTAATGCCAGAGAGGATAACTTAAGATATTGGCAGTTTCCAAACAGACAGGGACATCCTAAGCAGACATCTTCTCTTGCAGTCGCAGTTGCCAATAGTGTTGCCACATATCCCAATTTTCCTTACCTTTTTGCCGGCTTGTTTCTCCACCATGGCGCCGTCTCTGTCTGAGCCTGGCTTAGCCATGGTGCTGCCGCTCTCTGGCTCCGGCAGCTAGGGCCAGCAGGGAGCATGCTGCACCTGGGAAACACAAACACAGAAAAGTTAGCAAATGTGCCAAGACGACACGCACATGCTCAGACAGACAAACCACCCAAACATTTGTATAAAAAAAAAAAAAAAAAATATATATATATATATATATATATATATATATAAGGGCTAAACAGTAGTTAAAACTAACTATTCATTCATAGAGGTTAGACCTCAGACATTCTGGTTGGCCTAAACTTCTAATAAAATGACAAGATGCAGTCCACACCGATGATTTAAAACAAAAAAAAAAAACCCAGTGTGTCCACTCCCTCTGATCTACACCTCCACTTAAACATAATCTGCATCTGTGTGAAATGTGGTTAGGTGTATGTGGCCACATGCAAAAATTTCCCTCAGACACTAATGTGGATGAAAGCCATGACATTCAGGACAGGGCAGATTAAACTAAAGCAATACAAAAACAGAGTTGCACAGCAGAAAAATGAGTTAAGAGAACGAGACAGAAAGAGGGACAGACTTACACAAACACCAGTCTACACAAGTCCCTTTAAATCATACCCAGATGTATTTGACAAAAACATCAATGCCTCCTTCATACATTAATATACATATGTGCACGCATCCTTCACACACACACACTCACCACATCAAATGCTTTGTGGCAAATGCAAAAAGGCTTGTGTATTAAGTGTCAGACACATCAACAAAAAAAACGTGTGACTGCACATGCACACAAAGCTTCACTCTTCACTGACAAGGAAACCAGTAAGGATGAAGATGACTCAAGTGAGCCAGTTAAAGCAGGGAAGTCACCGTCTAAACCTTCACCATGCACCACCGTCTTTCTTTAGCCACACATACACACGTTTTACTACCACCACACAAGGGGAACTTTTATTACTGAGTCAGACAAGCTGGCTACAAAGAGCACAACAAGGTGTGTGTCTGTGTGTGTGTGTGTGTGTGTGTGTGTGTGTGAGATAATAAGATCAGGGGATGATTAAGGCAAGTGACATCACTGTGACATCACAGGTTTCTCAGTTTCCTCGCACACAGGAAATAATAAACACAAATTCGTTCTTGCTTGCTTGCCTAGCATGTAGCTAAACAAAACAAGTGTGAATGCTCATTCCCAGCATTTCCAACAAAATTACAATGAAACATATGAAATTACAACAAACCTCTTTTATTACTGAACACAGGTCTGGGTGGTTCAGGGGAAATCCTGGCTGAGTCAAGCCAGAGGGCATGTATAAATAAAGCCAGAGACTGTGATAAAGCTGATAACAGAAGGACCAGGAGTACTCGTCCTCCTAACAAATTACAACCAATAGGCTCCCCAGTTAGCAGGTTTACCACGTTTCTCTAAGTTAACTAAGCCAGGTTAATCATTTAAGAACCTTCTTCGCATTACATCCTTGTTTTCTTCTCATCTGTTTATGGACATCTCTGCTGATGAAGAAAAGCACTCACTCACATCTAAACCACGGCCTACGTCCAGCCCAGGAAAGTCTGTTAGTTCCCACGCTTTGGTCCAGTCCGGAATACTATGTTTATTTGTGGTACGGTTTTCCTTCACATTGCAATTTTGTGCGAGTAAATTGCAATTTCTAAATAAAACCATGTGTGTAGTAAGGTCGTTCAATCATTGGACTGAAACATTCGTGGAAGGGAAAGCAGAAAGACCAATGTGGAAGAAGTTCTACTGAACAAAGGAATATTTATGGCATTTAATTATTAAAACATCTCTGATCTAACAGCTACAATTAACAAAGAGCATCAGGAGCATTTTGCATTTGGGTCCGATCGAGGTCAGGTCACTTTCACACTTCTGTTAGGAGCCACTCGAAAATCCCCAATTCAGCTAGGTCTTGTATTGACTGCTTGTATTCACATCGCCCCCAAAAGGTCCAAACCAAGGTTAAACCAACAACATAAAGTTTATTCCCGTAGTAAAATAAAACAAGACCAGTGCCATCCTACCCTAGAAAAATACATTCAATAAATTAGGCAAATTATATTGCTGAGCATTCCTTCATCTAGAACCAGAACAAGACTTATTTCACTTATTTTTAAAATGATTTTAGATTACATATTTACCTTTTTTTGATGGTGTGAATTCTTACTCATGGCACATCATGATTATGGGTGGAAATTGTTAGCATTTTATCAATATCAATCCCATCACCAATTCAGCTTTAGGGCCAATTCCTCATCAGTCCTCATCAGTAATTCTTTACTTTTTAGAGGAGATTCTACACAGATTTCTGCACACAGACTTATAATACTATACTACTAAGCTGACCACAGCCACTTATTAGACTAATCCATTTCAGTTTTACATTCAAAAACACTCATTGAGAGAGTGAATTTAAGCATTCAATCTTGTCACCTATAGTGGAACAAAAAGGGCATTTTTAAGACCACAACAGCCACTTAAGTTTCATTTCAGACTTATGAGCATCAGTAGGGCTGGGCGATATCTCGATATTTACGATATCTCGATATGATTTCTAACCAAGATATGAATTTTGACATATCGTATATATCGATTAGGACTTGTTTTTTAATCCTGAGACGAGTTTTTCGCTTTTTTTCCTGCTCTGTGCGCCGACTTCTAGCCAGCCTCCTTGCTATTGGTTAGCTCCACCCTCCTCCTCCTCATGTTTAGCCTAGTAAACAATGGTAGCGTCCATGGAAAGCATGAGTGATAGACGGAGAATACCGCGAAGGAAGAGCTTGAGGCCAACAAAGCGAAACAACAGCTCGATCATTTGTAAATGAGGGCCATCGGCGAGCATATGAAGAGTGTTACAAACTCTGAGGACAGACCGCCACAAAACCAGTGCAAACTGTGCAAAACGAACTACACTTCAGCACTCATTGGCATGCAGTCTATGACAGAAAAAGCGGTGGACAATCAATTGCCATATCGCGGAGGACATGGCATTAATTGCCGTAGTGGAACAACGTAGATTTTTGCTGTTGAAAACACTTGACCCACAATACATTTTACCCAGTCGTCATTACTTTACAAGATAAGAACTGCCGCGACTATGATGAGAGAGCGCGACTGGCATTTGAACTCTGTGACTGAGTAGCTACGCAATGACAGCAGACAAGTGGAGTAACGTTAGCTGAACCTGTGAGTCTTACATTATCGAGATATGAGAAAATATATCGAGATATACATTTTAGTCCATATCGCCCAGCCCTAAGCATCAGCCATTTGTTCCAAGCTAAGCCAAAGACAGAATGAGTCTTAGGTCATTGTTCACCTACAGGAGCCCAATTACAGTGACAAATCAGCTGCAGAACGACCGAAACAATGACACTTCAGATCCAGAGATTGCAGCACTGATTCAACTCTCTCTCTCCATCACACACAGACAATACACTTCAAGGCGGATACCATTTCTCTACTAGTGAAGGCACATCGGTATGTTTTACATGAACATACTGCCGATAAAGACAGATCGGAAATGGAGTGGAGGAATTAGGAGAGGTTGGAAAGAGGGACAAGAAGAGGCACATGAAAAAGAGAAGACCCATGCACAGGGGATTGCGACAATGGTCTGACAGTTTCAGTGGCAGCAATTAGAACTTTAAAAATGTAGTCCTCTAAAGTATCATGGCAAGATCAGTTCAGGAAAACACATGAATGGGTGCAGTGACAATTACTCAACCAAAATTAAAAGGCACCTTCAGGATACATACCAAAAGAACACAGAGCTTTTTAAGTGACCAATCAAAATCAAAAAGGTGTCGTCTTCGGAGAATAAACACCAAAGGAACAAATGTATTGCACATGCAGCAGTTTAGTGCAATACGTACAATATTGTTGAATGCAATGTTACACTTGTGGTAATGACACAAAACATATTCACGTACGGACAGGAACGAATAACTGGTTGAAAACAACGCAACATGCATCCCAGGGCAATAAGGGGCGCATTTACAGAAAAGTGTCCGAAACCTCAGGCAAAAAAAAATTACATGAAGGGACAATAAACACTGCAGTTAAAAAAAGCTGCACAAAAGTAAAGCCTACACTAAGAAAGTCCCTGTGGAGATACACATTGTTCTGGCTACTATAAAGACTAATAAACTAGTTCAATGTTGGTGACATCCGTTTAGCCCAGTAGACTAGAGCAAGTTTCATAGGGCTGACCAGATTTTTTAGTTGGTCACCCATGGTCTGAGAAAGAAGCGTGCATGCATGTATGCATGCATTTGTGTGCGCTCAAACACTTTAAGACGAGCAGTAGTGGTCTCTTGTGTCCAGGCCCCACAAGTCCTGTTGCAATAAAATCCATTGAGCCTAGAGAGGCCTCAGAGCCTCTTTACCAAGACGTACTAGCACCTATGCTTACGAGAGAGAATGTGCGTGCGTGTTTCCAAGCCCTTTACTCTATGGACAGCCATTCTCAGATGATGAGCGCAGAGGGACTCTATGGCTTGAGTTTCCAGACAGGTGGTGTCAACAAGACCTTGCAGCTTCTTTTCTGCAAGTCATTTCAGAACTGCAATGACTGTTCTCTAAGTTCAGCGACCAAAACACACAGAAATCTCCAGCTTGGCAGTGTTGCAAACATCACCACACGTTTATGATGAAACTCCTTGAAGGTAAAGACACTCAAGTCTTCTCCTGCAAAAATAAAGCCACCTACCAGCCGGGGTTATGTATTAATCAACGTGTTATGCAAGAATCTGCTTGTAGTAACTGCAGTAACAAATTATGGATGGTACAAATTTGTGTCTGGGAGGTCTGTCCGGGAGGTGCAGCAGGACACGTTAGCGGCAGAGTCACTTGCTAACCTGTCTGTGGAGGTGGCCCATAGAGGTGGGTGATTGTCCTGGCAAGATAGGTGATCAGTCTCTAATGCAGAAACCCCTATAATATCTGACCACTGGGTAAAAGAAAACAGGCCAATGTGCAATATACAACCAGAAAGAAGGGGGAACAGAAGAGGATCAGAGGATATGAATGGAAAAGCAACTGCTATGCTACAACACACAGAGATGAGGATTAAAGCAAAAGAATCAGAGACAAAAAGAGGTTGCAATACATACCAAAAGAGATAAGAGAGGGCAAGAGAGAGCAACAGAACAGAGTGAGTGCGACAGAACCAAAGAGAGGGGAAGGAACAAAACAAAGGGAAGATGGTCTGAGAGGGAGAATGCATAGGTAACATGTTACCTCAATGTTTCAGTTTCTACGACACAATCACACAGCATAACATTACCACCACACCAACACATAACATGACGTTCCTTAGGGTGCCATCACAAAACATTAACTCACAACACATACAACCTGATGTTACCCAATTTTCATCAAACAGTGCAACATTACCACCCTGACAAATGCAACAGCATATAATATTCAGGCCATTTGCGGAGAGTAGCGGAGATCAGGAAGATAAGATCTAACAACAAAGTGAACAACTATATCAGAAAATTCACTGTGACACATTCCACAACACAGACTGACAGTGATGCTACTGTAAACCCCGACATCATGGATCTCCATACCGCTACTACAGAACATATGGCTTAGAGTATTACTCATCTTTGAAAGCTACACATTGGGTCAGTGATGCATGTTAGACCTTCTGCACACAAGCACAGGGCTCTGTTTGGGGGTCTGGCATTCTATCCAAAAATGATGATACTCCCATTACAGGCTGTGATCTTCTGAGAGGGTGCTGTGTTCCAACAGATCTAATGAAACACCATTAGGCTTCACTTCACAGCTTAAGAGCAGCATCTCCACAGGCTTTGTTTACCTTTGTGTTGATTTGGTGAAAACTTTACCCAAAGTGAACCACATGTCTAAACAGCCGCAGACCACCATGTCTAGTTTTCTTAAAGATTTTAGAGAGCAAAAATGTTTCCACTAAAGCTTGTTTTTAAAGGAGGACTACAAATGTTTGCTTTTAGTGGAGGAATATGCTTGATCCATGCATCATTTGAAAGCGTCAAATTATTAAAAAAAAAAAGCCCAACAATTTTTCATGAGCAAAAGAGGAGACTTTTTTTTACTGGCCTCAGACTGGCATGCTTACTGCTGTGTGACATGAGGTCCACAGTTTTTCTCATGACACTGTGGACTTACAGGAAATGACTGTTTAGGAAATGACTGCCACATCATCTTGGGCACATTGCTGCCATTTAGGATGTCAGGGCACTTTAAACGCAACACCATACTGTGTACTAATGCCAGGACTTAGCTCTCTGTAGGCTTAGGACAAACATACACTGTCTAACAAACACATAACAAATGACATTTTTAAAACAGAACACAAATCCCCAGAGGATAAATGCAGTGTTTATCGATGTGAGTGAAAGTCTGACAAATGCCTATCCAGATGTCAGAGTTGCTCTAAAAATTATTTTCCTCCTTTGAATGTAAAAAAAAAAAAAGGTCACTTCATAGAAAACTTTCAGATACATATGCCCAGATCCTCTGTGTGGTTTCCAGCAGAAAGCATCAGCAAGGCTTTAGACACACACTTTATGCAGGGTGATGTGAAAAATGTGACCCAAAGCAGGTGGGCCTGGCAAGGCCAAAACATCACGAATGTCTAATATGATCAGAAAATGCCCAGCTGGCCTAAAGCACACAAACACCTCTCAGTGCACTTTCACAGAGTGCAAGCCACAAACAGGACAGAGGGAAGAGAGAAAGAGAGAAGTGGAAAAAAGAGAAAGAGAGAACAGCATATTAGAAATGCACAACAGCTCAAGTTCTCAGCTCTCTCACCATTTCCAATATTGTACAGGTTCATTAAAATGGAAACTTGTCAACATGTGATGTCATTTTTAGATTAATATTGACCAGCATATTTGGTTCTTGCAAAAGCACTCAAAAACGGCCACATCCTATTTAGTATCTAATATTACCTATGCATGCATGTACGCATGTGCGCGCACTCACACATCACAAACGTGCATAGAGTGAGAGGCAGATGAATAACCTCCAGGCACTGCCTTTGTCTGAGCAACCGTTGCTATGGCATTCTGCAAGAAACCTTTCTAACTCTGCAGCAGTTTGTGTGCAGGTGTAGGAAGCCATGTCTAGATTGCTTCATGAGTATGTATTACGAGCGTGTCACCTTCACAGAGCCATCAGACCCACTATTTATCTTTATTATTATTATTATTATTATTATTATTTTGATTCTTATTGTGTGTGCGTGCGCGTGTGTGTGTGTATACATACATATAAAAATCAACCGAAAGAACCTTATTTTATCAATATTAAAGATCAATGCTTTCATTTAAATTATAATGCCCTAAGGGGAAGGGGAAACAACCAAAAAAAAAAACAGCATATTCACTCTACAAGACTTATAAAAAAAAATAAAATAAAATAAAAAAAACCCACACACAACAACATCTGTACCTCCTGTGACTCAAAGTTTCACCCTGACTTTCATAGGCAAATTTACATGCTATGCTCAGAAAGCACTAAAAATTATTTGGCAGGATGGAGCGGGCAGTGTCAGTTTTGACCAAAAGTCATTTTTTGTTTTTTTACTGATGCGCACAACGGGATGAAGAGGCTTATCACCTCTATCTTTGAGCTTGTATGGTTAAATGCATTTTTTTGTCCCAATTAAAAATAATTTGATATAGTCATTAAAGCATAGCCCTTATGTGAACAGATTAAAACAGTCTGATTTGGTGTGACATGTCCTGCAGAGTAGCAATCCTGGCTATTACACACGTACAAAGACAAATTTATGTATGAACATGTATGCGTGTGTCCCTAACGAACACACACACACACACACACACACACACACACACACCACACAGAAGCCTTCGTCTGGAAGAAACCCGATTCCACAGACTAGAGGCACACAGATGAGCTAAGAATAGCAGATTTCTCCCTCACTCTCCCACTCCATCTTTCTGTTCCCCCCTTTCTCTGCTCCCCTCATTTCTCTGTATTTCTCCATTTCCCCTTCGTCCTCCACCCCCCAGTTCATACGTCACCCACCCCCTTTCCTCCTGCCCTCTTTTTCCATCACCACCATCCCCCCCTCTCTGCTTCTGTCTCCCAATCACACCCACCCACACTCAGGCCATGTGCTTACCAAACGTGCTTGAAACGTGGGGCAAGAGGGCTTGTGTTACATATCCTCCATGTAGGCATGTATCTCTGTGTGTGTGTGGGGTGAGAGTGAGAGAGTGAGAGACACACACCTGACAAGGATTGTGTGTCTAAAAAAAAATACATACATTTTATGATGTACATGTCTAGAACATGGGATTTATTTGTGCATCTTTTGCACTTGGATTATCTGTGCATGCGTTTCCCTGCTTGTTTGTATGTGTGTTAAAACACACACATACATAAAACATACATGTGCCTCTCACAGAATGGACTTAGATCTAAGCTCAAAACTATGGCACGCAAACAGACATATAACTATATAGCCACACCCACTTCTCTGTGGCTGTCCAATCAGAATCATAACTCCTTGGCTGAGGCAACAAAGAGGTAAAAGCCCAGTTATTATCCCCCACCCCCCTCCTTCTCCCAGTCTGTCCTGCTCTCCCTCTGCCCCCCTCTCTACCTCCCAGCCTTATTCGTTTCCTTCTCTTGCCCCTCCCCCTCCGTCCCTCACACATCATTTTTGCCCTGCTGCTTCACACACAAAGAGTCTCATGCACACCAGTATATTTATTCTGTGTGTGTGTGTGTGTGTGTGTGTGTGTGTGTGTGTGTGTGT